>JALGBA010004083.1:1802500-2155000 GCA_023970755.1 Azemiops feae
CTCAATAAAGACTTGTGTTTGTTACTCCTGCCTCGCCTCGATGTCTCTTCGGCTGAAACAGAACACTATGGATTCTACACCAGTTAGAAAATAGCTCTAGACAGCCACAGTCCTATGCTTTCTGCTGAATTTAAAACAGTTTCTTATTTTCAGCTTGGCTGCAATAATATTTGTATTAAAAAAACTGTGGCTATCTAGAGTTCATATCAGGGAAGAACTACACAATTTTGTTTAATTGATTTTATGCCTAAAATAAATGTATAATAACCAAATCTGCACTGTAGGCTCTTTTGGAAGGGATTATGGGCCTCAGTATCAAATATGATACAACACTAGTTTTGTTTCAGTACTGAAGTTTTCAGTAAGATTAATATATATTGTTATCCTTTCTCTTGATACTTAACAGTCTCATACATCCTAAATGGTTTTCTTTTTTCTTTTTTCTTTTGTTTTGTTAGAAAAAAAAAGGCCTTGGGCTTCTTGGTTGTTGGGCAACTTCTAAATAGTAGCTTTTGATTGCTGACAGGCTCCCCGATATGTAGTATTTATTTATCCCTTTAACATGATTTTGTGTTTGGAAAGATACCCCATACTATTCTTGTTGGTTCTTTACTTAGGAAGGGCTCACACTATGTGGTTGTTCAGGCTGTTCAGAGAAAATCATTACCTTTAGGACTCCCTTGCCACCATGTGGTTTATGATTGCAATTTCTAGAATATTCTGAAACAACTCTCTTATATTTTGTCACATATATTACCTATTTCATAGCCTAGTATCTGCCACAATGTATTCATGGATGCTCTTGCTTTGTATTGTTTCTTTTTTGTCCAGAATCTTTCTCAGCATCTTTCCAGAAGGTTTTGATCTTCAAAACTGTTTCTTTCTAATGTCTCTTGGTTCTTGTTTATCATCCTTGTCTTTGTGAAATCTCAAGAGTTCCTCAGAATTGCTCTGGTCTTGCATCACACTGTTTCAAACTATTCATTTGCCAATATAATACCCTGAATTGGTCATTCATAGTATACAGAATTTTAAATTCCCAGCAAGTTACTCCTTTTGCAGAAACTAAACCCTGTCTTTGGAGTTGTCTTTGGGCTTCAAGATTTTCAAGAAGAAGGTTACTTGATGTCTTTTTACTTTTCCCTATATAGGAACTTCTGAGACTTTTTTGCATACAACCAGACAAAGCACACACAACATGAAAAATACTTTCTCTCTCTCTCTCTCTCTCTTCTGTCCATCTGAATCTCTGTCTGTCTGTCTCTGTCCATCTGTCTCTCTCTCTCTCTCTCTCTCTCTGTCCGTCTGAATCTCTGTCTGTCTGTCTGTCTGTCCATCCCTCTCTCTCTCTCTTTCTCTCTCTCTCTCTCTCTCTCTCTCTCTCTCTGTGAAAATTATTTTATTTCTATTTTACAGTGCAATATCTGTGGCAGCTCACAGATAAGCAATCATTCTTGTTCCTTGTTCTCAGTGTTTGAGATCTGAAAATGGTGGTGGGTTATATTCAATCTGTTTTTTGAAGGATTAGTATTGAAAATATTCTAAAACAGCCCTGAAAGTCAGTTCAGAATATTTCTGATGAATGCCTTTGGCCTTCATACCTGAATAAAAACCCTGTAACTACTGTGTTACCTATTTTCACTTAGAAAAACTGTTGATTTATATTCATTTTCTTTGGATCATTTTAAAAATATGAATGTGAATAGCAAAGAGGATGGAATTTTCCTAGCAAATAATTTTTAATAATAGCTTTCAAGCTGTGAAAGACAGCAAGTTTTAAAAAAAATGACACAATGACACCATCCGCTGGTATCTTTTAGTATTACAGATCACACACAATTGTGGTATTCACAGAGGATCTATTGTTTTGAATACACGGAAATGGCAGAATAGAAAGCAAGCCTTGCAACATAAAAACCTTGGTTATGAGGTTAAATAAGATGTCCACAAGGAAAAAAATAAAGTAAGAAGTGTATCTTTTATAGACAGTTTCCCATTCTACTGTGGATATATAATTATAAAATAGTTCGCAGTTTGGGAACAAAATTCACCAAGTTCAATATCAATAGGGCTATCATATCTGGGTTATAAAAATCGAAATGATAACTAGGCTGGATCAAAGAATTTTATAACCTAGATATGGTAGCCCCAGTATCAAATCAGTGTTAATCATTTGCTTTTTAGCATGATACAAAAATTACAATGACCTAGAATCATATTTAGGTCAGTGTCTAAGCTTTTCCACAGAAGCCAGCAAACATCTTACAGTAATATTTCTTCTTTCATGCAAACTTCTTGTCAACTTCCTTGTCTCTAATATTTTTGTTCAGATTGTGGGGAAAGCAAAGGGCAGAAACTTTGCCAGCCTTATTCATCTGCTTTCTGAAACAAGGAATCAGGCCTAATTTGCATAAATCCGCAGTCAAAAGAAGAAAGATCTGACTTTCTGAAATATTTTAAGATAGGCCCATTTCTACAAGTGAGAAAATAATGGGTCACGGGCAGCTTTGTAATCATCTTTGTCACTCTATGGCACGGGTGTCAAACTCGGCACGTCATGTGACATGTCGCGATGTATCGCGACTTTTTTTGCATTGCTGGAGTTGGGGTGGGCGTGGCCTCCGTATGATGCAACTACCCACGGGCCGGCAGTTTGACACCCTTGCTCTATGGGGATGTTTTTTTAAAATAAGATAAAAGAAAACAAAACCCCAACCTTATACCTGATTCCTTAGAAATAAATCTCACTGAGTTCAGTGGAATGTATAGCCATGTATGCGTCCATAAAGCTGCTGTGTTTTATTTTTGTTTTTTAAGACAGGGGTCCCCAACCCTGTCTTGGGGCCTTGAGCCTTTCAGAACCCAGCCACAGAAGGGGTGGGTGAGCGTGCCCACGCGTGCATCCCCACTCGTGCAAGTGGTAGGCAAGCGGGCGTGCTTGCCTGCTGCTCACACGGAACTAGTCCCTCTGCTCCCTACTGGTTGGCAAAGCCAAAAAGGTTAGGGAACTCAGTTTTAAGATATATGGGTAATCCTTGATTTACAAGTTTGTTTAGTGACCATTTAACGCCATTGAAAAAAGTGACTTATGACCATTTTTCACACTTATGACCTTTGAAGCATCCCCATAGTCACATGATCAAAATTCCCGTGCTTGGCAATTGGCTCATATTTACAACAGTTGCAGTGTCCTGGAGTGATGTGATCACCTTTTGTGACCTTCTGACAAACAAAGTCAATGGGGAAGCCAGATTCACTTAATAACCATGTTACTAATTTAACAACGGCAGTGATTCACTTAACTGTGGCAAGAAAAATAGTAAAATTGGGCAAAACTCACTTAACAAATGTCTCACTTAGCAACATAAATTCTGGGCTCAATTAGGACCACCTGTACAACTGACAGCCACAAGTAGGAAGATGTTATGACCAGTCAGCCATCCTTTTGTGGACATTTTGCATTTATAGCATGATTGTACCTTCAATAGCCAATTTCCATGTATAACTTACCACTTTCATTTAAGTACTGGAAAATAGTAATTGACTATTTGGCAGCAATTTTATTAAATTAATATGGTAGAACAAAATCTTGAGACTTTAGCAAGAAAGGATACTGCCACATGGAAATAAAATAAAGTCTTCATTGTTTTATTTTATATAGAAGCTCATTACGGTTGACCAGAAAAAGATATTTCACCTTAGGAATGACAAGATACCATCATTCATTTTAAATATCTAGACCAAATCTGAAAGGCTCAGTTACAGCCAGATTTCATCATGTTTCAAAAGCAATGTTGAAGATTTTAATCCATAAAGATTTTAATCCATATTGCAGCTAATGATGGAATAAATCAATTCAATCCTTAGAATTTATGGGACCAGTAGGATTGGTTCACCATATCCTTCCCATGTATACATTCCTTGTAACAACTTTTCCCAACATCAATTACCAAAATTCTCAAAGTGGCCTTGCTGGCTGGGGAATTCTGGGAGCTGAAGTCCATACTTTTAGAGGGTACCAAGTTGTGAAATGCTGCACATTGTCAAAATCAAATATTTTATTACAGACATAAGGCCAGATACAGTAAAACATCCAAAAGTAGAACTTTTACATACAGCTGTATACAGTACGTGTAAGAAAACAGAAAGTATAGTCAGATTTAAAACAAATAACAACATGTATAATAAAAAATTCTATATTATAGTACAAATTGAATATTTCCTATTCAATAGATTAGATCAGGAATGACTTTGTATGTATGGTCATATTTCTTCACAGCTAACACATACGGCAGTAGGAAATGCATTTACAGTTCAGTGCTTAATATTTCAAAGATTTTTGTGTTGTAATCCATAAATCTAAAACTTGCTTCTAAAGGTTTTTCCATTTTTCATCTGGATCAACAATAATGGATTCAATCAGTTTACAGTGGCCAGTGCCAACAAGATGTTTAAAGAAATCAACCAGAGTTAAAGTTATAATAATACCCAAAGGGGTCAATTTATGTAGTTAACTAACTCTAGGGAATTAGATTTACCCCACCCCAACAGATGCAATTATGTATAAAGTTAATCTAACTACTTAGTCAGCTGTGTGATGTGAAAGCCATAGCTCAGTCAATTACCTGTTTTGCCCATTTTGTCCTCCCCGCCCCACCCCCCAAAAATGAGCTGGAGAGAAAGAAGAAGAACAAAAAATTCTCTCTAATCCAAGAGCTCACTGTGAAAACCTGGCAAGATATAACATGCTTGCTACTGATTAAACCACACAGCTTCTTGCAAACCTGATCAAGGGGAGAAGGCTGGTGAGTTAGTAAGACCTCACCTGTCCTCACCTGACTCAAAGGCTCACAGGAGGCCAGATACTTCCTCCAGAAAATGAGCAGGAATTTGTATTTCCCAGATTATTATATTTGACCTAGTTAATGTGATTGTGTGCTGCCAAGACCAGGGAGAGGTTCGCTCTTCAAAAGGAAATCACCTCAGGGTAGAATGAAAAAAAAATGACAATTCTGTGGGCATCCTTCCCAGATTTCCTTTTAATGATCTTGAGGATAGAATCTGCTTTACATCAGTCTAGGTTTTGAGGTTGCAGTGAGACTTTACTCAGATGTCTGGTTGAACTTGTTGGGCAAGAAGCAAAATATGAAATACTGCAATAAGAATGAAATTGGGCAGCTTTGGATCTGAGCTTCTTTCATAATCCAACAAGCTTGAAGAAGAGAGGAATTTTTCCTTCTCTTCTTTCTATGAAGGATTCAACTTCTCCACCTCTGCTTATCCTCTCCAAACTCAATCTTATCAAACCAAAGACATATATATTGTAGGAGGACAGCACCCCCCCCCCATAAAGAAATATTTTGGGATATTAAAAAGGCAGAATATGATATTTCCCCAAAGGATTTTAAAGGCAGAAAAGCAGGCCCAGTTTTTCTTAATAGCCCCAGACAGAGGCCAGGTCTGTAGAAATGCAGATTTGATAATTCCATTCAGAAGGACTCAGGCCGCATTCATGAGCAAATACTACCAGGCAAAAGCCCATTCAAGACAAAATATTTTGAAATCTCTTGCAGCAAAACTGATAGCTAACAATAGCAGAGTGATAGAATTAGAACCAGCAACCCCTCACCCAAGAAATCCAACACAGGAAGTAAGCCATCAACCACAGCCCCAAAGAAGCAGGGCCTGATCTTTAGGACGTAATAGGATTAACCCACCACCATCAAAATAACAAAAGGACATGCTCAAAAGCTCGGGTTAAAGTTCATGCCACATGAACAGGAATAACAACTTCAAACACAAAAGCCCAAGAAGGTATAAAAACCCAACACTCCCAGCAACATGTGGTCAGCTTTCCCAGAGCCACACTTCTGTCTTGCTCTGCTCTTCAATAAACTACAACCTTCTTTCTAAAGCAGTCTCCATTTTGTTTATTCCCGGCTTGGACTGGTCCCTGATGAAGATTTTTCTTTCCACAATATTGTGGGAACTTGTCTTTTAATGGGGCTACTTTGCTGCCTAAAATCCATGGTGAAGCACGTGGATTGACAGAGGATTAATCAGGGGCAGCCATAGGGCCAGGGCCAGAGGACAAAAGTATCCAGATGAGACTATAATTACCCAATTAAAGGCCTGCTCCTCTTTTTTTTAATTTTGTTTTATAATTTTGACTCATCTCTGTCTCTTCTCCTGTCAGCAATTCCATGAAAAGAACAAACTTAGCAGCTACAATTCTCAGCTCTTCTGCAGATACAGCACTGTGCTTCCTGGAAATATCAGAGGCTCATTTTGAGTAGGAACACGTGGTAGGAGTTTCTCTAGAGCAATGGTCAAACTTGGAAATGGCCATGCAAGGGTAGCTAATGGGCTTCCTCCAGATATTTTTCACTAGTCTGTTATTTTCAGATCTTCCTCATGACTCCAATCTTATCATGTCTTTTTCTTCACTTGTTTGATAAGATGAGCTTTGGTCAAAGTGTTATAATTTATTTCAACCTTTCACTAGGAGATAATCCTAACCTTTCTATTGGAAAATAATGCGCTCTACCTGCAATTTCTATTTCCCCATCTACAGCTTTAAATGTTCAGATTTTCCTTTTCTCAAACATGATTACCATTAGGTATTCAAATCCCATTAGGTTTATCTGTCACCCAGTCCTCATTTATCTGTACTTCTGTAAATCTTTCACATATTTACAACCCTCTTTTTCCCTAGTAGCTGCAATTTGCACATGAAAGGGAACAACAGGCTTCCTGCTTTGTTTTGTGAATATTTGATTTAGGGAGATGCTCTGACTTTTTTTCATAATCAGCCAGGAAGATAGGATAGAATCTTTTTAAAAGTCAGTTTATTAGTAATGATGCCGAACAATTCTTTTCATGTGCCATTAGAGCTCCGAAAAATATTTTTCCTGATTCATTTACATTCTTGAAGCAGGTTGCACTCTGCTAGTTTACACCTTATTATATTTCTCGTGGGACTCCTTAACAGCAGTCAAATGACTGTTGATTGCAGATTGTTAACAACTGCAATGATACAAAGTATTTATAGGTAACACAATAACCTTTGAAGTATTTAACAGTGCTATATGTACAAGACAATGGATAGACACTGGCTAAAATGATGGTGATATGTACAAGAAAGGGGGAAAAATGCAATGAAGTTGCTTGAGCTGTGCCTTTCTCTTTCTCTTTTGTGTTAGCATTAAGAAAAAAGAACATTTGTTATCCTAAAGACATAATTTATGAATTCTAGCCATTGAACTGTGAATCTGGCATGTAATGGTATGTGGGAATGACTTTCTGGCACGAGGGGAAGAGATGCTCCGTAGGAATGATCAGAAAAGTGAGAGGAACCTATAACTGCTTAATGGGCACACACAAAAAAAAAACACTTCAAAATGATTCACCCTTACTGTTAAAAGTGATGGTGGGAGATCTGTATTTTCAGATTTACAAAATTCTATTAATATGACCTTACAATAAAGCAGAATTAGCTCATGTGGTTGTGCTTCCTGTTACTATTTATTTGGACTTTGAACTGGCTTTTAATACATTTATTCGCCCAAAGTAAACTGAGACCATTTTTATCACTTTGCATTTTCATTTCTCAAACTCAGATCTAGTCTCTCAACAATTAGTAATTGCCCTGGCTGCAGGTCTCTCTCCAGCTGGCTTTCTCTAGTAACACCTCACCTGCGTCCCATTGCCTTCCTTATCTCACTTGTTTATCACTCTTGCTGACTGACTAGATCTGCAAAGTAGAGGAAAGGACGTGAGGTGTCCAAGATCTCAACTGCAGGAAGGGAGGCTTCTCTCCTTGATTAGCTTCCATCCGTTGCTTCTTGTCCTGCCTTCCGGTGCTTTGGAGAATAGCTTGACTCCCTCTTCTTTGTGGCAGCCCCTGAGATATTGGAACACTGCTAATGTCCCCCCTCGTCCTTCTCTTCATTAAACTAGACATACCCAATTCCAGCAACCGTTCCTTATATGTTTTAGCCTCCAGACCTCTAATCATCTTTGTTGCTCTTCTCTCTACTCTTTCTAGAGTCTCAACATCTTTTTTACATTGTGGTGACCAAAACTGGATGCAGTATTCCAAGTGTGGCCTTACAAAGGCATTGTAAAGTGGTATTAATACTTCACGTGATCTTGATTCTATCCCTCTGTTAATGCAGCCTAACACTGTGTTGGTTTTTTTGGCAGCTGCAGCACACTGCTGGCTCATATCTAAGTGATTGTCCACTAGGACTCCGAGATCCCTCTCACAGTTACTACTATTGAGCAAGGTACCACCTATACTATACCTGTACATTTGGTTTTTCTTGCCTAAATGTAGAACTTTACTTTTTTCACTGTTGAATTTCATTTTGTTAGATAGCGCCCAGAGTTCATTTGTTCAGATCCTCCTGTATCTTAGGCCTATCTTGTGGAGTGTTGGCTATTCCTGCCAGCTTGGTGTCGTCTGCAAATTTGATGAGTTCCCCTTCTATCCCCTCATCCAAATCGTTGATGAAGATGTTGAAGAGCACTGGGCCTAGAACAGAGCCCTGGGGCACCCCACTACATACTTCCCTCCATGTAGATGCAGTTCCATTGAGGACCACACACTGAGTACGGCCGGTCAGCCAGCTACAAATCCATCTGGTGGTGATGCTGTCTAACCCACATTTTTCTATCTTATCAAGTAGTAGGTTGTGATTTACTTTATCAAATGCCTTACTGAAGTCCAAGTAAATTATATCCACAGCATTCCTCTGGTCCACTAATTTTGTCACTTGGTCAAAGAATGCAATAAAATTTGTCTGGCATGATCTGTTTTTGACAAACCCATGTTGGCTTTTAGTAATGACTTTGTTTGTCTCTAGATGTTCGCTGATTTGTTATTTGATTATCTTTTCCACAATCTTCCGAGGTATTGAGGTCAGGCTGATAGGTCTGTAGTTTCCTGGATCTATTTTTTTCCCTTTTTTGAAGATGGGAACTACATCAGCTCTTTTCCAGTCCTCTGGTAGTTCCCTAGTGCTCCAGGATCTTTGAAAAATATAGTTCAGTGGTTCTGAGATCACATCTGCCAGTTCCTTGAGAACCTTGGGGTGTAATCCATCTGGTCCTGGTGATTTGAACTCGTCTAGGCTGGATAGGTGCTCACTTACCATTTTCTTGCCTATCTTAACTTGTGTTTCTAATCTATTTTTTATGGTACTGTTTTTGATAGGTTGGACTGTTTTTTCCCTTTGTGTAAAGACAGATGCAAAAAATGAGTTAAATAGTTCTGCTTTCTCCCTGTTGCTTGTCACCTTCTTGTCACTTTCCTCCACTAATGAACCGATCATTTCCTTAACTTTTGTCTTGTTTTTTACATGTTGAAAGAAACTTTTTTTGTTATTTTTGACTTTGGTCACAAGCCTTAGTTCATTTTGAGCCTTAGCTTTCCTCACTTCATCTTTGCAGGCTCGGACTATTTGCTGATATTCTGCTTTAGTTATGTGCCCCTCTTTCCACTTTTTATACTTGTCCTTTTTATCTTTTAATTTATCAGAGAGTTCTTTATGCAGCCATGCTGGTTTCTTTTGAGAGCTGTTGTTTTTCTTCTTTGTTGGTATTGTGCTAGACTGGGCTTTTATTATCTCATTTTTCAAAATTTCCCAAGCTTCTTGAGTTGTTCTCATCCATGGAATCGTTCCCAAGCTCTCTCTAAGTTTATTGAAATTAGCTCTCTTAAAGTCCAAGACTCTAGTTTGACTGTGTTCTATTGCTTGTGCTTCCAGAATGTTGAATTCCAATATTGCATGATCACTCCCCCCCAAGGTTCCTGTGGCTTCAACCCCTTCTATCATTTCATCTCTGTTAGTGAGGATTAGATCCAATATGGCTAATCCCCTAGTTCCCTTCTCTACTTTTTGGGAGACAAAGTTGTCTGCTAGGTTTGTCAGGAATCTGTTTGATCTTCCGCTTGGTGCGGAGTTTGTCTCCCAGTTGATGTCAGGGTAATTAAAGTCCCCCATTACTATTGTGATGTGCTTCCTACATACCTTAAGTTAGCTGACTAGCAAAAAGTTCATCTATTTCCTCTGTTTGGTTGGGTGGCTTATAGTATACACCTATGGCAATGTCATTTCCCCCCCTTTTATATTGACCCAAATGCATTCAAGACAGTTTTCATCATTGTTGTGCTCTATTTCTGTAGAAATGTAGTTATTTCTTATATAGAGAGCAACTCCACCTCCTCTTTTATTTTGTCTTTTTCTTTTAAATAATTTAAATCCCTCTAGCTGTGTGTTCCATTTGTGGGTTTCATCCCACCATGTTTCCGTAATGGCAACAATATCACATCATTGAACAATAATTACATTCTCAAAACAAGGTGATTCAGAAAGTGATGAATCTGTTGCGTGATTCATCGTGAAGCAGATTCTTCTACAGGACTAGAACAAACTAGAATTATGCTATTCCTTTGACATTCCCCTTTTTTTGTAGCATTACACAATCGACCAAGTATGTTGACATAGCTTGCCAACCCTTAATGTGGTATCAAAAAAATAGCACAGCTTTTCAGAGAAGAAAGTATCATAGAATATCTCTGGCTAATATTTGAATGCAATTTAGCTTTCAAAGCACTCATTAATGAATGTATATATTTATCTATTTTGCACAGATGTCAGATGTTATCTATCTATCTATCTATCTATCTATCTATCTATCTATCTATCTATCTATCTATCTATCTATCTATCTATCTATCATCTACCTCTCTACCTACTTCTTACCTACCTATCTTTTAACTACTTCCAAAAATGTTGCCTTTAAGTAAGCTGAAGCTTGTGATTGTATATACAAACTTATTTATTCATTTAAATTTAGAGGCCACTTCAGTCCAGATTACTCTGTGTGGTTTACAATTTAAAAAGCAGAAACCTCCCTCCAATAAAACAAGGAAAAGGAAGTATACATATTCAGAAAAAAAAACGTTACAACAGAACATAAAGGCAATCAATCAGTTCACCTTCTACCTACTCCAAAGCATGGGAAAACAGATTTTCAGAATGTCATCAGGGTGGAAGCCATCCAGACATCTGGAAGATGGTGCTCCAGATGGCAGGCACTGCAACAAAAAAGACATGCTTCCTAGATCCCAATAAATGACATTGTTTAATCAATGAGATCTGGAGGGCACCTATTGTACCCAATCTTAGTGTAGTTGCAGAAAGTACTGAACACAGGGAATGCCTCAAATAACCAGGCCTATATCATGGAGAGCTTCATAGGCAATAACCAGCACTTGGAAGCAAAGTAGCAACCAATATAGTATATGCAGCAGTAGTGACCCATGGGCATAACACAGCATGCCCATCATTGCCAAAATTGCTGCATTAGGATCACCTGCAGTCTCCAGAGGCACCTCACATACAACACATTTGTGAGATGCCTAGAGCAGGAATGATTTTCTGGATGGTCTCCTGGTCTAGAGACATGTGCAGCTGGTTCACCAGATAGTGGTGTGAATCCAGGACACCATTCAAAAGGAGAGAAGCTAATCCAGTCCAAGACTAAAGAGATATCTATAGCCAATATATTTTTTAGGGAGAGGAAGTGGGAATTGTCAAAGACCTCACATGTAGAAGGTCCTGATTAGCACCAGCAATTCTAAATTGCATTATTTTGAAGTATCACAATGTTTTGTTCAAGAAGGACTCATTTAGGAAAAACGTAATGCAGGGACCAGGAATAATTTTAGTACTTTGAGTTTGACTTGTCCTTTTTTTAATGGTTGGGCTGGGCCATTGAACCCCGTTTTTAATGCCCTCTTGTTGAACTATGAATGTTATCTTTATAAGGCAGAGTAAATACATTTTCTGAGTTTTATCACTTCACTCTCACCCCCCTGCCGTTACCATACCAACTAACAAATATGGCTCTAACCAATAGATAATTGGATAAATACAGTCCAATGAACTTTTCTATCATCTTCTATATCTGTTTGTATTCTATACTATACATGCCTTTTTCCCATTTCAATAAAAGAATCTAAAATGCATACAAGCTATTCATTTGGTCTATAGAACAAATATAAAATCCTGTGAAGCAGCTCATTTTGTCCTACAGTTTATTCTCAGATAAATAACCAGAATCTACATATAGTACATAAACACATTTTTGGCTTCTGCATTACTTCTCCATTCCCCTCATGCCCCCATTGTTCCAAATGTATTGAGGAGAACATCTGAGGTTTGTAAGGTAGTAATTCCACTCTACTGATAAACATCTGATGGTGGGAAACTGCCAGCTAGGCTGAAAGAAGGGGTCAAGCGAGAACCCTGCTTAGAATTGTTGCGAAGCTGCAAGCACTATAAGTTTCACTTCCCTCAAGATCCATGAAACCTTATCTGGTCATCCCCAAGGGAAGATAAGCAGTCTGGGAAGATTCTTGTAACTTAGTTAGAAGTCAATAAAATAGTTTACTTTAGCTAATTACGAATGGCTCCGGTTGCTTGTACCTGACAAGATGGGCATAATTAATACAATCCAATGTATTAATACAAAAGTTGGAAGAAAAGAGTTAGGATGCCCAATTTATGAAAGCAGCAAGCTGAAGCTATAGAAAGTTTAAAAGAAGCAACAAACTCGATATATTTATAAGTAACAGCTGAGCAATTCCTTGTTTTAGAGACACCATTATGAAAAACACATCAATGAAGCAGAGGCACATGTTCTCAAAAAATTTCCAATTATCTGCTATATGCATTTGAAGCCTTAAAACAGCAGGTGCATGCAGCCTAATTTTTACCTCACACATTTAAAACCATAACTCTTACAGTACACTTTTAAACAGCAGCTGACTAAAATTCAAATAGCTTGAAATAGCTATGCCATGTATTTCTTTTAAACCGGCGCAGGCAATATATATACATATATATATATATATATATATATATATATATATATATATATATATATGTCCTGAAGCTATTTTGGTTTCTTTAAAAAAGGCAAAAGTATTTTTAGTCACGCTTAATAAAATATCTGATCTTTCTTTGAAATATAACGATCTAAATATCTAGGTCAACCCACTATACAAACAGACTTGTTATCTACTAAAGAATAATATTAAATGCTTGGTTGTATTTAACTTTAATATTTGCACTAAAAATCTGCAAAGGCTCAGGTAGAGATTGTTTACACAATGGCATTATCAACAACTACTACATTAATTTGTGTGCTTTAGATATACAAGAGAGACACTTGTACATATGTGTATATATTTTTCTCATTATTTGGTACTAAATTCAAACCCTAACAACACAGATTTGGGGCTTATTTCATCAGTGCTTTTTATAGCATGATTATCACTAAACTGCATTGACAATATTTTTCCATTGACAATTGTTAAAATACAAGCTAGCAGATGATCTTATCTGAGATGTTTTAATTACTTTTTATGTTTATTTAAATACTAGCTGATAGGCAACGCATCCCCAGGTGGTGTACAGAATACATTTAAATAATAAAAGAGAACATAATATAATTGCATAAAGTGTACAAGATAACAGTAGTATTTCAGCAGTCAATGTAAATGAAAATTAAGCACAGGAAAGAAGAGTAAATTCTCTTGAGTTCAGTCTGTTGCTATACCCTTAGAATTTCTCTGAAATATGTTTGAGAGGTGCTTTCAAGAGTTCAGATTAGGTATTCTAACAATCTTCTTAATGTTTTACTTAATGTCTTAATATCTTCAGATTTCATATCCAGGCACTCTGCAGGTAATGTATGTATTATGCAGGGAAAAATTAACCAAAGTATTCTAAATAACAATGCCATTTGAATATTTTGGGAGAAAGGCTATATGTCAGTGGTAGAATATACACTTTGCCCACAGATTCCAAGTTTGGTCATGAAGGAATCCTTCTTTGAGGCAAATATAAAGAAAGCCTACTTATAATCCTGAATTTGATGAACTAATAATCTAGATTGTTACAAGTTTATTCTATATGCATCCTTATTTTATGACTAGAATACCATAACATGGAAATAAAAAAATCATATTGTTCTTCTAATAATGGAACAAACATTAACAAATGTGTAGGGTTCAAGCTAGCTACTTTATTTTGTTCTGCCTTTTATACAGAAATCTCCCCAGACTGAGAACAAATAATTGAGACTCCATGGAACTTGGCCTGGGGGTTGATCCTAGCCCTTTTGTGGTTGGCCAGTGGCTTCAGACTAACTCCATGCTTCAGTCCTCCTCCCCACCAGATTGGGCGTTTCCCAACAATCCTTTTTCTTGATGTCTTGGCAATCTTTAATGCCATCAACCATATCCTTCTGGACTAGTTTCGAGAATTGGGAGGTGGGCAGCACTGCTTGTGCTGGTTCTCCTCCTTCCACTGGTGTTGGTGTTAGGTCCTGTCTTCAGCCTCTGCACTGTGAGGTTCCTTAGGAATTTGGTACTGAAACAACTGGGTGTGTTCATACATTGCCATGAGGCGAGGCATCATCAAATATTGATATCCAGGTTTGTACCTCTTATCCTTGGCAAATTAAGCAGTTCTGTTGGGGTCCTGTCCTGGTGTCTCAAGGCTGTAGGGCTCTGAATAGGGAACAACTAGCTTTGACTCAAACCCTAACAAGATGGAGCAGCTTTTGTTCTAGATGGGGTGGAATCTTGAACATGTGGAAGCTGCAGTTGGCATAGAATTTGGCACCATGGGCAATTATGTGCACTCCTCAATCAGCACACATTATACCTTTGTTCTGCAATCCACACTGGCTGACAGTATGCTTCCAGGTTCCAGCTTCCAAGATGCTCGTTGTGACCTATAAAGCTCCATATGGCATGATTCTGAGTTGAGTGATTGTCTCTCCCCATCAGGACCAGCGGGGCGGGGGGTGTAATGTTGTGGATGCCATCTATGAAACTGTCATCTGGACCTAGGAAGAGACCCTTTTCTGCCATGGACCTTAGCTTAGCCCCAACCCTCCCAACTTTTAGGAAGGTTGTAAAGACATGGCTCTGCTGCTGTGTCTAGGGTCTGGCAATGGTGAAGAGCTTTTGCAATGACTAAGTCATGTAAGATGAACTCTGCCACTGCTTATAATTCTGTTTTTTAAATGGCATTTAGTTTTTATATGTTTATTAGTTTTTAATTAGTTTTTATTGGATTGCTTTTACCTGTTGTGAGTCGCACAGGGTCATTTGGGTAAAATGGGCAGACATATAAGTTAAGAAATAATAATTCATTTTTGAACATAAATGCCACACTGCATGCAAAAACTTTGAAAGGATTCAATTTCAAAATCCTTGTACAATCAAATCATCTCAATTTGAAAACACAGTGCAACTAAAACTAAAAAATAGCTCTGCAAAGATTCCTTTATTGTTGTTAACAAAGGAGTGCACAGAATAACAAATATTGATAAAATCTTGGCTGAAGTAACATCAAAGTTACAGTGCCTACTGGTATTACTTTTCAAATGAAAGTCACAGTTAATAAAGGGATCAGCAATCATTCATTATCAAAGTGTCATAAAATAATAGCCAAACTTCCAATTTTCAAGTAACAAAAACAATGCAACTGTAGAACAACACCGAATTTCCCAAACAAGGTCTTGCCAATAATTCCATATTTATCACTAAATTTGAAATATTGTGATATTTTAAGCTATATGGGGATATGGCATATTTACTTATTCAACTATTTAACAAATATGGTAGAGTCTGAACAGAAGATTATTCTGCACAATAAATTTGAAAACAATTAGCCTCAACACAAAATAAACTTGTTGAAGTCAATGGCCAGATCTTGTATTGTAGTTAAGACTTTCACAAATCACTGCACCATGACAACAGACTAGGAGGGAATGGAAGGGATGTTGCAAAAGTGTAAGAGCCCAGAAATGGACTCTACTGTGAAAGTGAGTTCAAAGTTTTGACTTGATTCAAACTGCTATGAAATATCTTTGTGAATTCTCATGTTAGGCATACAAATATGCAATCTATAAAGAATTATGATATGAAGACACATGAGCAAGTTATGCTTATTCCAGTTCATTCAAACCTATAGAACAAAGTGATTTTCTAAAGAGAATTCAACTTATTTTATGAAATTGTCTTTTAAAAATGTTTAGATTCCTGAGCCTCAAGACATTTCTGCCATTTCCTAGTCAATGTTTTAAAGATGGAAAATCTATTTTTTCTTAATTTTTCAAAAAAAAAGGGACACATGCAATCTCCATATCTTCATAGATACAAATCTAAAATACTGCAGAAAACTTATATAAGAGCATTATTTTATGATCAGAAGAAAACATATGCAGGGAGGAATTGTGTGGATTTTTAAAGCTTTTCAAAAAAGAAAAACCAAAACGTCTTCTCTAAAAAATAAAGGCCACGTGATTAATTAGTATCATTATGTTTTCAGAAAGGTTTATTCCACCTATTTTGCTAGTGTTACAGAGTGCAGAATGAAGCAAATTTGATGTAGTTTCCTAAAATCTTTTCACGGCTAGTTAGAAACTGTGGAAGAGCCCTTTTGTTGTTACTCACAAGGATAAACCCTGTCAAAGATTTGTATTTCACCTGCAAATTCTCCTTCACACCATTCTTTTCCACAATCTATTAAGTACTCTGTAGTTTCCCTTTTACTTTGCATATTATACAGTATAACTTAATATGTTATATAAGAGCACTTCAGTCCCACAATGTAGGATTTGAACTTATAGGAACATTTACTTACGATGGCTCCAGAACATTTCAGAGGCTTACAAAAATACATTCAACTAAAGATTTATGTAAGGGTTTTTTTCTCTCTCTCAGCTCTCATATTTTTTAACAAAACAAGTTAAGGAAACCAAATAGTTCCCAAAATAGCAAAACCTTTCTCCACTTTTCTTTAGTGGGTAACCCCAGAGAAGTATGGGGATGTCCTTTAACCAGTTACAAATAAGAAAATTACTCTGGATTCCAGAAGAGCTCTCTCATGAGGAAATGCTCATCTTATTCTCCCAGCTATGAAAAATGGGATTTTCCTGCACTGATTGTTCTCAATTGTGAAAAAAGGTTGTATTTTCCAGAAATACAGTGAAACCTCAATTGAGTGGATATCTGTTTAGTGGACTTCAGATGCAGTGAGTCAATTTCTCTCTAGATTTCCTCCCAATTAATGGACAAGAATTTTCCATCCAAGATCATCTAAATGAGGCCTGTAATTTTCAATAAGTATTACATCATTTGTGGCAGTATACATTATTTGCTCAGATAGTTAAATCACCAGAAATGATGTAATTAGAGATTACATGGACATTCATGAGGAACAAAGTCCATGCTGCAAACTGCACTGTTAGATCAAGGTTTCACTGAGTTTCAAAAATGCACACATTTAAGAGTTCTGCACATGAAGTTGCATATTTTACATTTTTATAAGTATTAAAGATCTACCATTTTTAGTCAGTCTTATAAATAATGCTAAGCAGAAAGAAAACTATATCAGAGTATTCTTCAGTTTATAAAAGCAAACACCAAACAAATTCTAAAGTGCAGACTATAAGTCATGATAATAAAGACAAAGGTGCAGCCAGATTTGCATCTATGTTTACAGTTACTATTGAACCCTACAAAAATTTAGCCAGTTTACTATATAAAAACTGCCATGTACTTTGTACCCCTGTACATCTGCCAGCCACTCGGATTTTAAGTGTTGCTGAAAAGTCCAGCAGTCGTAAGCAACAAATTAAATGACCCAGTTTCACAAACCTAACACAATACTGCAGAAAATGAGAGGAAATCACACAATGTTGATTCCTCCTCCAGAAAATGCAAGCGTCCTCTTGTTGCAAAATGTTGAATTGTTGCTGCTGGTCTGACTGCTTTGCACCAGGGATGTCTTCATTTCGATTTCACATGCAACTATGGCTGCATTCAATTCCATTTGAGCCCGGTGGACAACATAGAACATGAGGCCTATACTTATTACAATCTGTGGATGAAGCAGATACGGTTGCTTTAGTTTAATATTTTCAGCCGCAATCATGGACATAAAAATATTTAAAGTACATCAAGAAAGTGATTTTTTAAACTGGTGTTTTACTGCAATTGAACTATCATGTGCCCACAAATTACTAAGCAAGATTGAGAGTCAAAATACAGGTAGTCTTCAAAGTACAACAGTTCATTTAGTGACCGTTACAACACCACTGGAAAAAGTGAATTATGACCATTTTTCACACAACGTTTGTGACATCCCCATGGTCACGTGATCAAAATTCAGATGCTTGGCAACTGACTCATATTTATGATGGTTGCAGTGTCCCGGTGTCATGTGATCCCCTTTTGTGACCGTCTGATAAGCAAAGTCAATGGGGAAGCCAGATTCGTTTAACAACCGTGTTACTAATTTAACAACTGCACTGACTCACTTAACAACTGTGGCAAGAAAAGTCGTAAAATGGGGCAAAACTCATTTAACATATGTCTCACTGAGCAACAGAAATTTTGGGCTCAATTGTGATCGTAAGTTGAGGACTACCTGTATCAATATTGAAGTCTGCTCTTGGCCACAGCTGACAAAAGGTATGCAATTAATTGTGTCTTTGATATAGATGCATGATCAACCTTTATCAACACTCTAGGAGTTGTCTAAGCTAAATAAACAAATAATTTTAATTTAGATGAAAAATAAACAAACTTTATATCCCATGTCTAGTTTAATGTAACAGAATTTACAGCTATATATATAATGTGATATAGAAAACAAGCGCTGTAAACTACTGTATAATACTGCTGGTTTGAATTTCATTTCTGCCATGGATTCTCTAGGCAATTTAGGCTTAAACAAACAAAACAAACATTCTGCATCAGGCCTAAAGAGTGATCTTGGCATTTGCACAACTCTCAAATACTAAAATATTAATGCCATTTCCAAAAGACATATTGCATCTCATTACAGGACACAAATAAAATTTGTTTCAACAGAGTAATATTATCTTTTCACAGAAGCCATAATATTGATTTAACTTGGGAAAAAATCTTTAGAAAGATTTGCACATGTCATGCTGAGCTACCTGGTGTTCCAAAGTATCATTCGCAATGCCAATGTACTAATCTTTCAGTACTCTGTGCCAAAAATTCAGATAAAGCATCTGAATGTTATGTCAGATATTCAAAAGTAATGTATTTTTTTTTCAACTTGGCATGGGCTGAGATTATGTGATTTGTAATCTGGAGGACGCCAGCTTGAAAAGCCTAGTTAATGAATGACTATGCATTCTGCACACAAATATTTTCTGTTAATTTCAGATTTTTACCTCACTACAAACACCCCTAGGTGTCACATCCTTCACTGAACCTAAGTGCCGCCAAGGATCTCATAGGATCTCATAGAAAATGACTAAAAGAAGCCAATACAGGAAGTCCTTAATGATGTTCAAATTAACAATGGCCTTCAAAAAGGTCAGTTCGAATCTAAATTCGAACTTATGACCCTCACCCTGCTCCCGCAGCTACATGATTGCAATTCAGGCACTTAGCAATAGGCTCCCATTTCCAGCTAGCTGCAGTGTCCCACCGTCATGTTACTCAATTTGCTATTGATTAAACTGGAATCACACTTATAACTGAGTGACTTATGATCATAGTAAAAATAGTCATAAAATTGGGTTTGGTCATGTTTGCTCCCAACATTTTATTATGTATTTCTTCTTACAGTTTTACCTCTACTTATACAAGATTTGTCCAACTTATACATTTTGCCATGTATGCTAACACTAAGAAAATATTGCTTTAACAATATTGTGGCAAAATGAATAAAAGGCCTAGTATTGTAACTTTGGGTTTGAGGAAAATGACAGAACTCCAACTATTATCAACCACTATATTAAATATGAGAGGGGAGCTACTTCTTTAACCGCTGAGCCATTGCATTGGTTCCAAAGCAAATACCTGAATACCCAGAAGAGCTTCCTTCAATTAAAGCATTATTTAAATGCAATGGCTTCTAGAATGGGCCCAATATTTTTTATCTCCCTAAGCGTGAGCATTTCAATCAAAATTTAGGAATTAGCCTTTCTGTTAGGCAGGATACTCAGATGGATTGAGAAACTTCTATTCATGGAAGGAGCTAATTCAATACGTTTAACAATACTTATAATGAAGGAGTAAATTCCACAAAACACTATGGGATATTAGATGAAATACTTTCAGTAAGGGTAGGCAATATATTAGATATTTTGTAGTTCAATTTCCATCAATATAATCAAGGTAAGAGATTATGGAAGTCCCAGCCCAAAATAGCAAGAGAGTACCACAGAGATGCACTGATTCATTAAAGTTAAGCTAAAATGCTATGAGAACAAATTGCTGAGTGAGGTTGAAACAATTTACCTGTAAACTGAAAATGAAATAACCACTAAAACTTTGTTCTGCAATAACATCTTCCATCGTGCGCAAGGTAGTTCCCAGGTAAGAGTTTAGAAGTTGAGTTGGAAGTAATCCAATGGAAGAAGCCATCAGGTAGTTTGGTAGTGAAAGATCTGTGATCTAAACAAAAGGAATACATATAAATTATTCATTAGACAAGCAAGTCTGATCAGTTTTTTTCACTCCTGCTGAAATGACAGCAATTTAACAACCCCACACTTCAAGAAAAATAAAAGAGGGGGGGAAAGGCATCTAACTATACTTAAACACAGTTTATCCAGCTTATGTTTATTCAGAAAGGTAAAGAACAGTTTGCCAAAGCTATACAGTAATTTCAAGCTGGAGTATATCCTGGATCACAAGGCAGAAAAAGATATTTTTAGAAAGATTTTTCACTCACATAAAGGACTTTTGTATATGTCACCTCAGAAAGAAACATCATGGCAACCTTCTCAGAATGGAAACTTTTCAGCTGTAGCTCTACAGAATTCTTTCCCCTACTCTGGTATATTTTAGGGGGGGAAATATAAAGCTTACATTTACATCTGTATTTTGATCTGCTGCCTCTTCCTTTAATGCTGATACCATTCTATTGTATTGTTTTGCAACTTTTTGACTGTGGGGTACAAATTAGGAACTACAACTTTGCAACCATAGACAAGAATAACTCATTAACAAGCAGCCCAAATCCTCCATGGTTGAAATTTGTTTGGCTGAAACTATGGATCACCTTTTATGTTTCCTCATTTTATTCTATTTATTTATATAGCAAATTTAGAAACTGCCCAACTCACTCACAGAAAGTATGATATTCTTTCTTTTATCATATCCTGCTATTTGTGCAGGATCACTTTGATGTAAATCAGATACATGATTTAAATTTTCAAGAAAGAATATATTTAATTTCTTATTTCAAAATACATAACCTTTTTGCAAAAAATGTTTGGAAATGGATATTTAGTTCCATGTAGAGATCAACATAGCCTTATGCAATTTTACAGCATACTCTAGAATCTGTAGCCATTCATATATGCTTATAAGCAGGCTTTCGAACCTCCGGCATTCCGGAGGTAGGGTCATTGTAATTAATTAATTCAATACAATTATTAACACATTTAATTAGTAATATTATCAATTTTCCACTGTATCATTTTTCCATATTCCATTACAAATTCTAAAACTTGTTAATCAAAGTTAGTGCACCCCTAGCAGAAAAAAAACCTATGTATGTATGTATGTATGTATGTAGCTCCCTACTCCAGCAGTTCTGGGTAACTTACAAAAGCCAAATAGTTTTATAAAAGCCAGTTTGGTGGTTAACCTGTTGGTCTAGAAACCGGAAGACTATGAATTCTAGTCCCACTTTAGGTATGAAAGCCAACTGGGTGACTTTGGGCCTGTCACTCTATCTCAGCCCAATTCACTTCACTGTTGTGCTGTTGTTGTGAGGAAAACAGGATGAGGAAGCAGTATTAAGTACGTTTGCTACCTTGAATTATTTATGAAAATAATACAGGTGGAATAAAAATCTAATAAATAAAATATAATACAAGACTGTCAGCTCAGACTGAAACAATCATAACAACAGGTAACCACAAAATGCATTAACCTCAGGGCTTGGACTAGAGCCTGATCTTAAGAAAGCACCATTGATAACTCTGGGGAGACACTGTTCCAGAGGGTAGGGGTTACAACTTCTCTGTTGTCCTTGGTCCCACTTGGTTTTTCTATTGGTATTTTATGAATGATCACATGTTGTTTGTATCTTATGATTTATGACTGTAATTATGATTTATGATTGACGACTTATCATTTTGTTGTTTTATGTACATTGAGAGTTTATGCACTGGAGACAAATTCCTTGTGTGTCCAATCACATTTGGCCAATAAAGAATATTCAATATATTTAATAGAGAGGATCTGGGTTGCACCTGCATTGCTAAAGAGTACCAAGCAGACAGAAACATTTGGAGAAGGCTGGTCCCTCAATTATCCAGGATCTATGTCATGAAGAGCTTTATAAGTAATGACCAACATATTAAATTGTATTTGAAAGTCATCTGACAACCAAGGCAGGTCATGTAGCACTGGGATATGGGCATGCTACTTCTGACTACTAATATAACATTTATAGCAAACATTGGTAGAGTACATTAGCAGTTCAGCCAGATTCAGTACTTCATACTGCCTCCTTGTATTGTAATGATATTCTGTAAAGGTCTGCTAGAGACTTATGGAGCTTACAAGATTAGAAGAAAAACTGACTTAAATGTGGGCATTTTCAGAATATTCCTGATTATCTGGATCTTTATGTTAGAAACTACAAGATGTAATAAATTATCTTACAATTTACAGTAAAATCTAATTGGTTATACATATCAAATAGGTGAATAATTAATTATAGAAGACTCTAACTGAATCCAATATACAGTATATTTTAAATGGATACATATTTACCTTTCTTTTCCAAATCTATATCAGTTTAAAATATTAGCTTGCTAATTACATTCATCATAAAAATGGAAAATTTATAAAAACTTGGATATAAAGTTGTTCCTAAAAATCTCTAGAACTGATTACAAATTACATTTGTGGTTGTAAAATGCAGGTATCTTAAATAATTGGGATTTAAAACCTTATTTTATTGTATTTCCTGATTCTACAATGCAGTATTGAAAGCTATTAAGTTGGTTTATATCCAAGTTAGGTGGACAAGAGTGCAAACTTAGGCTGCAATCATAAGCACACGTGAGAGTAATCCCAGCAAAAGACCCTGTGATTTGCTTCTGCATAAGCATCCAGAGAATCACATTCCTCGCATCTACAACTTTATAGAAAAGGCTGGTAGCTATTATAAAGACAGGATGGAATTCTCCCAGGTGACTAAAGAGATTATATTTTTATTTTGTTAGAATATGCATGTTCAACACTTGAGAATTAAATTAATTATGGAATTCAGGTAGTTGTAGCACATGAAAATAACTCCACTACAATACATCTGTTGAATGAGTTGGGTGAGACACTGTTTTGCATCTCCTGAATTATAGCACCTGTGTTGATTTTGCACTTCTGTGTGCAGTCAATAGTCCATAGTAATCACATCTTGCTAGTGGCTTACTATGATTCAAACATTGGATATTCCTGCACTGATACTTTATTTTAAATAACAAATATAAATAGTCCTTGACTTACAACCCTTTTCCAGTGAAATCACAATGGCACTGAACAAATGGTGGTTATGATCGATCCTCAAAGCACGGGCCATCCTAGCACCTCTGCATCACGTGATTGCGATCTGGGCACTTGGCAACCAGCTCCCACTTATGACCACTGAAGCACCCTGCAATGACATGATTGTCATTTGCACCTTTCCTGCCAGCTTCCCCAGAAAGTCAATGGGGAAATTAGCAGGGAAGGTCGCAGATGTGCAGGGAATGTCACCCCCCCTACTTAATTCTGCAGGTGCAGATTAATTCTGCTGACTGCCGACTGCCAGCAGTTCGGCAGTTCGAGTCTCACTGGCTCAAAGTTGACTCAGCCTTCCATCCTTCCGAGGTCAGTAAAATGAGGACCCAGATTGTTGGGGGCAATTTGCTGACACTGTAAACCGCTTAGAGAGGGCTGTAAAGCACTGTGAAGGGTATATAAGTCTCAGTGCTATTGCTACCTGCTCACCCTCCCCCAGCCCGTATGCACTTGCACTGCACCACTTGCTTACCCAAGCACACCCTTCCTGACCCTTGCTGTACCTCCCTTGAACACTTGTGCATCCCCTTATACTCTCCCCAACCCTTATCATGACTTCCTCACCCCCTCATGCAGCCCCTTGCATCCTCATTGAGCCTTACACATTTTGCACCCTCCCCAAGCCTTGCTGCACCTAACTCACATCCTTGAAGATTACTGCGGACCCTCCCTGAGCCTCACTAAGCCTCCCTCACACTCTTACACACCGTTTCTGAGCTTCACCATGCCTCTTTTGCATTGTCCCCCACTCAGCAGGAGCCATTTACTTGCCTGCCATCCTGCTTGTGAAGCTACCTGGAACTTGCAACTTCTTGTCAGCTTCCCCATTGACTTGGTTGTGGGAAACTGGCAGGAAGTTGTCTTGTCTAGCAGGGATTCAGTTAATGATGGTAAATGGGAATGCAAGAATTCCTGTCGCTAAGTGATTTGGTTGCAAATTATGACCGCATCTCTTAGCAACAGATTTCCCAGGCCCAGTTGCTGTCCTAAGTTGAGGACTACCTGTAGGTTTCAACTCAGAAATGATACAGCAACAGCTTAAGCTTGAGATTTTAAGGCTCATATTTAGCAACTGGTTATATGAAGTTTGCCCAGTGAATGCAGGAGTACCACTTATCTGAGTAGATTTGCAAAGGTTTTATCTTTTCTGAAGATTGCTATATTTGGCCAGATTTTGATGTGGGCTTGTCCACTGATACCTTTTTATTTAGAGGTTGACACATCTGCTTTTGATAGACCCAAAATATATAACTCTATTAGGCCAATGGCCTTGTTAGCTTTGTTTTTCTACCTTTCTATCTTTCAAACTAACAAAAATAAGCGATAACAAATTTTGCTATTTATAGTTCCATATATAAGAAATTAATAACATGCTTAAAGTAAATTCATTTCATAAATATAATCAGCCTTAGTTATACTTTTACATTTAATAAATGTAAATAATAAAGCTCATCTGAAGATCATACATGAACCAGCTGTTTATCTAACTGCTCCTTCATCTCTGCAGGAAATAATATTATTAAATATATGAAAACATGAAAACTCTTCACAACTATATTAATTCTGTACTGTTTGAAGTTTACAATTAATTGTTAAAAATATTTTTCCCAACGTCCTTTAACATAGTGCATATAACTATGATTTGAAGCTGGTAAGAATTCTGCTTTTACTGTAATGCAATAGGTTGCAGAATTTAAATGTTGCACCAATTGTTTTATTACAATCCTGGCATACAGATTACAGACAATAACTCCTTTTTTATTATTCTGTAATCCCTTAAATCGGGGCGGAGTTGGGCAACTCCATGGAGCTGAGCATTTACTAGCCCAATGCCCTTCTTGATGCCATATGAAGTTCGTAGATTTTTTTCTTTTTGCCCTACAGATTACAGACAATATTACTTCAATTATCTATTCTGTGCAATCTGGTTTAATAAAAGATTTTCAAGCCTAACATATTAGATTGCCCCTTGTTATTTTAGATACATGTTCAGAAAACCTGGAGTTGGCAGTGGAGGTTTTGATGGATGTAGAAATATCCTTGATATGCCAGTTTAAATTCTGGCACAATATTCTTTGATGTGCACTATTCTAATCCCTCAGCAAGGTAATTACAATTGGAATTATTTACTCACACATCAAGATATCCTGAGGAAGTTGAATAAAAGATGGCCTTGGCTTGGGATGAGAGAGATTAACTGGCCCAAGGTCACCCAGAGGACTTGGTGGGAAAAAATTTTCAATTACCGGAGAACCCGAACCCGAAGCCTAACCCATGGCAATATCCCTTTTTTGTAGTTTGAATTTTGTCAATTTTTAAATTTCAGTTAACTATTAAAAGATTTTTAAAATCCTAAAGATCCCAAAAGTGCTTCTTGAAAAAGCACCTTTGGGGCTACCATGACTTGGGTGACTGGGAATCTCCATAGACAAAATCCTAAAGAGCTTATAGGAAAAGGAAATTAGTATTATTGAAGGATGGATAATGTAGGTCAATATTCCCATTGAGGAAGTTTGAAGGACAGCACCAAATAAAGTGTTTCCTGAAAGATAGATAGGTGACAATGTGCATGAGCAAGTCATTATTTCAAAGGACAGAAAGTAGGACCAGGGTGTCAAGACTAAGATGACTTCTGAGAAAGGTGGTTTAAATTTCAGATCTCCACTATACATAATTGTTCAATTCGAGATCTGAATTAAATTTGTTTAATTTAATTTGTTTAAATCTGAATTATTGCAAGGGGAATTTGAGGTTGTCTAAAAATTAAGACCAGTGGTATATTTGATTAAAACAACTTTTTACTGAAAACGTTTTGTTTCAGATACATCTCAAAATCCTGAACACCATCACTGAAATATGTTATCAGTTATCTTAAAGTATGAATGGAATGAAGTATTGGAATATCCTATATTCACAAATCAATGAATAAGAGTCTTAAAGAACATGAAGCATGTTACTTATAACTTCAGGATGAGACTCATTCAACTTTTTTTTTCATTTTTATTGGATACCTCAAAGAATGCATTAAAAGAATTTTTTGTCTACTTTGAACTGATTGTATAAAATGACAGAGGGCACATTTACGCTTAGAGGTATATTTTATTGTTTTGATTTTGGTTGAGTATATTTTAGTTGTTAATAGGGCTTTGAGAAGAGAGTTTAAGGGATGAATATGATTTGAATCATATACCAACATTTTGAAATGTATTAGTATTGAGAGAACTACAGATTTATCAGGCTACAACACAGCAAAAAAGATTATTGCTTTGCAATAAAAATACATTATATGTATGAAATGCCACCCTAAATTACAATCTTGAACTGATGACTTACATTCACTCTCTGTTTATGAACTGGCCTTTTACTGATGTATTGGAAAGATTGATCAATATTGTTTCATCTGCTCAAGATTTAATGCTTTCTTTATATATATGTATATTTTAAAATGTACATTATGACTTCTTTTTTCTTTCACTTTATTTTTTCTTTTTGTATCTTTTTTCTCTAATTGTGAACACTAAGCCAAAAAAGAAGTAAAAATACATTTTGCATATTAATTGCCCTACAATTATGACAACATATTCCATATGTTTCTGCAGCTTCCCAAGGAAATAAAACCTTTTTAGACGTCACCATGTAACAAACAATCCAGGCTTCCTAATCAATCATAAAATGTAAAATACTTTAAGGACCAAACACAAGTACTAAATATATATTCATCCTTCGCCTTGAATGCAGGAAAATACATGGGTTATGTTACAGGCCAAAACCAACTATTCCTTTTAGAAAAATATAATGTACCAAATTAACCTTCACGGGTTACAGCACCAGTACAAAATTGGCTTTCAGGTTTTAAGCACCATTTCTTGTAAGTAGGGGAAACAAGTTGATTCTTATGTTAAAAAAACTCCTACATCAGAATTGTTTTGGAAGCTTCTTGTGATGGATCAAATTTTGTCAAATTTAAAAGCCATATATTGTCTTCTAAACACTGAAATAATAAGTAGGAATATAATATCCTACCAATATCTAAGTATGTACATCTCTCAGTGGTTATGAAAGGCATGCTAACAGAGTTATAAAAATAATATTAAAAACCACAGCTTCTTGATAATGGAAGCAGAGAACTGATAGCAAGAAGGCATAATTTAACCCGTTTTCTGCCAGTGTTTCCTTTTGAATAGCACAGCTTTATTTTTTTCTAAATGCAAGACTATTTAGCAGTGCCTTCTGTCTCCAGGAAGTAAACTACTGTACACTACACAGGAAGAGATGCTATTTGGCAGATATTTGAGACAAGGAAAACACCTAAATATCCCTATCCTCTTGTTTTGCAGTGTTGTTACATTCCAGGAAGCTTTCCCATTGTGGGCTATCATTACATGCATCTGCAGGGAATATCTAACCTATATTGATCTTCTTTGAACAATCGGTGCAGATTTAGGAACTCTTCCAAAACACTGCCTTTGAAAAATATATATATATTCTGATTACTCCTGGGTTCTTACTACTATCTCTACAACTGATTGATAAACCAATTATTTGCAACCTCTTTGTCCTATAACTGGATGGGAACTGTTGGGATAGCCAATCTCACACTATCTAGCTCCTCTGAACTATAAGGCACACAACCCTGTGCAAGATGGGGCTGGTGGGAGCTAATACAATACACCTGGAGAGTAGCAAGTTGCTAAGCCCTGAGCTAGAACTGGCACTGGCTTCAAGGAGCCTTTCACCTGCGGTTTGTTAAGCAAGGCACAACCAGAACTCCTTGACAGTTACTCACAGAGAAGAGTGCATTTTGAAGTCCAAAGGGTATTGGTGTAAGCCTAGCCAAGGCCACCACCTTGAGGCCACTTCCTCCTTCCACAACGCGGATGACAGCGCTGAGCTTCTCACTGCCCTGGATCCTAGCCAGCACCCATCGGGCCAGGAGTTTCTTGCAGACCACGTGGGAGATGAAGGTGCCGATCAGGACACCCAGAACCATGAGGCCCATGCCCAGCACGAAGCCGTAGAGATAGCCGGCGGCCACGTTGAGTAAGATGTAGCCCCAGCCGCAAGGGAAGGACACCAAGATGAAGCCGACGGTGAAGAGAAGCACGCCGGCCAGACTGTCCAAGCTCTCAGCCCAGAGCATCAGGTCCCGCAGGTACTGGCGCACCAAGGCGAGCGAGGCGAAGCAGAACATCGCCAGAAAACACACGCTCAGGCAACTCTTGCACCAGCAGGTGCCCAGCAGGCATCCCGAGCAGTGCCACGTCCTGCTCTCCCCCAAACCGTGTCCCGCTTCGGGCAGCTGACAGAGCAGGAGCTCCACCGACGGTTCCTGAGAAGGATGAGGCGGAGGGCAGTGATACAGCCCGTTTTGCTCCCCGAAGAGCAGCTGCTCGCCGCCGGCTCCTCTGCTTGCCCCTTCCGCCGGCTCGCCCGTGGCTCCCAGAGGCGGCAGCCAGCGGCTCAGGTCTTGCCGGGCTCCCTGAGCGAAGGCTTGCTTGGTCGCCCGCGAGAGCAGCTGCAACGCGGCGGCCCCGGAGCTCCACATAGCCGGCTGGCGTCTACGGAGAGCTGAGCGCGGCGAGGGGGAGGCGGAGAAGGAGGCGCCGCCAACGGGCGAAGGTCGAGGGAGCGCTGCACCTTCCCCGCTTCTCTGGATGAAGACGCGGCCGCTCGCTCATCGCCGCCGCCGCAGCCGAGGAAGGCGCCGGGGCTGAGGAGGGCGCGGGCGGTTCTCTTGCACAATCAGCCGTAGCCGGTGGTCTCGTTTTACCCGGCGGTTAAGCGGCGGCGGCGGCGGCCAAAGCCATCGCGGCCTTGCCAGAAGGGACGTCCCGCGAAGAAGCAAGAGCAACAGCTGCGGCACCCCATTCCCAACCGTTGCCAAGGCCCCGCCGCCGGTGCGAAAGGCCGCCGCGACTCAGGCGCAGCCGCCTCAAAAAGCGCGCGGCTAGGCGGCGGCGGGCGCGAGGTAGAAAAGACGCCAGGATGCGTCGATCCTCCGCGGCCTGCTGGGGGCGGATAGGCGGCGCTGGGAGGGGGGCCGGGCGAGATTGCCGCCGACGTTACCTCCTCTGCCTCCGCCTCCGCCTCCTCCTCCTCCCCTTCCTCACGCAGCGGAGTTGCAGAAAGAGTGGGTGCCCGGCGCGTTTCCAGAAGAGCGCTGTTTTTCTCCCTTCCCCCCCCCCCCCCACTTCACAACCAGTTCCCGTTACGCTGTGGTGCAAAGACGAAACACTTCATAAGTCTGCGTCCACCAGGGTCTCTCTCTGCGGAGTCTGCCACGTCTTTCACCACAGACACCTCGCAGTCATAAACAAGTTTTTTTGGCGCGCAGGGCGTCGTGCTTACGGATGTGAACCTCCCCAACCCCTTTGGCTTTATATTCAAAAGCTTTCCTGTCCTGAGTGCAATCACATCGATCTGTTTACACAAATGCACTTTCACATTTATCCGCACAGCTTCTTGTTGGCCGCCTACACGCTTGTGATCTGGTGCGGATGTCTTCACAGCGCACAAACCGCAGCCTGAAGTGTACCAGGGGATTTGCCGTTAGGGGCGTTATTAGCATATCAAATACCTCATAAAGGATTTTGGTTTAAGTTGGAAAGAAAGGAAGTGTGTGGTTTATAAAGACCATAATTACAAGTTAGTTTCATAATCTGTAATTTAACACAAATATAATCAAAGCTGATGAAAGAAGGAAAATAGAAACAAGTTTGGAATCCAGCCACTTACTGAAACGTAACACCTCGCTGGCTTTACTGGTATTTTCTAACAAGGTATACCACCTAAAAAAGTGAAAACGAGGTACCATCACTTTTGCATTCTGCCAATGCCAAGAAGTTCTGAGGTCAATCATTTTTTTAAAGTAGACAATAACTTGGACTTTCGGGATAAACTGTGCATACAGTACTTAATTATGTAAGAGCTGTTTTTGATGTACCATAATGTAATGTGTGATGCATGATGCATGATGCATACAATGGTACTGCAATGTCTATGACATAATATTAATTTTAAATAAGTGTAAGACTGTTATTTCGTGGAATAGATCCACTTAATTTTCAGGAATTGAGCTGTGTGGAAACAAATCCTAGCTGAGATTTTTTGGGGTGCTTTTCCTTAACACTTTGTTTCCATTGGAGCTCCAAAATTACAGAGATGCTGGAAAAAGAAGGTGTAATATTTTATTCTAATCTATTTTAAGTTTAAGTCAGTTTTAAGTTTAACAAACTATTTACACCCCATTTTTCCTTTCCCACCCCACCCCACCCCACTTTATTACATTTTTATAGAATCAGACCTAAGGATTGAAAGGGATCTTGGAAATCACCTAGTACAGGGGTCCCCAACCTCGTGGACCAGTACCGTTCTGTGGCATGCCAGCAACCGGTCTGTACAAACAAGGAAAGCCCCATCCACAGGATGCAGGCAGCACACAAAACCACAAAAATCTCTCTCCACATAACCAGTCCCTGGTGCCCAAAAGGTTGGGGACCTCTGACCTAGTACAACCCCCCTGCCAGGGACAGATATTAATTTGATTTATTTTTCCACATCTGCGGCTCTGTAGGGTGGGCTGGGCTGGGCTAGGACAAAGTGATCTACCTAAGCTGGCTTCCATGCCCTAACCATGGACTAGAATTCAGAGTCTCCATGTTCCCAAGCAGTATAACTGAGCCTCTCTGTTCAAACACCTCTATTTTCAAGTTACAGAGATTGAGAAAACATTGATCTATTTCTTTAAGTAGCTACCTTTTTGCTCCCCTTGGGTTGCCATTCTCTTCTTTTGTTAGTTGTTCTATTTAGGTCCATTTGATCTCAATTCTTGGGGGAGAACACTGAAGAATATAGAAGTCGACAATCTCTTTCTTCTCCCCATCATGTACTATTCTCTTACCATCTGCTCATAGTACTGCACCCACCCCTTCCTGGTTGTTGTTTTTTTTACTAGTATGGTAGGAAATAGCTCTTTTTCTTGCCTTTCATTTCCTTTGCAAATCTAAGTTCTTTTTGCTCTTTAGTTCTTCTAATTTTTGTGCTGCAACTCCTTGGTGATTACATCCATCTTCTATTTTGTATGCATGTTCTTTTAAACTCTTAGTTTTGTTGAAAGCTTTGAACACATCCTGAGTCACTATGGCCACAAGATAAAACAATATTTCACACTGTCCAATTTACTCCTCTTAGAACTAGGAAGGAATAGCTACACTGAGAAAGAAAATCAGCACTCACACTACACCGTGATCAGAAATTTGCTGAACATTATAATTTGTTTAATGCTAAAGGCTGCTCTTCTGCCATGGAATGTAATTGCCATTGCTAGACAAGCTGAGAGGATATTATCTAAATACATTAAAGATGTGGGTGTAGCAGTCTCTGTCTCAGGGCAAGATAATAAATGAGTTGACTCAAGTCTCCATCAGTCCAATGAACCTTTTTTACATGAGAAGGCTTCACTGTTACAGAAGTGTGTTTACTGTATGCTGTAAGCATTTGTATTTTTTCCATTTGTAAGGAAAGAGGACTGAAAATGCAATAGAACATGCTGCCAATACATTATCTTTTAATGATTCTAAATAGCTCTCAGAGCAGTCCATATGATGCCACAATAGAAGCAATAAACCAAATTCAAAATGAATAAGGGGAAACTATAGGAATAATTTGTACAGTATTTATATAGTACTTCAACAAGAAGCATATGCTCCAGCTTCTATTTATTGTTTGTTTGTTATGTCTGTTCTGTTAACATAATTACATAATAAATACATTAGCTTTTGAGATCCCAAGACCGTATTTGTAGTTTTTGACATAAGCCGAATAACAAGTTGATCTGACATTTAACTTATTCTTAGTATATCTTTAACCAAACAATAAATACTTGAATGGTTTTTAAGTCAAGGAAGAAGAGGGAGTTTATTGAGTAGATAATTATCCTTTTGGACTTCACAAAGGGTCAGCTTCCAAGCAGACACATTCTGGACATTAGTCCAAGTGAGCTAGAAAGCAAACGGTATATTCACTCCATAGCAAGCAGAGATCAAAAGTCCAATGCAGGAAAGAAAAAAGACAAGTCAAATTCAAATGAATAATCAAACCCAGGAAGAGCTTGAAGTACAGATTATCAAAGAGATCAGAGGGACTAGAGAAATAAGAACACATAAAACTAGGGAAGAGTAAAAAGTGCAGTAAAGAATCAGAAGGACTAGAAGCAGATGCAGAGCACGTAGGGATCAAACTGCATATGTCAATCAGAAAAAAACTGGAGCACAGATATTATTCACAGAACAAGTATCAATTATCCAGGTTGAGGATCAAACTCAAATTAGGACCTTAGAAAACTTGGTGGGAATTGGCCCTTTGACTAACTGAATGCCAAAGCAGGTTGGTCCTGTAACCTAAGAAATTATGTTGGAGGTATTTTTTTTAGGTTTGTGATACAAGAAATACATAATAGTGTACATATCACAGGAACTAATTTGAATCTGTCACACTATAAATTGTGCAATCTCTTAGTCATTTAGAAGCTGCCATTTATCCAACTCACTTGTCCTCCAAATTGTTCTCCCCAAGGATGGTTTGAATAGTGATATGAAGCAGGGCAGGTAGGATGCTGGAAGTATCCAACTACAGTTTCTAAACCCTTCCTTCCCTTTCTGGAAAAATTAAGTAACCCAGTAGGGAATTCAGCTTGTATCCTGAGGATGCTTTTGCTTAATGAGGCTACAGAGAAGTACAGATAATAATAATAATAATAATAATAATAATAATAATAATAATAATAATAATAATAATAATAATAATAATAATAATAATAATAATAATAATAATAATAATAATAATAATAATGCATAGATATCAAGCAGTGGCATGATAAAGTAGCAAAAATGGTGCATTGGAAGATCTGCAAGAAATATCATTTGCCTGCAAACAAGAACTGGTGGGACCATAAATAGAGAAAATTATAGAAAATGAAAAAGTTAAATTGCTCTGCGACTTTAGAATTCAAACAGACAGGCACCTGCCACATAACACCCCAGACTTAATAATTGTTGACATGAAAGACAAAAAAGTTTGGATAGTGGACGTGGCAATGCCTGGAGACCGCAGAATAGAAGAGGAAGAACTGGAGAAGATAACAAAATACAAAGACCTACAAATAGAAATAGAATGACTGTGGCAAAGGCAAGCAAAGGTAGTACCAATAGTAATAGGTACCCTGGGTACAATCCCAAAACAACTGGAGTACCACTTGGACACTATTGGCATTGACAAATTCGCCATTAGTCAACTACAAAAAGTGGCCTTACTGGGAACAGCTTCCATCCTGCAACGATATCTGTAACACCATCGAACATCCACATCTGTCTATCCCAGGTCCTTGATAAGGACTCAATAGGTAGACAAAAATGCCAAACTCAGTCTGAACATCTGGCTGACTGTGCGATAATTAATAATAATAAGTGTTCATAATCATAAGGTAGAACATGCAAGAAATCGTGTCTCACCTGGCTGTGAAGGAGGAGATAGAGGTTGTTTTATATGACTTGAAATTTCCAGTTATTCCCAATTCAAAGCATTCTTGTTCATTTGCTATTTGTATCCTGGGATCTGCAGCACTATACTTAACTATAGAATCACAGTAATTTGTGATTAATTGACTAGGGATGTGAAAAATGTGCTCCTATTTTTATATTACCACCAATAAATCAGTAAGTGAACATCCTTCATAATATCGCAGGGTCTGCAAAAATATTGCAACGTTTTTTGCATGTGAGTAAAGGCTGTGGTAAGGTATTTTAATACCAGAAAATTGCTATCTTGAGCACATTTTTCCAAACCCTGTTCCTGCATAGCTCATAATAAACAAAGAGTGGGTTTGTCTTGAAGGAAGGGATTAAAGTTGATCTGCCAAGAACAGTCATATTATATCTTTAATTACATATGCAGTTATACAAAGATAGCAAATAAATAACAATTAAAGAGAATCAATGCACGCCTGTAATAAAAATCTACTGCAGTGAGATGGGCAGCCATATACATTGCTTAAGTATATAAATAAATATAAGCACAAAGAGTTGTGGAAAATAGTAAAAGACGGGGCGGGGGAGAATTACACATTGTATGATATTGGCAATGGAAAATGAACACATCAACTTTTCATAGATCTACTTAGAGAAACATAATGCTAAATCAGTATTTTGTTAGCAGGACTTTTTAAATAAGCCATAATAGGCTGGTTTCTGCATTGTGCTTAACCATAAACAAGTTTACAAACTATAGTAACAGGATTCACAAAATAGGCTTAGTCACAAATAAGCAAACCAAATTACAGCCTACTTTGGTTTTTTGTTTGTTTATTACATTGTTTATGCTCCATCAACTCCATATGAACTTATAGCAGACTACACGTGATGTGTAAATCCAAGCAGTGACTAACTCTAGACCAATAACAAAATGGAACTTGTATATTTTCCATATTTATATTTGTTAGCTGCAAAGGATTTATGACACAGCAAATCCGTAGACTAGTTCTTCGAGTCTCATGTTCTCAGAAGACAGTCAGATATTTCTACTGCTTTTTTTTCTTACCACCTGAGAGAGAATATATATTCTCTTCTTATAGTCAGTCTAAATTAATTTCTTTCGATTACACTGAAATGTGTAGTCTGTTATTTTAAACAACAATTGCAAGAATGCATTCTAAGTACATTTTGTTTATATGCAACAATCTATTTGGTCTTATTGTTAAAGAGTGGAGAGTTAGAAACTCTTCGTAGTGGAAAAAAAATTCTATGGATTTTGATCTAATATATTTATCCTGCTGTATATATGGTATCTCAACATAAGGCTGAATTCAAACCAAGTTAGCTGTCACAGATGGTCTTTAGCTAAATGTCTTGTTATTGATATGTGTGATTAATTTCCATCCCACTTAAATATATCAATAATAATAACTTTGTATGATATTTAAGTAGCATACAAATTAGAAATTAAAAACCAAATCAATGATTAAGTTAATGTAGTATATAGAAATAATTAGCTAAATGTTTTAAACCAGAGAATTATGCAATAAGTTCCCAATAAGTTCATACAAACAATCCTGAAAGATGTGGGTAAGCTTATTTATTTATTTGATTTATTTGATTTTTCTCCCACCTTTTTTACTTTATAAGTAACTCAAAGTGGTGGTTATACATAATACTTCTTTCTCCTGCTCTTTTTCTCCACAATAACACCTTGTCAGGTGGGTTGGGCTGGGAAAGTGTGACTGGCCCAAGTCACCCAGTTGGCTCTCATACTTAGGCAGGGCTAGAACTCACAGGTTCCTGGTTTCTAGCCCAGCATCTTAGCCACTACAGGTCTTTAACACCTCAAATACAATAAAGCCAGGTATCCAATAGAGGTGTCTGCAAGGCCACAGTGCAATCTCTGTCCCTTTCATGCACACATGCAAAATCACCATGCATCTACAAAAGGCACAGCTTGCATCCTTACATTAACAGGCTTGCATCTGTCATTTGCTATGCGTGATTCTGAGAAGCAGAGTTCAGTGGATCGGAGAAGAGGCAGCCCAGATCAAAGATTTGGAAACATTTCAAAATGTCTCTACCTTAATTGGCTTTTTATAAGTCTGACTAGGAACGTACTTCTACAGCTTTCAAGACTATATTTGTAACCCTTGGCATTAAAAATATATTTTTGAAATCTGTGTGGTTCTTACACAGTGGAACTTGACATTTGCCCCTCTTACCACCATTCTGATCCCTTTGCAGGCCATAAAATGCACAGGAGATGAACAGAAAGAGAGTATCATGCTTTCTTTCTTTACATACAGTATAATCCATATTCCCAACAATAAATAAAGCAGGTGTATATGATGCTTAAACTTGGCAACTTTAAAATGTGTGTGTTGTTGTTGTTAGTTGCGAAGTCGTGTCCGACCCATCGCGACCCCATGGACAACGTTCCTCCAGGCCTTCCTGTCCTCTACCATCTTCTGGAGTCCATTTAAGCTCACGCCTACTGCTTCAGTGACTCCATCCAGCCACCTCATTCTCTGTCGTCCCCTTCTTCTACTGCCCTCACTCTTTCCCAGCATTAGGCTCTTCTCCAGTGAGTCCTTCCTTCTCATTAGGTGGCCAAAGTACTTGAGTTTCAACTTCAGTATCTGGCCTTCTAAGGAGCAGTCAGTGTGATCTTAGGACTGACCGGTTTGATCGCCTTGCAGTCCAAGGGACGCAGGAGTCTTCTCCAGCACCATAGTTCAAAGGCCTCAATTCTTTGCGTTCAGCCTTTCTTATGGTCCAACTTTCACAGCCATACATGCAACAGGGAAAACCATGGCCTTGACTATACATACTTTTGTTGGCAGGGAGTCTTGCTTTTTAGTATGCTGTCTAAATTTGCCATAGCTTTCCTCCCAGGAGCAAGCGTCTTTTAATTTCTTGGCTGCAGTCCCCATCTGTGGTGATCTTAGAGCCCAGGAAGATAAAATCTGTCACTACCTCCATTTCTTCCCCATCTATTTGCCAGGAATTGAGAGGGCCGGATGCCATGATCTTGGTTTTCTTAATGTTGAGTTTCAAGCCAACTTTTGCACTCTCCTTCTTCACCCGCATCAAGAGGCTCTTTAGTGTGTGTATTTCGATTTAAAGATCTGTGGACTTCAGTTTGCTGGCTGTACAATTCTGGGATTGGAAGTCCACACATCTTAAAGTTGCCAAGTTTGAAACTAGACTAGACAGACTACCTGAGTGCAGGGCAGTTCCAGAGGAAGTCATAATGCAAAATCCCCAATGATGTGTAGTCTCCTTCTCACTGTTCCCCATTTAGAAAGCCATTGATTTCCACTTCAAATATTTAATGTATGGATGACAAATCATCCAGAAATGCCAGGTGGCATTCCTGTGGTCACTGTTGCTTAGACTAGAGACAAGCCTAGAATTAGATGAGGTCTAGATTGAATATCTGTACATCTACATCCCATATCTGGATTAGAAAATGGTGACGGTCTCTATGTATTTCAAATGTTGACTGTGGCATTCAAGTAGAGAAAATTGATGCTACCCTACAACAAACAAGCTGCACAGGTAATATTTTTCTAATTGCATAATGTCTATAACTATTTTTCATATATTTCCATCTGTTCCAGGTTAAATAATCTTCAGGCCAGTTGACTTTTACAATGTACCTTACATTACTTTAGTAGGTATTGCTGATAGCACTTTTAATTTCACCTAGGAAAAGGGAGCCTGTTTCTACAATCAGGAGAAATGCCATGTTACTCTAGAAATAATAAAGCTTTTAAAACCCTTAGTGGAAAATCAATCTTTCTTTTGACTGCACTTTAGACTGTATTTAGGTTTTGCCTGAGGTTTTAAATTAAGAACATTTTTTTCTTTTACTTTCCTGTGATATGTGACCTTGTTTACACATCCACAACCATAAAATTAAATTGAAACCAAAAATCCACATACGTGTATATTGCAGGATTTGAAGCCAATATGTTTCTGCCCAGGTATTAAGGTTCAGATGGTAGACACTTTTCCAGTTACAAAACAATTTTAACTTATTTCTTGAATAAAAATTTAAAGGAAATGTATTAGTAGTTGACTTTAATTTAAGAGGGTTTAAAGGGAAGGGGAATTATCAAATACTAAAGAGAACTAGGACTAAATACCTCCTGTGACACCAACATCCACCAGTAATCATAAAAGAATTTGCAAAAAATAAAAGCAAGCTACCAATCTTAGTGAAAGCAAAATGAGTTTATAAAGTGTAGTTGGACGATGCAGGGCATAGGTGTAATAGTTTACCAATTAGTTTTATAACATGGAGTTATTTTCAGATATTTTTCTGTATTTCACTGGGACAACTGAAGCTATGGGTACTTTTAAAATTCAAAAGCATTTCCAGGTTCTTGGAATCTAACTGCATCGCAGGTGTTTAAGAGTTGGTCAATTGTGGCATAGTTGAAATGGCAATAAAACTAGTCTCTTGTTCAACATTGCAGCTCTCTGGAGTTGAGTAGAAAGTCCATGTCTCCATTTGCAGGAACCACTGTTTGACACACTTCCGGCTCTTGGACTTTGGATCTTATAACGAGACAGCTTCACCTCACAGGAACTGCTAGGAAATTTTCGCATGTAATAAAGAAATGCATACATTTGTTCCTTGTCATTAGCTTTATTTGAAAGGTTAGAGACTGAAGAGTGAAAGTGGAGGCAGCATGGAAACATTCCCAAACAGTTGGAATGTGTTATTCCTCCCCCCCCCTCCGCCCAGCTTCTGAATATGGAAGGATAAAACTATGAAATGTTTGAATGTAACTTTTGATCACAAGAACTAAAAAACTTTCATAGATCATTACAGTCACAACAATCTGAAAGCATTTCCTCTAATTCAAAATATATTTAATAGGTTACATCTGTCATTGTTGGGGAACAACATCATAAAGGATAAAGGAAAGAATTAATTTAAAAAAAGGAACAGCTTCCATTAAACCTGGTCTACATACTATAAAAGTAGCAAATAGTTATCAGGAGTAGCAAGTAGTTATCATGATTAAGACTTTTTCCTAACATCATGGTTTGGGTTCACATCTATTCTTTTATAAAGCATGGAAAATTAATTCAAATTGACTTAAAAAAATAAACTTGTATGTTCTATGTGTTTATTGATATGATCAATTCAATCATGTATGATTTCACACCTCTAGCATTGTCAGCATGGCATAATATTCCCATATTTTCAGTTAACATCCTTATTGATTCAGAGACACTCACCAGATATTATAGACATATATTTAAAAGAATAAAAATACAGGAAATAGAAAATTCATGTAGATGTGTGTTTGTAATTTATATTGGTCCTTTTTGAAAATATGGATATAAATTTAATTTCACATTGCAACTGCACAGATAATAGCGTGCTCTTTCATACAAATTTCTCTTTCTATGATCGCGTAAAACTATAATATTTAAAATATAATATACTATGATCATCCAGATCTTTAGAATTGTCATAATAATTAAGTTTGCCTAGCTTTTAAGACAAGGTGGGTCTATAACTGGCTGGCTAACCACCTTAATCGAACCAGCATTAATGGCTCTACACTAGTTGGAAAGCAATAATCAGTAGAGTTCTGTAGTGATCTGGTTCGAGAAGTGTTATTCAACATCTGTATTAATGACCGGGATGATGGGACTGATGGACTGCTTATCGGATTTGCAGATGAACAAATTGGGAGGTCTGGACAACATCCAAGAGGACAGAATGAGATTACAGTCTAATCTGGACAGCTTGGAAGACTGGACAAAGAACAAGAGGTCCTTAAACAGGAAGAAACATACTGCATTACATTTGCAGAGAAAAAATGTAGGACATAATATAAGATGAGGGATTCACAGCTAGGAAACACTACTTTTGAGAAGGAGCTAGGTGTAATCATTAAAAACAAACAACATGAGTCAGGAGCATGAAATGGCTGCTAGAATGACTAAAACAACTGCATTATAAGGAACAATGCATCAAAGACATGTGAAATTATTGTTTTTCTTTACTCATCTCTGATGATACCACACCTTGGGTTAAAAAGCTAGATATACATTAGAATAATAATAAGTCAGCCAATAAGAATATTTGAGGAAATACCATGTTCAGAAGCAAATTCCATGTTAGAACTTGATGAATTTTAAGGGCGCACATGGTTTTCCAAATATGGAAAAAAAACCTCAGGTGATAACTGCAAGAAAGGATTTTCAGTTGTATGGTACTATGTTTTTCTTGAACTGTGTATAGCTGCCCACTTCAAAATGTAAGGGTCAGCAGCTACCCGAAGAACTTGAGATTCCAAGAGTGCAGATCAGGACACTCAAGCAGAGGCTTCAAAGTCAAACACAACTTTATTTGGCCAAGTGAAGTTGCTGGGTGGAACACTGTCTGAAATACTGGCAGCTGCATTCAGAAGTGCCACACAGTGGTCAGTTAGGCACTTCTATTTATACACAGATAACAACCAATCACAAGGTGACACTTGTTGGCACACAGAATATTAACCAATCATCTTTCATTACTTTCCCGCTCTGGGTCTGTGTACATGATCTTCCTGCCTTCACAAAATGGCATCCCTAATGCAAGCGCAGTGTACAGAAGCAAAGTAGCAGTCATTAGGCTAATAACAAGAATAGCCTTTTGTACAATGCCTATAAAAATAAACCTATATTTCTTTTTCACTTCATATTATTTTAAAATTCGGTACTCCTAGTTCTGAAAAAGATGTACACAAATGCTCATTTTATTCCATCTGTTAATGCTAGATTTTCCAGTAGTGTGATGAACCTGGAGTAGAGGAAGGTTACAAAGCCCTAGATTTTCCTCATTGATTTCTATGGGATCTGACTTATCAAATTTTCTGCAGGACAGCAATCATAACAAGTAAAGATGTTATTTCATTACAGTATAAAGGAGTCCTATTATGTTTGCTGAACTTTAAGATCCATTTAGCACAAATCCACATGGCTTTCTTTTTCAGATGTGATAGTGGCCCACAGACCATTTTTGCAGGACCTATTCTCAAGTCATTGCCCCATCTCATCATCTTCTCAATTTTAATGGAAATTCCCACTAAATGTCTGTAAGAGATTTAACTGCTTTTTAAGCAAAGGGGGGTTTCCTGTTTGGGTGTATCTGAAATTAGCTTCTCTTTGCTCTTAATTACCTCTAAGGAGCACAAGAGGAGTAATTTCCCAGCATTTATTTCAGAGAATTGTATGGATTAGGAAAAGAAGCTTAAATTAAAATAACAAGAGGGAAAGGAATGATGGCTTAGAAATCAAATGTCATGGGAAAATACATTAACAGAAGAAAGCTCCTCCAAACATAAACAAAACAAGGAAGTGAAGAAGCCAAATAGTTGTCCAGTCTGGAATTATGACAAAGAGTGAATAAGTATTAGCAAAATTACACAGAAGATTTAATATAGTCTGCAGATAAACAGGATTTTGAAGAATTGTGTCAGAAAGGACTCTAGTTTTTTAATTAAATTTAAATAAAAAGTCATGAAGGGTGCTCATACTTGTAAAGGAAGAAGAGAAAGACAGCCAAATAGTTATAGAAGAGGAAAACAAATCCCAGAATTCAGAGGTAAAGCAAATGCTGTATGAATAGTCAAGAATTGGTGGGACAAGTGTTATATTTTTGGTTCCAGAAGCGTTACCCCATCCCCCAATATGATGCAATATGGTCTATGCTAACTTATGCAATACTTTAAATATATATATTCATTTTCGTTAAGGCTTTTAAACTGTAGGGGCAACATGTAAGAACTACAACAATAGTAAAATATATTACTGATTATACCATATTAAAAACATACATGCACAGTGTATGTGATAGAGGGTACAATAAGCTAAATATTAACAAAATATAAAATCCATATACTATTAGTTTAGAATTAGTAATTCTCCTTAAATTTACCATTACGTAAAATAATTTTAAAACATGGTTCTATCTTCATTTTTGTCTGTAAAAACATTTCAGTATATAAAGAATATTCAGAACATTTTCAATCTATTTCTTAACAGAAATATACATTTCTTTCCATTTCTGCCAGATTATCTTCTTTAGAAGATGAAAAAAGATAAAGTTCTTCATAAAATAACAAATTCCATATTTTAGCAACACAATAACATATTTAAATGTTGCATTACTTTACAAAACTATTTTAAATATATGTTATTATTCGAAAGCAAAATAGAATTATGGCTGAACATGAGCAAATTTAATGAACTCAAATTTCTTACTGTACCAATGCTGTATCAGTAAAGAAAATCTGATACCCCATTTTTTAAAAATATTCAAGTATAAATGCAGTATAAAGCAATTTTCATTCTTAAATCATAGGCAATACATTACATTTCAGAAGACTTAAGCCCATTGATTTTCCAAGACTGATATTCCAATTCTTCATTCCACGTTTGAGATATATAACCAATATTAACCTTCAACCTATTTTTTATTATCATTAAAATTAGTATTAAATTAGTATTTTTTTAATTTCTGGTAAGACTGAATTGTTGATTACATGCCATAACAACCTCTGCATCTCTTAAGGATTCTAGAGTTACAAATCCCTCTGAAGCTGCTAAAACAACTGAATCATACCCTTTTTTCAGTAATGGTTTCAAATTTATTTATTTATTTATTATTCATTCATTCATAAACTTAGATTCTTCCACAACTTCTGCTAGCTGGTATTGCTAAGCAGATGAAATGAGTAATAAGTAATCTTTCAAAATATTTAAAATAATTATTGTAAATAAAATAATTTATTTATATTCCAGATTTCCAATAAAATGAAATCCTTTCTATCTTCAATTTTGGATAATTCCATACCATCATATGTCTACAGTTTTCAAGGCTGGGAAAAAAAATCTCTGTTTACTTCTCCTTTATACTTGCCAAGATTTCAAAAGGCCATGTACTTACTCTTTAATTGGGCCCAAAGGAAACTAATATTCAGAAAAGTTTCCATTCGATAGAAAACAGTGCTGAAATAAAAGCCCAACTGTAAAGCTGAAAGTCTGATAAATTTGTACCACCATCCTCATAATGCAACCTCAGTTTGGCCAAATATATTTGAGGGGCTCTATCTTGCTATATAATTATTCTCAATAATATATATCTGTATAAAATATCTACCTCCCATAGACTCAGTGGAAATCTTAACTATCTACTGTTTCTATCTACTGAAATTGTAACTCTACATTTGGACATCTTTAATTCAACATACTGTGGTATATTTCAAGAAAATATAATTGCAAGTATTTTATAGAATCTGTCCAAACTATAAAACTTAAATTTCATCTATAATCTACAGAGTATTAGTGGATGTTCAAATGAAGCATGTAGGATAATATTTTGTTTAATATCAACTCTCCCGTGATGCAAAATATAAGCACCATGAACACAGAGTATAGAATATGTTCTATTGAAGGGACCTCGGAGGTCTTCTAGTCCAATTACCTGCTCAAGCAGGAGACTCTATATCATTTCAGACAAATGATTGTCCAGTCTCTTTTTGAATGTCTTCAGTGATGGAGCACCCACAACTTCTGAAGGCAAGCTATTTATTCCATTGGTTAATTGCTCTCACCATTAAGAAATTTCTCCTTAGTTCTAAGTTGCTTCTCTCCTTAGTTAGTTGCCATTGTTGTGAAGGATATTTGGTATTTCATTTTCTTGATTATAAAGATAGTCAATATTGGACTTCCGGTGCGAAGAGTCTTCTCTCTTCACCGGCCGGTTTCCCCCCGCCGGTAGACCCTGGACAGGGTCGAAAGTCACCCTGGAGGGGCGACCACTGCTGAGGAGGACCCTCGTCGACTGCGGAGGGAGCGGTAGCACCTTCTGCGGTCTGAGACAGCTCCTTTGGGCCGATGGGGAAAAGATCGGCCATTAACATGGCCGATCATCTAGCTGCTCCAGCCGAAAGTCACAAGAACAGCTAAGCGAAAAGAACCACCGTGGAAGATCCGGGTGAGACCTTTCCTTCCCCCTCTGTAACCTAACTACTTCCCTGTGAAAAGCCCCTGGAATTATTTCCCTACTTTAAGAGAGCGGCGTTTGGATACTTGGGAAAATGAGCTCTGAGAAAAATAATTAATTTTTACTGACTACCTTTGCTGCTGGATTTCGGAGATCCTGAAAAAAAAGCTTTCCTGTGAAGATGGATTTCTTTTTCTGCCTGCCTGTCTTTAGCTTAAGCGGAAGCCTTTAGGGAGGGGGGTGGAGTGTTCCACTTTCCCTCTCCCTCCTCCTGTATATAAGCGGCAGTTTAAGCTATTTTATATTCTGAAGATGAATTTCTTAAAAAAATGACAATACTGTTTAAATTCCAACAGAAATTTGGGAAGCTTATTTCTTTTAAGATATTTTTCTATGTTTAGAAAAGCTATTCTAACTGTATTGTCTATTTTAAAACTTTTTTTCCTCCATTTTGGGCTGACTTCTTTCTTCTCTAAGCCCTTGCAACATTGTAGCTAGTAAACGCTGAGAATTTTCTCTTTCCTTTGTTGGATGTTTATTCAGATTAACAACTTGGCTCTATGCCCAGACACTTGGCTGTACGCCCAGACATTCTTATCTGACTCTGAAACCAGCTGAAAGAAGGTGTTTTTTTTTTCCTTTTCTCTCTCCCATTAGTTTAACTTGACTTTATAGTATAGACTATATATTTCAGACATAGGAGATTTGGATTTTTCCTTTCTTTTGGATTACAAACATTTTTATGAAGAATTGATTTTCAAGGTACTTTTTTATTATTATTATCCTTTTTTTTCTTTTGCGAAGATACTATAAATTGGATTACAAATTGCATATTTTTTTAGTACTGACTTTGGTTTTCTTTTTTCTGCTTTTTTTTCTTTTTCTTGACCTCTTTGGTTTTTTTTTTCTTTTGTTTGGATATTATATTTTATAATATCCCTATTACAGAATTTTATTGCTGTATTTACCTTTTAAGCTGACCCTCCACCAAAAAACTAAAAAACTATTTTATTACTGAAATGGAATTTTACCCACAGCTCGGCTATGGACTTATACTAGAAAAAAATTTGGAACTTAAAGAACAAAGGATTTTGAGAAGGAACATTAAAGATGATGCTTCAGAATTAAAAATTGAACCTCAAATTCTGACTGGTCAACTTATAGACCAAGGAACAACAGAGGAAAAACAGATCAACCCTAAAGAGGCCTGTATGCAACTACATATACAATTTAAGGAGACAGAAGAATTGCATCCACAATCTATTTGTAAACTTATGCTGGGAAGAATCTATGAAATTACTGAGCAAGTGGACGCTAGAATAAATGCTTTTATTACAAAACTTCAAATCGACTTCCAGATTCCAACTGACTATCCCACAACCCAAACAATAATAGAGGAGGAACAAATCAACAGAGAGGAAGACATGATACAATCCCATATACAAGTCATTGAGAATCTCGACGACCAAAGATGTATTTCAATTAAAACATCTGTAATGCCAAAAGCAATAGGAACTGACTTGCAAATACGAGGCATTGAGAACTGTGACAACATGGATAATAAACGAGTAATCATCACATTGAACAAAATTGATTATACAGCGCAGACAATATTGGAAAAAAGAGAAGAGAAACATGATCAGACTGAATTGTTGAGAAATATGTATAATCAAATATTGAGATTTGATGATTTAGAGGCTCTTTTATGGAAACCTGCTTGGCACAAAAAGAAAGCTAGAATTAGATTTAAAAATGAGAGTTAAAATTTTGCCTGATGGGTTAAAAAGGCTTTTAGAGATTTCAACTGAGTTAATACTACTGAGATGAAAATTATTGATTTGATTATGATTTGGAAGTGTAATATGGGAAAGGTTGTAAACAAGAAGTTAATAGAAGAAGAAATAGAATATAGGTCTGAAATGAAATAAGAAGGTATTTTCTGGAATAATATTTTTTTTTTTTTGAGACTTAAGTATTTTGATGGGATTTAAATTTTACGTAATGAGTTAAGGCTTTTTAGAGATATGAATTGAATTATAAAATATATATTTGAAATAGAGTAGAATAAGAAATAGAATATAGTTGGGAAGTATAAAAATATAATGGTTGGAATAATATGTATATTATAGAAATAATTATTATTTTATGAAATAAGGGAAATTGGGATACCCGAAGTGTAAATTATGTGTTTACTTAAGGCTAAACTGGAACATGGTAATTGCAAATTAATTAAGCTTAAAAACGGGATTTGGCCTGATATAGGTGAAATATTATTGATGTTTGTCTCTGATTGACTAAATTTTATTTAGAAATGTATTAATTCAATTATGTTATATCAATTGAGGGAAATAGAGAGGGAACTTCTAAAGAATTAACTTGAATTATATTTGTATGATTATGCGTTTTTTTTTCTTTTTTGGATGATTGATTACCCTATCTCCACGATGATTCCTAAGCACGTTGATGTAAAACTAAAAAAAAACCAATAAAACTTGTTTTTAAAAAAAAGATAGTCAATATTACTATGGTTTTGATTTATTTTTATGGGCCTACTACTAATATGTTTGAAATATGTCATAGATGTTTTTCTTAATTATATTCTGCAATAATCCTAGCTGTAATCCATGATACTTAGATAGAAATATCTAAAAAAGAAAACCTTCTTATAATTGGAAATTACCCTATGCTTATATTTCTGAATTTAATCTAATAGTTATATAGTGTTTTTTAAACCCCAAATAAGGAAAGTACATATATTTCCTATGTACCTCAAAACCATTTTATACAAAATTATTATTTTTATTTAGCTTGTTTTGGGGGGGCAAATTCTAGACTCATCAGCTGGTCCAGATGTCACCCTAGGTTTGTATGTAGCTTTAGGGGAGGATCTGTCATAACTTTGAAGAGCTGCTAAGTGATCAGTCATATCTTGAGGACTTCTTATGCTGTATTAATCTAGTGACATACTACCTAACTGGATTAGAACTGGCTCCTACTGTATGCTGGGAAATCCGAAGGCAAACAATATATTCTGATTTATTTAATCATATGCTAATGATCTGCTATGGCTCCATAATTTCAGAATACAGGTGCTGGCATTGCAATATATACATGAGTAAAAAGGAAAACAGAAGAGACTATAGTCTGTTTTGTTACCATGCTTTTTTTACCTTTTGACATTCGAATATGTATCTTCCACCCACTTTGCGGGGAAAGTCTGTACTGGAATTCCCAATGCAAGCTGTATGGCAGAGTGAAAACAGTGTTAGGGTATAAGTCAGGAATCCCCAATCCTTGGGCCATGGACCGGCTGCACAGCTGGAGGTGAGCTGTGGGTGAGCTTCATCGGTATTTGCAGCCACTCCCTAGGGCTAGCATCACCGCCTCAGCTCCACCTCAGATAATCAGGCATTAGATTCTCATAGGAGCATGAACCCTATTGTAAACTGTACATGCGAGGGATCTAGGTTGCATGCTCTTCCTCCTTCCCTCCCCCCAGTCCATGGGAAAATTGCCTTCTATGAAACCGGTGCCTAGTGCCAAAAAGGTTGGGGACCACTGGTGTAAGCCTGCCCTATTGGAATATGTTGTCATAAGGCATATTTAATCTTTCTTAATTTTTAATTGTTTTGTATTATCTTTTTATCTTTATATTGTGTGGTAAGCCTTCCAGATTTGCTGTAACAGTGGGATGGACAGTGTATGGATTTAATAAATATTTTTTTTATTTAATAAATAAATAAAAATAGAGAAAAGGGTAGTGGTTGGATCGTGATACTGTGATACTGCATATGCCCTTTTCTCCCTTTACAAATGCCACAGCCACAAAATTTCACACCATACAAATGGATCAGTACCTTGTTGTCATAGTCTGCCTATGTGAATAAAAGGAATTCTGTGTGAAAGAGAGATTGTGAGAGGCTGGGAAAGGAAAGAAAGGGAAAGCAGTTGAATTTATAGATTATCTTATAAAAGAACTCAGCCCAGGAGGGAACAATCTGGAGAAAAGAATCATGAGGTATTCAATGAGCCTCTGCCTTAAATCTGTAAATGAGCCTGGGAATTTTTTATTATTATTTAAGATTCTGAATTTATTCCAGATGGATTAAAGAGACCTTACTGAAATCTATGGAATTCTTGCTTCATTGGGCTTGATTACTATGAGATGGCCTTAATTTCCTTGCATCCTTTATCTCATCTGTCAATGACTATTTTTACCATTATATCTTAATTGCTTTGAAACCTAGTTAAAAGCAGTTAACTAGATAATAATTAATTGCAGTAAGCACTACTAAGCAACAAAATATTATAATCTCCCACTAGGATTTAAAAGATTTAAAGACCTTTTGGGGGAAAACATTAATAACTACTTTGAAAATTAACAAGGCTTTTAAAACAATGAATTGATTAAATATTTTTAATGCTACTCAGATGAATTGATGCAAATGTAGATTGATCAAACATTTTCAATAACTAAGAAAATGTCAGACTATTAACATAGATAATAACCTATACAGTATGAGTTAGTCATGTTGCAATAAATTGCTCTCAAAATTTAGTTTATTGTTAAGTTATTTTGCCTCAGATTGTTAGCTTTTAGGATGCTACAAGTAGTTTAGTGCAGGGCTTTTCAACCTTTTTACCGATTGTACTACTTTTAGGATATGGCAATATTCGAGTACCACCTAGCAAGGTGTCAAAAACTTGGTGACAAAAAAAAAACCTGTTCAAAGTTGCAATTGCACTGAAATGACTTATGACCATTTTTCACAGTTATGACCATTGCAGCAACAGGGTCATGTGATTTATATTTGGATGCTTGGCAACTGATTCATTTATGATGGTCACAGTGTCCCAGGGTCATGTGATCCCCTTCTGCAACCTTTTGACAAGCAAAGTCAATGGCAGAGCTGCTGGTGGCCAAGTGCTAAGGCGGGACTTCTTCCCTGCCTCCCTTCCCTGCCTCCTTTTTCTCATTCCCATCTCCTTCTGAAGAAGAATTTGAAACCCCCCCCCCCATATTTTCCCTCTTCCATATATTGATCAAACAAGGAAAGGCCTCCAGAGACAGAAAAGACAAGCTGCTGAGTGAACTAGCTTAAAAAGGCACTTCCCCTTTAAGAATTTGTGTATCTCCACAAGCTACTGGCTAGAAAGGAAAGTAAGGAGCCCAGCCGGCACTTAAGGAAGAAAAAAAAATGTAAGTACTGGCTGCCGGCAAAGGCAGCCTTCCCAAATGGCTCCATTCATAAGTAAAATCTGCAGCTCCAGAGGACTCCCTCACTGTAAGTCTTTGCCTGTGCTGGCTCTTTCCCTTCCCCACTACACTTGGCTAGGCAGGGCTGCGTACCACCTGCCACTCATTAATGTACCACAAGTGGTACGCGTACCACAGGTTGAAAAGCCCTGGTTTAATGGAATGGTAAATTCATATGCAAAATTTGTTCTTTCAAAACAATTCAGATAGTTCTCTCTTTAGACCAGGAGAGGGCATGTTTGTTGAAGAAATTATGAATTAAAGAGCATTCTGTGAACTGAGTCAGAAAGAGTAGAAATGAAAGCAAGGGCTTCTACAGCACAGGAAATTAGAAATTCTCTGAAATATAAAATGTGTATTTTATTTATTCTGTTATTCAGTTGATTCACTGGTTTAACTGTCATTGTTAACTACATTTTAATCTTTAGATCTTAAATGTTAAATAATTAATTGCATAATTAATTGCATCTATAGAAAGGCACCAACTTTAAAGGAAAAAAAAACAGTAATGTTCAAGGATAGAGCTGTCTTCTGCTAGGGGATTTCTACCACCACCTGGCTGTCCTGTCAAACCGAGACAGCTGGGCAGGAAGAAATGCAACAACAGTGAATGCCTTCATTGGTATTTGATGTCATCCCTCTGCCTCTTTCTTGTTCAAGGAGGGATTTCAGAACAGGGCTCAAAGAAGGAAAGTATCTTCCCTTTTTTATGAACTGAAAAACAATAGCTGGGAGTCTAGGTTGGACATTTTACCAGATTACATATTCCAAAACACAGGTTCCACCTAAATGTCTCATTAAAATCACACAAAACTGAAGGAATCAAGGGTCGATAGATAATAAGGGTAAGATCAAAGAGATGGATGAATTTTCCTTAGAAGAGTTTTGGCTTGTCATTAGGAATAGAACAAGACAGCTGGCATTTTATTTATTTACTTATTCTGCCTTTATTATTTTGTTAATACAGTCCTTGGAGGTCAGATTTGCCACAAAGGTACCTAACTAACAGTGATTGATAATTTCATTTTGTGCTCCTAAAGAATAAAAGAATCTGCATAAGACCAAAGTATAATTAGCTGCCAACTAATAAGGAATTCTGAACTTCTTTATCCAGAGCTAAGCTCACCCAGTTTTATGAGGCTCATTTCTAAATTAATTTGTTTAAAATTATAGTTACAGAACTATGCTTATCTTGTATGAATTATTATTTTGTTGCTAATTTACTTTTAAATGTCCATTCCATCTTTCCATCAAACGTGGTATTGTAAACCTTTTTACACAATCTATAAAAGTAATAAAAAGAATGCAATCTATATATACAAAATGTTATAAACAAAATATAATAAAGTATAATTTGAAATCCAGCAATGTATTTTTTGCCTTTGCTTTGTATTAGCTTCAAATCCATTAAATAATGCATGACAAAAAATAAGCAGAGAAATAAATTAATAAAATAGTGGCCTTTTAATTAATAGATATTCTTTCTCTGTTTTAAGCTTACAGCAATGACAGCCATTAATCAAGGTACAAATAAAGCAGTGAAGACTGTAAAGAACTCACAATCTTGCATAAACTTTTGGCTAGAACTTAACAAAGGTTTTGTTCTATAATGGATGTTGGATTCTTTTTTTATTAATAAGATTTTATTAATAATATCTTAATAATATCTTACAAAATACTCATTTGGATATTGTGTTTTTGATTGAGAAGCTGTACAATTTGCAGTGAATCTTAGGAAACCTGTATGATGCAGCAAATAGTATGGATCTGAAAATGAAATATATTGATGATCAAGTCTGGGGACAATGGAGTAACAATTGAAAATTATATATAAATGGTATCAGATCGATGTGAGGGATGATTTTTGTGACTCTGTTTCATCCTTATGTCACAGTTATGCACAGAGGAACAGGAGTGATGTGATTTGTCCCATCAAAGGAAATTTGTGTCACTCACAGGTCTTGCCAGGTTTTTCAACAGCAGTCTAGAAATGTCCAGAGAGTCTTCTGGTCACACAGATGAGCTGTACAGATGCTTCTTCCAGTTTCCAAACAAGGCCTTGCAGAAGTACACAACAAAACAATGCAGCCACTTTCCTTTGCTTTTAGAAGTGGGGTCTGAAGGTTATTTAATAAAGCAGCTTTGAAGGCTGCTGTGCTCAAAGCAACATGAAAGCAAAGCACCCCCTCCAAGCTTTGCACAGCCACATTAAGTACAGAATGCTGTCAACAAAACTTTGTTTTGAAACCTACTGAGAAGATTCCAGCAGGAGTCTCCTCCTGCTGAAGAGAATATTCTCTCTGTGTGTGTGTGTGTCTCAGCTAGAGGGGAATGATGCAAATTATATCTCACTCAAGCCTACTTGACAACTAGATCTGAAGAAATCAGCAGGTGGAGCATTTCACAGCGTGGAGATAAACATTGCTCTGTTGTAATGCCTACATAGACAGCTACTGCAGAAGATATTAGCTGCTCAGCCAATTAGAAAGTTGGCAAGCCTTTTGCATGGGCCCCACAAAAAGAATATTATCCACAAAAAAACCCCAAAACAATTCAGCTGCTTGTAGAGCAATGTGTTGACCTAATCAAAATAATCCTGACAATAATTGTATGAATTAGCCCACAATTAACAGGGCTGAAGGAAGTCATAGGAATAGGCCTTGAATTCAGAATGAGGTTGAAATCATCCCAAAAGGTCTAGCAAACAACCTGTTTCTTCCTGAATCAAAGAGCAATCAAAAGCCTCTTAGTATATGAGAAAGGATATATGAATCTGGACAAAATCTTGCATTTTATCTGTAGATTTTCCCTCCTACAGTAAGATTCCCCTCCTACAAAATTGGCAGCCTTTCAGAGCAGAATTGGAAATTGAAAGGGCTGTGAGGAGCGATAGTATCTATAAATTACCTCCAGCAAAAAGTCAGAGCTAAAAAAAAAAAAGTAAGACCACATGTGGAATACTGCATCCAGTTCTGGTCACCCCATTATAAAAAAGAATGGTTGCAGGAATTCGGTATGGCTAGTCTAGTGAAAAGAAGGAATAGGGGTGACACGATAGCAGTGTTCCAATATATTGAGTGATTGCCACAAAGGAGAGGGTATAAAGCTATTTTCCGAAGCACCAGAAGGCAAGACAAGAAAAATGGTTGGAAACTAATAAAGGAGAGAAGCAACCTAGAACTAAGGAGAAATTTCCTTAGTTAACCAGTGGAATGACTTGCCTTCAGCACTTGTGGGTGCTCCATTACTGGAGGTTTTTAAGAAGAGACTGGAAAGCCACTTATCTGGAATGGCATAGGGTCTCCTGCTTGAGCAGAGGTTGGATTAGAACAGGGCTTTTCAACCTGTGGTACGTGTACCACTTGTGGTACATTAACAAGTGGCAGGTGGTACGCAGCCCTGCCTAGCCAAGTGTAGTGGGGGAGAGAAAGAGCCAGCTCAGGCAACGACTTACAGTGAGAGAGTCCTCTGGAGCTGCAGTGGCTGGGGAGAGACAAAGGGCCCAGGCTCAGTTCTGGCTCACCCTCCCCCATGAGAAAGAGGGAGGAGATGGAGAGTGGAAGGATTCTTATGTGCTTTTGTGACTTTGAAGTTCTGGGATTTGTGCAATGTGGGCTTTGTGTTCTTAAGGAGTGTTTGGCAATTTCTATTTGGCTGATGGCTGATGGCTGATGTCTCATGTTAGCTTCTATTGCTCTGCTATTGTTAGCTGTCAGTTTTGCTGCAAGGGATTTTGAAGTATTTTTCTCCTGAATGGATTTTGCCTGTAGATTCTTTTACTTATGAATGGAGCCATTTGGGGAGGCTGCCTTAGCCAGCAGCCAATACTAACATTTTTTCTTCTTCCTTACTTTCCTTTCTAGCCAGTAGCTAATTCTTAAAGGGAAATGTGCCTTTTTAAGCTAGTTCACTCAGCAGTTTGTCTTTTCTGTTTCTGGAGGCTTTTCCTTGTTTGATGAATATATGGAAGAGAAAAAATATGGTGTTTTTTTTTCAAATTCTTCCTTCAGAAGGAGGTGGGTATGAGAAAGAGGGAGGCAGGGAAGGAGGGAGGGAGGGAAGTCCCACCTTAGCACTTGGCCACTAGCAGCCCTGCCATTGACTTTACTTGTCAAATGGTTGCAAAAGGGGATCACATGACCCTGGGACACTGTGACCATCATAAATATGAATCAGTTGCCAAGCATCCAAATATAAATCACATGACCCTGGGCATGCTGCAATGGTCATAAGTGTGAAAATGGTCATAAGTCATTTCAGTGCAATTGCAACTTTGAACAGGTTTTTTTTTGGTCATCAAGTTTTTGACACCTTGCTAGGTGGTACTCGAATATTGCCATATCCTAAAAGTGGTACAATCGGTGAAAAGGTTGAAAAGCCCTGGATTAGAAGACCTTCAAGGTCCCTTCCAACTCTGTTATTCTGTTAAAGAACCTTGTTTTATTCTCTGAAAAGAACATTACGATGCAGCAATATGCTAATAAAAAGCAGCCCAAGAGCTGTAGAATAAATAATTATCAACCAAGCATTCAAATTTCTCAAACCCCTCCTCCAAGTGAGTGCTGGTTTGAAGGAATAAATAACAGAAATTGTTGAGGGAAATGAGAAAAATGTGCTATTGTCAGAGACTATTATTTGAATTCCCTGGATCACTTATTTGAAAGTAAAAACAGTGCAGATGCAACAGTAAATAGAATTAATCTTTTCTCTGTGTGATTTCCATGCATGGAAGTTTTCTTTCCTTGTTATTCTTCATCCACAGATGAAAATAGACAAGAAAAAAAGAACTTGAATTCTTACAATTTGGACAAATATTAGCATTGCAAATATATTTCATATCGGCTGTGAGTACACACTTTGACAAGAAGCATTATTTTAAAAGATCCCTAAAAATCTTCTTGAAGATTTCCAAGTATGCCATCAACTTGCCCACAATCTCCTTACCATGATTCACATAACCAGGTTGGCTTAATGAATCCAGTTTTCATGCTTTGCATGACATACACTGAGCCATAAAGTAACTATATTGACTCAATTTGCATAGAATGCCAAATCAACACATGGGTTGCTTGATTGCTGCTTTGTGTATTCTGTGAACCAAGCCAGTATTCTTTGTAAAACACAATTTGTAGTTAATATGTTTTGAGAGGTTACCTCATTGCAGTTTGTTGATCAAAGAGTGCAGTACAAAAACAGTATTGGCGATTTCTTTCAGTCTTTTATTTATACGGAACAAGCGTTTCCATCTGACATCCTTCAGAGTGCAAATTTTAGAAGAAATTCCTATTTCATTGGATTCTAAGATTGATGGAGAGCACCTCAACTTCCATGTTTAAAAGCAGAAAGTCTTTGAAAGCCATTGGTGAAGAAAGCCCATGGCCTCCTTTTAGACCAGGGGTAGGCAACCTTGGCTCTTTTATGACTCGTGGACTTCAACTCCCAGAATTCCTGAGCCAGCCATGCTGGCTCAGGAATTCTGGGAATTGAAGTCACGAGTCATAAAAGAGCCAAGGTTGCCTACCCCTGGTCTAGATTGTCTAGAAATTTCTGGCTGGGCTAGAGGACTATTTCATCTGAATTAGCAAGGAACTTTTTATACTTGTGGAAATTAACCATTTAGTATATATTGGCAACCAATAGTTATAGTTACTTCTGCCTTATAGTGATGTTTCATTTATTCTTTTCATTTATTTTCTTTTTCGTGCTGGGGTTCATGTCTGTGCAAACAAAGGTTCAGCTGATGGATGCCCAAGGATAAAAGTACTGTATGGCACTCTGCACATGCTCCAACTTCGGTTTCGCCCAGCTGCAAACGGAAGGGAAGCAGCGTTCATTCAAGGCTAGGCTTGGCGGCGAGCAGAGCAGAAAGGGCAGGTGAGGGCGGCGCCACGGCTGGCGGCAACCGAGGGCTGAGCGCGCGCTCCCTCCCTCGTTCGGACGCCGCGGCTCGTGCTGGTCGCCTTGCGAATCGGGACTCGGCTGAGAGGCGGGGAAGGGCCGGGGGGGGGGGGTTCACCGGCAACGGGAAGAACAGCCGCCAGCAGCTGCCGCCCTCCCTCCTCGCATCCCGGCATAGTGGCAAAGGAAGGTCCAGAGCGAAGCATGGATGGCGCTGAGAGCCCGGACGCAGCTCCTGCCTCCTCTTCCCCCGAGGGGCTCCGCTCTGCCCTGACCCTGACCAAGGGGCTCTCCATCTTCCTGGATGTAAGCGCGGCGGATCCCTCGCCTCCCCTTTTCGGGCTTTGATCTGCTGCGTCCTTGGGCGTCAGAGAAGTTCGACCCTTTTCTCTTGTGAACGGGATGGAGGTCGACCAACGGGGGGGTGTTGAGGGGGTGGGAGGGCATCCCTTCCTTCCTTTCTTTTTTTTTAAATTATTGCAAACCCGTAACAGGTTGGGCTTTTGCTCCTCTCTGTGTGCGGAAGCCTCAACCTGTTGACTGTTTGCCCACCCCAAATCGATGTGTAGCAAGAATTCCCTGATTTTAAGGAGATTATCCTGTCAAATGATGCTAATACCTAGATCGCAGTTGATATGAGCCCTATTGAGTCCTCCAGATTAAATCCCTCTGGCTGAATGCTAAACGACCTGAGGCACAAATCACAGGTTCTGGACCATTGCAAATATAGCTGTTTTGCACTGTTCTATATAAGAAAAACAGATTTAGATTAACAGTTTTTCCATGCTGTTTTATTAGACATTTAAAAGCACAACCAAGAAAAGGGAAAGTATTTTTTCTCATGCTTTGTAGTAAAATGCCAGCTTACTAGTTCTTCTATTCAAATTTTATAAAAATGCCACATTTTTTAAAAATAATGTAAATTTGGCATTTACAAAATTAGTCACAATGCTTCTGTATGACAGGAGTGATTCAATTTGCTCTAATATCAATGAAGTATCTTTCCAAAGCAAAAGAGTTGGTTGTTCAGGATGGGAAATTTAGAAAAGGTGTTGTGAATTTTAGATTACCTGATGCTTCCTTAGGATGGTCTTAAATGATAATGATAAATCTTTAGTACAACTTAGATCAGTGCAAGATTGGTGGGCATTAGGTACCCACTTTATTTTGTGTGCTAAGCAATAATAGGAAAAGAGGTTCTGGTCTTGGTTTGGGGCAGGTGAGATGTGGTTTTTAAAATCAGCTGAGCCATAGGATGATTTTAGTTCCTTTATTATCTCTCTGATTAATATGTTTCATTAAATTAGCCTGGTGAAAAATAAAAGGAGGATATTCATGTACAACACTTGCAACTCCTGGAACAAAAGCAGAATATAATTGTCATAAATGATAGAATAACAATCTGTTAGGACCATGTTTGATTTAAAAATAAATCAAAGAAAAAATGCTAACCTTTCAAACTAATTAGTGAATTATTGTTGGATCTAATAGTTCCTATGGAAAATAGAAGACTATGCAATAAACATAGAATTTAGTATTTAAATGGATTATGTTTCATTTTAGTATATAGGTGATTTTTCAACTTCCAATGGCTGTATACATACAAAATGTTAAAACGTCAGTAAAAATCACAAGAAGAGTATTGTTTAAAGCAGTTTTGTTATAATGTTATTATAAACAGGCAAAAAATAATCTTGGTACAGAAGTAGCAACATATTATATTTAAAAACTTCATGTATCAAGTATCAAATAAAACATTTTAATTTTTATTTACGAATTTCAGTATGTATTTTTTCTTTCCAAATTGAAATGCTTTTAGATTATTAGAAGCTCTTGATAGGTTTGGATTTGGAAGGTAGGGTAAAATCTTTTGTTGTCAATTGTACAAATATATTAAATCCTAAACACTATTTTATGTCTTCTATTAAATACCATTCTTTGTTAGACAATACTATATATCAGTAGTCTTAATATTCTGAAGTCACATATTAAAATATGTGATAGTATGAGAAGTGTGAATATCTGGTTAAAATTCATCAAATATATTCAGTGTCACAGGTGATTCCAGTCCTCATATAGATAAATCCTCAAATACTGAATAGCTATAAATTTGGACACTGTTTCATGAAAATAGGTCAACAAAGTATGGGGATTCTACCTACCAGAAATCCATCCATGTAATTAAATGATGCAATTACAAATGTCTATTCCTTTGTGGATTTACACATGACTGGTAGTTCAGATCCTTGCTGAGATGTATGGATGCACTGTGGATCAACATTTCCAACACCAGTCTTTTTTTGTAAAATGTTCCCAGAATACCACAAAGAAGTAGAACATCAAATGAGAACACCTATTCAGTGTCCCCTGTAATTGTCTTCAGCCAATCTGATACATCATCCCACAATTGATTAGAAAGCCTGACAGAAGTGAATTGTTTTACCTGGCACCAAATACAAGGGCAATCTTGACATCTAATCAATTGCAAATGTGCACCACCTATGGGTCTAAAGAAAATACTATCACTAAATGCACCTTTCTTCAAAGTATAGTCTGTACTGTCTATTGTAGTACTGTACTGTCTGTACTGGGATCATAATTAATAAGCCTTTTTTAAAAAATCCTTTAAAACATTGCTATGTTTACCAAAGTATAAGTGTGTCCTTGTAAGTATTACAATATTTCTTTGTTGATACTGATATATATTGATTTATTCCCTCTTAGATTCTGAGAAGAGCAGATAAAAATGGTAAGTCCAATCATTTGCTTTTCTTTCTCAGAACATAATAAAACAGTGAGGGATTTGGAGGAACATTTAGTTTGATTGCTCTGTTTTCCTGGGAGAGATAGTGACTGGTGAACTTGTCACTTCAAAATTACCTGGCTGAGGAGCTTGATCTATCATCACTGGAAACTTTAAGATGTGTGGACTTCGATTCCCATGCTAGCTGGGGAATTCTGAGAGCTGAAATCCACACATGTTAAAGTTGCAAAGTTGAGAAACACTGATCTAGATGGTATTGGTTATGGGAATCCACAGGAGACTGTGGGCAAGGGATGCTATGCTTGCTATGGCATCATCATGCAAATGATACAAATTACATAATTCAGGTGTGCAATCATATCATGCTACGTGCAACATCATTGTAGCTTGCATTGGCCATCTATGGTGCCATCTCTGTGGAGTTCATCTGACTTGTTGGGATATATGGTTGAACAGGAATTATAAATCTATCCAAAGCTTTTTACATATACAAGCTTGTTTACACATCATGTGAAGCCATGGCTGAACCATTATTTGCTGAATAAATAACAATGCTGAGTCCATACATCATGACAAACATTGTTTATACTCTACAGTGGTTAGGCTTACCCACACACTAAATGAAAACAAAACAAACTAACCATTTAAATCCTTGACCTAAACTATTGCTATATATCATTCTGGCAGTAGTATGCAACTAGATTAATAGGTCAAGGACCATAAATGGCCCAGTCATGGGCCGAACAGAGAAGTCTTTCCCTCTGACACATTAGTGTTTCTTGTAGTCTTACACACAACATTTATACTTAGGCAGGGCCCTCCCTAGGGATTTACACATCTTCTAGAGGTATTTAATCATTGTTATGCCACTTAAACAATAATGAGAGGTTTTATGTCACCACAGCGATGACCAGAAGGGAAACAGTTTTAATATGAAAATGGGAAAAGCTCTGGTTGTAATTTCCCCCCCCTCAGATATAAGTATTACAAATTCCCTGTGATGGCAGGAAAAGACACAGTTGCTCTGAAGAGTTCCAGTCAGGTGCTACATGCTTTGAAACCTCTTTTTCAAACTATTTCCAGTGTCTTCCCACTTCACTGCAACATATGAGCAAAACCTTTGCTTTTTAAGAAAAGCATTTCTTAAAGCAGAAAAGATTTCATATCTGGAAATGCAAATCTGGAACTGTGGAGCAACAGCTGTGCAGACCTTCCAGCAGCGCTCTGAAAAACAAGGCACTAAAAATCCAATAATTAAGAACTGATGAAAAGCTGAGGAGGGATGGTTGAGAATACCTGATGTTAGTATCATTCATAATATGCCAGGAAGAACAGCTGTGAACCAAATAAACAAAAAACAAAAAAGCAAACAAGGCAAAATGGATGAAACCCTAAATAAAATGAATATGAGATTCCTGTTCTTGACAGATTTTTAGTTGTAGTAAAACAATTGGGGACAACAAAATCTGACCTGCTGTTTTAAATATAGAACTGGCCCAGTTTCACACAGCTCTGTCGAAGAAGCTGATTGGATGATCCCATCTCCATGGCAAAAGCCAATTCTAACTTTCTCATCCAAAGAGAAAAAATATACAATATATTCATCCTTTATTTCAAATTATTAGCATTGGGCGCTTTCTCTGATGTTTGCGAATTCCCCCCTTCTTCTTCGTTTACATCATGGGTTTTACTATTGATTATCTGGTTGAAATATTAGATGTTTAAAGTAAAATTGATAGCACAGTTCTATACAGTCTATTGAGAGTTATAGCCACCTGGATTTAGTAAAACATATCCCCAGGTCAATGAGTAAAGGATTCTACTATATGTAATAATAATAATAATAATAATAATAATAATAATAATAATAATAATAATAATAATAATAATAATAATAATAATAATAATAATAATAATAATAATAATAATAATAATAATAATGATGATGATGATGATGATGATGATGATGATGATGATGATGATGATGATGATGATGGAAGGGATCTTGGAGGTCATCTAGTCCAACCCCCTGCTCAGGCAGGAAACCCTATACCATTTCAGACAAGTGGCTGTCCAGTCTCTTCTTAAAAACTTCCAGTGTTGGAGCATTCACAACTTCACAACTGTAGTCTTATTGGTAGAATGTATCGAGTCAACATCTCCAAGATGAGGCTACAATATCATGATCCAAGTCTTTCCCCTTCTGCACTTACGTGCAACATCAGGTAATGTATGAAAGGAGTTTGGATTGTGAAATTATGCCCCCCCCCATTGCAAATTTTAATACTTACATGCATTGACATTATTTGACTGTAGCCATCTTTTGCGATCTGTATTCCCTCAAAACATCTGGACTTGAATTATCCACAACAGTCATGCTGGTTGGGAGATATGTAACCAGTATGAAGGAGCAGAATATTGTAGTGGTTTCAGTTGGGCATTAATTTTGCATTAGCTGAATTCACAATTATGTTTTATAGCAACAGGATTATTAGACATTAAAAGCCTTGTGTATTTTCTGATACAATGTACCTAGATGACTTAGAATTCTACAGATAATCCTTGTTTAGTGACCAAACTGGGACCAACAACCTGGCTGTTAAGAGGTTGCTAAGTGACTGGGCTTAATATCTTACTGCAAGTTTCCTTTACTTTACAGACCTGTGAGGGTCATAAATGTAAGGATTTGCATTTATAAAAATATAATTTTAAAAAAATTAAAAAAATGTTTTTTCATCACCATTGTAACTGTGAATAGTGCTAAATGAGTCAATCACTAAAGGAGGACTACCTGTATAAGCATCAGTATAAAGAAATCTTCTTCCCTTCCAGAAATCTTCTTACTCTAGCTATACTTAAAATTATACAGCTAGAATCCAGCTGTTGGATGATAGCCTGATGAAAAAGCTGAGAGAATCATAGATGCATAATTATCAGATAAAACAAATATCATGTTACTTGCTCAGAACAGGTTTCTATGGCTACCTGAGGAGATGCTAATGAAATACTTTAGAAAACAGATAGCTAAGCCTATGAAAATTGGTAAAAGCACTGTTGCAAAGGAAGTGGATATAATATTGAGCTATTTTTCAGTGTACCTGAAGTAAATGTCATTTCAGAAAAGATCTCTGTTCATGAATCATGTACAGCAAAGCCTGGTTTTTTTAGTTTTCACTGAAATTGGATTTTACTTTCACTGTGGCACTCATTCAAGAAAAATGGGTCCAAAATCTCTTAGTAGACAAATATTTAGCACTGATGGCTTCTGATGATGCAACAAATATCAGTGGAATTTATTCCTGTGTAATAGTGCTAGCAGATCTAGCCCTACTCCACAGGAATGGGTGCTCTATCACTGGAGGTTTTCCAGAAGAGACTGGATAATTTGCCTGAATGGTGTAGTAGGGTCTCCTGCCTGAGCAGGGCTTGGATTAGAAGACTTTCAAGGTCCCTTCTAATATATTATTCTATGTTCTATATTCTATGTCCTAATAGTCACATAGTTTTTTAAAAAAATCTATGTGACTATTAGATAGAAGCAATGAAATAGATGTTATCCCAAGATTCCTACTCTACAATAAGATCCTTTTGGACAAAGTTGGAACATTATCTTATGGTTGGCCCAATCTTTGGAATTATATTGATAGTTTCTATGGACCAAAGATTATTGGCTGATAAATTTTATGATTCAAAAACATTAAGCAATATATTATTTTAAAATAACTCTCTCCTAATAACCTATGGCGGGAGACTTCTGTCCGACACATATTATTACTTTAGTTTTCCATTTTTTAAAGGTAATCTATAGAGGAAGCTCAAGCTTTTTCTGAGAGAAGGCTATTACTCCTATTTCTGGAAACATGAAAAACTAAGTCCAAGGAAATTCCTGTCTGCCTCTTTAGTAATCTTCCCTCCCAATTTTTAAAAGTTCACCTTTATGAAAGTGCAGCAACAAAAGGAGGGAGGACTGATAAGGAGCTATTCAGGCCTAGGATGCAGTGAACAGAACAGAATATCTTCGTAATAGTCACTGTGCAGAAAATATGCAGTCATGTAGCAGAATTTACAGGGTTAATTAAATTAGGAAGATATTAAAATGAGAGTAAGGCGGAGCAATAAAATACAGTGGCTAGAGCACTAAAGGATTAAATATTGAAAATTAATTGCTGCACTATATAACCATATTGCAAAGGGATAAAAGAATAACCTATTTAGTTATAAAATACTGTGGAAAAATAGAGTGAGGAACATAAAGCTCTTCAAATGTTGCTGAACTGTCAATAAAAGGGAAAAAGTCTGAGCTGAGGTCAATTGCTGATGACCTCCTGGATACATCTAAGCAGATTTCTTAGCAACATGACCAAAAAGTTTTCTCATCCTTCTTTGTTTTTCTTATTACTTCCCAATTTAGCCTAAAGCCTTGGATTACATTATGGTCTGCTGTTGAAATTGTTCAAGATACAGTATCTTAGGTCCTGCCTTCTGTTATAAATTACTAATAGCTCTAGCCAAAATGGCTACCAGAATTTGATTCTGAGAATTGGAAGGCCTTGGGTTCTGATAAAGCTTCCATTGTCACTAAAATGCCTTAAAATTATTCTCTGCTCAAAGCAGTTTTACTTGTCTAGCTGCTAATATCCCTGAGAAAATTGAATGTTATTTTTGCATGTCTTTTTTTCCTGTGAGAATGCCATGATAAGGTTTTAACATATATAACAAGGAATGGAGAAATAAGGGAAAAATGAACTTCTCATTTTCTCTGTCAAGGGATAGTCAAGTAAAATATTTTTCAGGAGTAATCTTAGCCCTGGATAATAAATGACAGTCATATTTATATTTTGTAATAGGTAAGATAGCTGTTTGCACTCTTGAGCTGATTTGACCACTAAGACAAATGGTGAAAAATACTGTTCATAAGAGGAAGGCTCTTCACAGGCTATCCCATGGGTCGGCCACCCGAAACATCGAACGAGCCGCACGGACCCGTTTCCCTAAAAAAAAAAACCCCTGGGAGCCGCACCCGCCCGCGCATGCGCGCCCGCCCGCGCACCCGCGCATGCGCATCCGCCCGCACATGCGCGCGCACCCGCTCGTGCATGCGCACCCCATGCGCACCCCGTTCGCGCATGCGCACGCGCGCACACCCGCGCACACCCCTCGCGCATGCGCACCCCCGTTCACGTATGTGCACCCCATGCGCACCCGTCCACGCATGCGCACCGCCCACGCATGCGCACCACCCGCGCATGCGCGCATGCGCTCCCCAAAATGGCAGAGGAGGCTCCGGAGCCGCAGGTGATGCCTCAAAGAGCCGCATGCGGCTCCGGAGCCGCGGGTTGCCGACCCGTGGGCTATCCTTATGTCTATTTCCCATGTGATCTACAGTGAGCTTTGCAATAATCAGGGATGGTGGTCCCAAGGACAATGGGACTTGTGTGCTCTATAAAAAAAACTTTCACCTCTACAGTAATCATGAAAAGTCTGTAAGAACATGAACAACCAAATTTCACTGAACCACAAAAATGACCATCTATAGTCATAAGAAACACATTTTTCTAATATAATAGTGTATTATATCCATGTATGAGAGAGAGAGATTTTCATTTTATGCAGAAATGTATAAACTAGAAAAATTACAGCCTGTGGTGCTTCCTTTTAAAAAGTCATGATCTTCACATTAGTTGCAGTAAAATGTCTCTAGGTGAGCAAATCTTTCTCTGATTTCAGATGATGGCAAATTGTCCTTTGATGAATTTAAGACTTACTTTGCGGATGGAATTCTGAGCATAGAGGAGCTTCACCAGCTGTTTCAGAAGATTGACATACACAATACAGAGTAGGTAGCATTGATTTTAAAATAATCAATTCAAAATCTCAAGGCAAGGCCATTTTCTTGTATGGATTTGTCAGGTAAACTTACTGCTTTATAAATAATGTACGAAATCAATGCGTGTATGAATAGCCTCATCCATAATCTACAAACCTTGAAGGTTTCTAAGGATGCAGGCTACAGCAGTGGGGTGGGTGGAGTGGAGAAGTTATCCATACTCTTTGAGTAACAATGGATTGTTTTGTATTGTCATATAAATGTTGAGAAAGTGCCTTTTCCCTTTTTATTTCCATTTGTTATAATGCCATTCTGCCATTTTGAACTGTAGTTTACTTGCATAGGGATGTGTCACCATTATTGGACCAATAGTAAAAAATGTTTTTAAAATGCTATTGTACAAAGGGAAAATAAATCCCTTCCAAAACTGTCTATGGAGATTCTCAGTCATCCAGGTTATGGCTGTCTCAAAAGACAACTAGACTTTCTTGGTTTTTTCCTTGAAAACATTTCGCTTCTTATCCAAGAAGAACTAAAGAAACTTCTTGGATGAGAAGTGAAACACTTTCAAGGGGAAAAAAAGAAAGAAAGTCCAGTAGCCTTTTAAAAAACACCTTTGGGATCCTTCCAAAATTGTAAAGCTGCTCCTATATAAAGTTCCCTGACCCCATTAATTCAAAAGGTGAAGGAAATGGCCCTACACATTCTATTGGATTCAAAGAAGAATGTTATGCATACATACACATGCTTTCCTTGTGCATGTGTATTTAAATATAATTTAGAGATGCCTCTATACAAAAACCTCTGTGCTTATTTGCATTGCATTCCATACAGGAATCCTAATGCCCACAACAGTGGTGGCGAACCTATGGCACGGGTGCCAGAGGCGGCACTCTGAGCCCTCTCTCTGGGCACCCACGCCGTTGCCCCAGTCCTAGGCCTTCAGCTGGGTTTTATAAAACCTTTTCACTTTAGGCCTTCGCCGCCGTGTGCAAAAAAAAAAAAAGGTTCAATCAGTCAATTTCAACTTCTCGCGGGGAAAAAAAAAGATCTTGCAAAGTTGGAATTGATTGATTGAACTTTTTAGTCCCACCCAGTCTGCCATTACCACCGCAGCCATGCCCACCCAATGGGCCACACCCACCCAATTGGATCACACCCAGCCAATGGGCCACACCCACCCGGCACCCGACGATGCATAAGTGGGTTTTGGGTTGCAGTTTGGGCACTCGGTCTCTAAAAGGTTCACCATCACTGGCCTACAAACTCTCATTTTATGCTATCCAATGGGAAACATTTATAGCCATTTGTTGTCCTGCAGTTATATTAATAGATGACATGATGTTATCTGGATTTGGATTTAGCTTACAAATCTAATATGCCAGCCAAATAAGCATGTCTTCCAAGTTACCAACTCAGAATTTGAACCATATTCTATGGTTAAAATATCCCACCATGTAAGTGGTGCCTTTATTAGGCTAAGTACTGAAGGGTTCCCAGATTTAGGCTTTAGAAATTCAAATGATGATTAGATGGCAGCATAATGATATTCTGTGGTGAACATTAACTCTTTGTTCCCATTGGTGGTGGTACAGATTTTTGTGGGCCAGATCTGAAAACCTTAAAGTTAAGCAGGTTTTGTGTTTGGACTTTGCAGGTAGTTACTGTGAATATCTTGCTGATGGGATTATTTCTGCTTTGGTGTTTGCATTTCGGGCAGCTGCTAAAAGCTCACAAGTCTTGGCAGGTAGAAACAAAAAGCCATGGCAACCCATTTAAAGTCAAAATCCAGGGGAGAGCTTTGTCAATCACAAGTCTAACATGATAATTGCAGGTTTAACATTTAACATTTTCAAAAATGCAAATTAGAAAACTCATGTTGGATCCCCTTTTTGCTAGAAGTGATCTCAACATCAATCTCTTTGACAATCTGAAATTTCCATTAAGAAACATGGAGCTCGCCTGGTATCTGCCACTACCTTCCCCATCTGTAGCAATTATTATATTAATAGCAGCTGTGCTTTCAAGCCTCTTTGCTCCAGATTGTGAGCAGCAGTGATGGGATTCAAATATGTGAACAACCGGTTCTCTGTGTGGATGCCGCTTCTGCTAGTCCATTCTGGGCTTGGGCAACAAAAAATAAGCTACCGGTTCTGCCAAAATGGTGCGAACTGGCTGAATCCCACCACTGGTGATTAGGCCCTGTGTCTCTTTCATACCAAACCAGGCTCAAGACTGCTTTGGGGGTAGAAGTGCTTGCTTGCCAGCCTTTAGGAATGGATCCACTTTCTTGTGGTGGATTCCAGGAATCCTGAGCTTGCAACAGCACAGGTTGAGCAAGCTAAACTAATGTTCTTGTTTTACCAGAAGGAGCTCAGCTTCAACCTTCAGTCAAAATTGGAAGTGTTAATACAACTTTCTAATGCCTTGGTAAGACCACACTTGGAATATTGCATCCAATTTTGGTCGCCATGATTTAAAAAAAGATCTTGAGTCTCTAGAAAGAGTGCAGAGAAGAGCAACAAAGATGATTAGGGAACTGGAGACTAAAACATATGAAAAATGGTTGCAGGAATTTGGTATGTATGTCTAGTTTAATGAAAAGGACTGAGGTGACATAATAGCAGTGTTCCAATATTTGAGGGGCTGCCACAAGGAAGAGTGGTCAATCTCCAAAGCACCTGAAGGCAGGACAAGAAGCAATGGATGGAAACTAATCAAGGGGAAAAAATGTCATAGAACTATGGAGAAATTTTCTGACAGAACAATCAGTGGAACTATTTGCCTCCAGAAATTGTGGGTGCTCCAACACTGGAGATTTTTAAGAAGAGATTGGATAACCATTTGTCTGAAGTGTTATAGGGTTTCCTGCTTAAGCAGGGGATTGGATTAGAATACCTCCAAAATCCCTTCCAACTCTGTTATTCTGTTATCTGTTAACACAAAGCAGACCCAGAAGAAGATGGAGAGACAACATCAAAGACAAAACTTTTTTTGGTGTAAGAGTTTGTTTCCACACTGATAAAGAGTCATGAAACTATAATTCAAATAGCCAGCTGCCAGTTTCTCTCTTATGGGTGAAAACCAGTCCTCCATCTCACCAGAGCATGGGGAGGCTGCTACAAAGAAAATAGAAAAGTCTCCACCCTAATATACACAAAATATAATGATTCTAAATGGAAAATAGCTCACTGCTGCAAGTTGTATAACGTCTTCCTTTTCCTGCCAATAAATCTTGCTAAAAGTATTCTGAGATACGGTAGAAAGAAGCACTTCTGTTTTAGGCAACTGTCCAAAAGCCTGACTCTGCCCTAGGCAAAAGTTTGGTCAAATGGCTAATCCTATGTTCTTCTTTTATCTATCAAAGGGAAAGGGGGGTTTCACCAACTATGAAAACTTGTTTTTCCTTTGCACAAGCTTGTTGACTGTGCTTGTAAATATGAGAAGGCTGTCATTGTTTTAACCATTCAGTCATGTCTGATTCTTGGCGATTTTAAAGGCAAGTGCTCTCCGTGCTATTAAGAATAAGAAGGCTATTGTAGTATAGTTTTGAAGTTCCCCATTCAAGAATGTACATGAGTAGTAGTGTTAGGGTTATAGCATCATAGTAGTAGACTACATCTATCTATCTATCTATCTATCTATCTATCTATCTATCTATCTATCTATCTATCTATCTATCTATCTATCTATCTATCTATCTATCTATCTATCTATCTATCTATCTATCTATCTATCTATCTATCTATCTATCTTATCTATCTATCTATCTATCTATCTATCTATCTATCTATCTATCTATCTATCTATCTATCTATCTATCTATCTATCTATCTATCTATCATTTTTCTAAACTACCTATCTCTCTCAAAGAGGGGGTTTAGTACCCATATGCAGTGGTGGGATTCAAATATGTGAACAACCGGTTCTCTGTGTGGATGCCGCTTCCGGAAGTCCATTCTGGGCCTGGGCAACAAAAAATTAGCTACCGGTTCCGTCGAACTGGTGCGAACTGGCTGAATCCCACCACTGCCCATATGCATACAACGGGAAATCTGTAGAAGGCAGCCATGTACATAAGCTCTAGGCATGGAGAGTTCTCTTCAGTTTGGCATGGCTACATAATTGGGGTTTTCATGGTGCCGTTCTACAGATACTCTAAATGTGCCATTTAGCAACTGTTTCAAGCACTTTAATCCACCTCCAATCATGGAATGTCCATAGAATGTCTAATTTAGATTATGAATTTGTGTTATATGAATTTTTCTAAAGCAGTTATGATTTGTCACACAGTCAGCCAGATGTTCAGACTAGAACTTTTTTTTTTTTAAAAATATATTTTATTAGATTTTTATAGGGGTAAAAGGGTTACATCAGAGTGCTTAGGAACCACCGTGGAGGTGGGTATATTGGACATCCAAAAAAAAGAAAAACAATCACAAATATATAGCCCAAATCAATTCATTTAAAATTCCCTCTCTAATTCCCTCATTTAGTCTTGCATATTCAAATTAATACATTTCTATATAAGCTTCAAACAATCCTATCAAATATCACTCACATTTCAATTCTAAAGATCCAGGTCCTGTTTTTAAGCTTTACTAACTTACAATTACCATATTCCAATTGGCCTTAGATAGACATATTATTAACACTTCGGGTGTCCTTTTTTTTTTACATAGTAATTATATCTGGTATATTATTCCCGCAGTAATATTCTTATATTTTCTTCATTAATACCATTTCTTCTCTTGTCACCCATCCCTCTTATTCTCCTTCTATTTCAAAATAATTATCTTTTAGAGTAAAAATATCAAACCAACAAATAGATTTCTATCTAATTTAAGTATATATTCTATCAATTCATCTATATCTATGAAAATCTTTTTAAACCAGTAAATAAAGTTTACCTCTCCAGTAATTATCATATCTAAAACAAAGTATTGTTACAAAGGGTATCCTCTTAGAAATTTCACGTGCTCCATTAGTTATTAACTCAGTCAAAAAATCAAAGCCTTTTTAAACCCATTAAATAAAACTTTAAAATACATTTTTAAATCTAACTCTAGGTTTCTTTCTGTGCCATAACGGTTTCCATAATAAAATTCCTGCATCATCAAACCACAATATTAAAAGGTCCATATTCTTTAACGCTTCAAATTGGTCAAAGTTCTCTTTCCTTTCTTCTAGTAGCCTTTGGATGGTAAAAGCCGTTTTATTCCATGTTATATTTGCCAGTTGTTTATCCACCTTATCACAATTTTCAATAACTTGTATCTGAGTGTCAGTCTCTGTTGATGTTAATGCTTCAGACATCTCCGTTAAAGTTATTCTTTGATCGTCAGGCTTCTCCATAGATTGCGTTTGGAGTTGTATAAAGTTAATTTGTTCTTTGGTTTCCACAGTTTCTCTCAGTGTAGTTTCATAGTTGAGTTGTTGACGTGGTTCCTCTTTAGGTTGTACATATTGTTCACTAATCTCTTTGGCGCCAATCTGCTTCTTCTGCGCTGTCTTTCGGTCTATAATTTGATCTGTCAAAGTTTGAAAGTAAGAGTTCATATCCTCTGTGGCTTCCAGAATTTTTTCCAATATGAGCTCATAGTCCAGCTGTGTGTTAGGTTCCATATCAGTAGTAGAAAGATTTTTTAATCTTTTAGAGAAGGCTCTATTTCGTAGAAATCAAACAAATGTTCACCTCCAATTTTCAATAGACCAGATCACCACACAGCTGTTTCAGTTATCTTATGCTTATCATCTTTTGAAGGTCAAAGCCATCCCCAGCCATAAAAAAATATACAGTTGCAGTACCACTTTTCGTCACAAGATGTCCTCAGCAGACCATAAAATCTTTTTTTTTCTTTCCAAATTAATAGATTTTTTATTTTTCGTGTTGAAAAAGATGAAGAACGGCCTCTCCAAAGTAATAGATGCGTAGTTATAACAATAATAATCAAGAATAAAATGTTTTCAGGTCCCCTCAGTATTCCAAAATTTAAATAGTCCATAAAAATTAACTGGTTTTTTTGTTTTTTTTTCCTTTCCAAAGCTGTTTTTCCCAAATGCCCAAACGCTGCTCCCTCACAGCAGGGAAGTAATTCAAGCACAAAAGCTTTTGACAGGAGAGTAATTAGGGAAAAAAGGGGTAGGAAAGGTCTCACCCGGATTCTCCACGGGGGTTCTTTACGCTTAGCTGTTCTTCTGGCTTTCAGCTGGTGCGGCGAAGTGATCGTCCATTTTGCTGGCCGATCTTTCCTCCGACGGCCCTAAGGAGATAGCTCGAACTAAGGAGAGCTGCCGCCCTTCCCCAGTCAAGCAGGGGCCTCCTCAAGCGGTGGTCGCCTCTATGGGGCGACTTTCGACCCGGTTAAGGGTCTACCGGCGGAGGGAAAGCAGCCAGTAGGAGAGACGGCTCTCTCCGTGCGACTGCGCGTGCCGCGATCCGGAACCGGAAGCCCCAGACTAGAACTTTTGACACACGCTTATTATCAGTATAAATCATTAACATTTCAGTCCTGGTGTCAGCAAAAGTCTATAAAGCATTCCCAGATTTTATAGAAACATATCTATTTTAACCTTGGTCAAACAAACCAACTTTGCACTTCTTCCTTTTGCTACTAGAAATCTTAATCATTTCATTCAGATATTGTCATAGGATTTGATGTCTTTTCAAATTTCCTTATCCGATTGCAGAACCTTCTTTTGAGTTTTAACAAACCTCTTTTGTAAATCCTGTAAAGAGTCACTGTCCAGGACATCTTGGATTGTCATTTGTATTTTGATTTTAATTGTCATATCCGTTTTATAATCCACATTTTTCATTTTCCAGTATTTCAACATTTTCTTTATATTCTAAATTTTCTACAACAGATAAGGCTTGTTCCAGCTCTTTATTCTGTAGAAAGAGACAGGTATTCTCTTTCAAATTTGTCATTTTGGTAAAGAAAAAATAGAGTCTTTGAAGTACTCTTTATGCTGCAAGGCAGCAAATTGAATTTATAGATGCATCTTTTATTTGAGAAAGTTTCTTGTCATTATCAGGCTTTGCCATTTTCAACTATTCCATTTTGCATTTAATCGTAAAGCTTATTTCAAACTTGCTATTCAAGGTTGAAAAGCTGGAAAATTTGAGCTGCAATTGAGCTGCATATTTAGTTTGAAATAAATAAATAAATTGTATGTAAACTTTAATCCATGTAAATCAACATAATAGAAATTGATAATAAGCTAAAAACTTATACTTAAATTATTAGTTGGTGTACAAACCTAATTAAAAGAAGTTGATGATAGAATTCATGAAATAGCAATGCATTTTCTATATTATGTCTTTTCCTTGCAGCAACTTGGAAACTGAAGAACTATTTGGTAAGTAATTCTTTTTTAATTAAAATTAAAGAATCAAATTCATCGCTTCCAGGAGGAGAGAGGAAACTAGTGAGTCTGAATAAGGACAGTTGAGTTTGTTTCATTGTTAGTGCCTAAGAAGTAATTTAATTAAAAGCAAGTCTTAAATGCAATGACAATGTTGAAAAATGGTAAGACTACAGGAGTTGATGTGTGCACAGTGGTTTTATCTTAGGGGGTCTTCAGATCAAATTTTTGTTCTTCAGGCCATTGAGCAACATATGAATGTGAGAAAGTTTATTGTACATTTCTTCACTAAGAGAAAACATATGATAAAGTGGCTGGAATTATGGAAGTATGCATGAGGATGAGTTCAAAAAAGATGAATTATGATGAATAAAGCTTGCAGGAGAATAAATAGAATACTTCACAAATGGTTCAATATTTAGTAAGGAGTAGGGTATATTATGATTCCTTAGCTCTTTAATGCATTAGTGGATAGGTTTTCCTGGGTGTGCATGTGATGACTTTAGAATTGTGTTGGTTGGGAACAGGAATGTGCCTGTATCTCTTTACATAGGCAATACTGCATTATTATATTAAATATCTTGCTCGTTGTGTTTTAATATAAAAATCTTTTTGGAAAGATATTTCCCCCTGATTTTCCTAACTTTTATTATAATTTTTGAAGCAAGCATATAAACCGTCCATCTGCCCTCTTTCTCTTTCCTAAACTACACTTCGACATTTTCTTTCTTCTTTCTTTTGCTACTTCTAAAATAAAACCAGAATAAAGTACATTCAGAGGGATTTACCAATTTCACCCAGTATTAAGGTCTTAATAAACTACTATCCTAAAGGATTTGGGTGACCGAGCATATGCTTCTCTCTCCCCCCCCCCATTTTGATTTTTTGATCTTTCCACTTTTTGATTCTGTATTTCTATCTATTTTAGAATATTTTTTCCAGCATCTGGGAGCTTATGAAAGCGTCCTATCTGCTTTGGAGGATCTCAATGTAGCCATACTGAAGGCAATGGATACTACAAAGAAAGTAGGGTTCCGTATGTTATTTTTCCAACTGTATGATGTAATGGGGGCTCGTATTGCTTCAGTATATAAGAATTTGCTCTGTGAGTAAAGAATTGCTATATTTGCTTAGATGGAAGACAAAGTGTCATCAATCCCAGTTCCATCAGCTCTTTCAAGCTTATTTGAAATATTTCTGGGGCCTGGGCATAGAAAGTTAAATTGACACATACACCTATCCTCTGCACTACATGCTATACCAGTGTATTTTTTTCCTCCATTGTTTCCTCTAAATTGTAGCCAGTGGTGCATGGAAACTCAAAATACTAAATAATATTGAGATTAATATGTCAAGTGATACATTTTTCTGCCTTGAATAAAATGAATTCACATTTTTGATCACTTCAAATACTAAACTCTATTTTGAGTGGGGCGCTCAGCACAGATGGAGAATGGGCCATTTATCTACATGATCTCTGCATACAGTCCTAGCTCCCATCAGTATATCTAATTATCAGAGAAGAACAGAAGACAGTCCAACAATATTGGAAAGGCCTACTAGATTCTCAGATTTCATCTGAAATGGTATGCAGGAGGAATGTGGAAGTTATTATTTATGGAATAAAATGAAATATTATGCTTTCTGAATAACAATTTTAGGAAGATATCCATTATCCCACTTTTCTGTACTTTACTGGAAGAATACATGCTTTTCATGAAAAATGTCCCAGGCTCAGTTTCTAGTTTACTCAGAACAAAACTGAAGGAAAATTCGTAGAGTCATAACTAATCAATAAGTCTATAATGAGCTATTGGGGTGGCCAATCTTTTTTAGCAATGTAACATTTGTCTCCTTTGCTCATGTAATCACAGTTTCTTGCAAGGCCAGGTAGAAGAAACACTTTTACAGATACTCTCCTCTGTGACTGAACTCATTAATTCACATCTGTGCCTTGAAAGAAAGATCATGTTGTGCTGGGTTGTGTACAGTCAGATCAGGAAAAAATGTCAATCCTCTTAGTGGGGAAACTGAAGTCTCTAAAACAATTTTATCCAACTTGGCATCGAGAGATGTTGGAATATAGCCCCAGTCAGTATGTCTCTTGACTGACATATTTTCTTGAAAAGGGCTCAGTTAAGCCATGGAATAAAACGTTCATTTTATTATCCACAGTAACTAGGTAGAGCAGGAGCAGAAAGAAAAAGAGTCTGAAGCTGATTAATCTCTGTATTTCAACAGGTTAAACAAATAGATATTTATTGATTAGATTATTATATTCCATGGTACATTCACATTCTCAAATTATTTGTATTTTGTATAAGAACAATTCATCAGATTAAGAAACTGGATTGTTAAATTAATTTTTCAGCACAAAAGAGGACAGAAATGAGCTAACCTAATTTAAAACCCCACAGCCATGATTGACATGAACAGATATTGAAAGAGCTTAATCTGCCTGGCCTGGGTCTAGGCTACTAGACACACTCGCTAAACTGTAACAGGGGAAGCAATTTTGACTAGTATTTTGTATGAATCTAGCAACTGGGACTTACTCAGCCAACTACATTTAAGCAAATTGTGGTTCACCGAGATATATGAATGTAGTATCAAACTAGGTGTTGTAGCTAAGCACTCTATCAATTTCTCCAAAGAAATCCTTATAATTTCTCCCCACGAAGATTATCCCTAAGATTGAAAGCATCTAGATTCCTCAAACATATGGCTCAAGCCAAGAGAAGCTTCAAATGTGCACTTTGCTTCAAAGTAATATCCTATAATATCTTACTTCTAATTGGCAGAGTAATCACACTTCTTTACCCATCAACTAATCTTACAGAGTAAATATATTTTTGAAATCTAGCTTGAATTAAGTAATGAAGACTGCTAGCTGAATGCTTAATTTTCTTAAATTTTAAAAGTAAAAAGATTAAGAGATAATACTTTTTAACTATCACAAAAAGAACACAATAGTTAATCTTAACCCTTTTTTAAAATTTGTCTAGAGCAGTGTTTTTCAAATTTGACAACTTAAGGTGGATGGACTTCAACTCTTAGAAGTCCACCCATCTTAAAGCTACCATGTTTGAAAGTCTACTTTAGTAAAATAAGGTATCTTTAAATCCAATTCCCTTTCTGACTGAATTATTTGGAAATTCTCTTTCCCCCCCCTGAAAATTCCACTTTAATCAGAAGTTGGAAGAGATTGTGACAACATTTACTGCCCTCTTTCCAAGTATATTTTCTTTTTCCTTTTTACCTGGAGTTCCACCTACAGTTTCCCAAAACTACAGTAGCCATTTTGGAGGAAGAGAGGTTGGGGCAAAACTGATTTCTGCTTACATGTAGAAGCCCACATATGACAGAAAAAGACAAGTCAAGATATTTGCAATTTGCCTGGCCTGTAATTGACAGGCTGGACCAATGTGTCCATGTTATTTCCCAGCACTTTTAAACCAATTGTTGTTTGGCATGCTATGTGAATTAGTGGTTCAGAAATAGAATAGAACAAGCTGGATATATCAACATCCCAGAGAATGCCTTCCTGAACATGAAAAATACTCATAGGAGTTTTTCTTATTATTATTATTCTTTGAAAACAAACAAAGCCTTGGGAAAAATTGGAAGAAAAACAGAAGACTTTGAAGTCTTCGGTTTTCCTTCAAATCTCTTCAAAGGTTTTGTTTGAATAGAACATTTCAAAGTTGCCTCACATTTGATTGTGAGTGTCTATGGAGATTCTCAGTCATACAGGTCATAGTTGTCCCAAAGATGCTTCTTGGATGAGAAGCGAAACATCTTCAAAGAAAAACAAGAAAGTCCAGTTGCCTCGTGAAAAAGCATCTTTGGGTTTTGATTGTGAGTTTTTTTATTAGCAACTTACAGATGACTAAAACTTTCACCAAGACAGGTTGAATTGTACTCTATTTTCTCTAGATGTTCACAAGAACCTCGAAATGAAAGATCTACAAACTTCCAATCTCATCTCCTTGGCACATTCAGCACTTGTTTTCATCTTGTCATTTTTTGTGGCTAAAGTGTTGTTTTCACTTTCAAAGGGAGGAATCAGATAGCTAAAGATAACTGGCAAAATCATGTTTGAAGAATGTTTTGCTATTGCGTTAGGAAGCACAGCATGCAAGGCAAGGGAGAGATAGGCCCATGGAAGTCCTTGTATGTGTAATACAGTGTCTGAAAAAAGAAAGGTATTGGGAATAAGTGTAGCATATAAATCTCATTACTTCTATCCTGGAGGGGAATTGCTATGAGTTACTTCTGTTGCAAAGTAGAACTGTGATTAGATTAACAATTCGTCTAAGATTTTTCCTGCATCTCTGTCAGCTTAAAATTTGCCTGATCAAAGAAATGAGAAGATTAATTTACCACAGCAGTGTCTTAAAATTGGAATGCTTCATCCTTCAAAATAATTGAGGCATCTCATTATTTCTCTCCCCTTTTTTTTTTTTTTTTTTGGTTATTTTATCTATTATCCCGTATAAATCTGCCAACCACACTAACTTGCTTTCTCTATCTGGCAAAGTTCTTACACTGCTAATTGCAGTTCTGTTTACTGTGCAGCTGTCTGTGATAATAAATACAAGAAAAATAAAGACCAAAATTGTGGTCCTATTGGGAATCCACTGGGAAGCACTATCTTTTGCAGGTGTAGACCAGAGCAAACATCCCCAATGTGCTGTCTCCCTAATATGTCCAATTTATAGGGAAGATGCCATTTTTAGATAAAGATTAATGGAATGATAAACAGCATTGACACAGGATATTTCACTACCTGAAATGGAGTCCCTTTCATCTTTGGATAGGAGCAATGGTTTTAGTCATCTTGCTGCAATATTGAGGCATCAATATTCCAATCCAAACCTATAGTATTCCTACCCACTAGATCAGACGTCCCCAACCGTTTGGGCACCAGAGACTGGTTACATGGTGAGAGGTTTTTCTGCAGACCAGAGCGGGGCGTGGTTTTGTGTGCTGCCTGCATCCCGTGGATGGGGCTTTGCTTGTTTGTGCGACCCGGTTGCTGGCATGCTGCGGCCTAGTACCAGTCCACGGACCGGGGGTTGGGGACCCCTGCACTAGATAACAATGAAGGAAACTTGTAATTATATATTATATGAAATGTCATTTTAAAGGTCCCTTGCAGTGTTATGTTCCAAAGGTGCTTTTTCATGAGGCAACTGGACTTTCTTGTTTTTCTCTGAAGAAGAGCTGAAGAAGGTTCCTGGATGAGAAGCGAAACGTCTTCAAAGAGAAAAAAGGAAGTCCAGTTGCCTCGTGAAAAAGCACCTTTGGGACAACCAGGACTGAGATTCTCCATAGACTTTCCAGTGCTACAATACTTAAACTTTCTTACAATTAGGATTAATTCTTAAAATATCTGTTTTATAACCATGTTGTTGAAAGAGACTATAACAGATTTCTTGTAGTCTGCATAACCAACAGCAAAAACCAAGATACTTGGTATTCATTATTTGAATAATAATAATAATGATAAGTTATTATTATATGTGTATGTCAGCCCAATTCCAAGCAGCTCTATATTATTATTAAAGTGATATATAGTTAGTTCAAGGTAGTTAACATTAACCAAAATACAGGCAGTGGTGGGATTCAGCCAGTTCGCACCAGTTCAGCAGAACCGGTAGCTAATTTTTTGTTGCCCAGGCCCAGAATGGACTTCCGGAAGTGGCATCCACACAGAGAACCGGTTGTTCACATATTTGAATCCCACCACTGAATACAGGTATACTAAGAAGCAATTAATCTAATGTCTATTTCCAGATATCTCACTCATCCATAGCTTCCAAGTGTTCTACAGAACATTTAGGATTTGAATAGCTTTCTAAAGTCTAGGAAGTTTGGAGTGTTTTGGAAGGCAAGATATTTCAAAGGGCAAGGATGGCAAAAAGAAGATATATGATAGGCCTCTCACTCCATCACTTCATGAGAAATGGATAACATTCACAGGCTTTCTCTTAAAGATGCAGGAGGCTGGCTAAACAGAAGATAAGAACTTGTAAGGTCCCAGGAAACTGTTGGAAACTGTTGGAAAACAGTTGGAAAACAGAAGTAACCTTCAAGTCCTGGGGAGGCAGAGAGTATTAAGAAGAGACTTAAATGATTCCTCCCTGACTCACTAGAGTATAACAGGGAGGGGAGGAGAAACACAATCAAATTTGCAAGATTGTGTAATTATACCCTACAACAAATACCTAAAAACCTTTATCATTATTAATTATTAAACCATAAAAGACTATAAAAACAAAGCAAGAACAAAGAAATAGCAGACAAAAGAATCTTAATAATGGAGCCACCTCACTTGTTCACCCAGCCTCTGGTGTGACCACGTCTTAAGGGACCTATGGAAGCTCAGAAGACATGAGGCTAACTTCACCTGGGGGAGTGGGGGGAGAGAAATTCCATAGTGCAGGCTCCAAAGCAGAAAAGGCCTTCCAATAAGTACTAATACAAATCAAAATTTGCCATGTGGTTGCCAATCTCCAGTGCAATGCGATCTCTGCTCCTTCCATGTTTCGTTTGCCACTGAATCTCACCTGGAAGCCAACTATTCTGTATCTCAAGCTTGAGCTCTCTGATTGTGCTACACAGACCTTTCACTTGAATGTCTGAGTCCCAAAGGTGCTTTTTCACGAAGCAACTGGACTTTCTTTTTTCTCTCTTTGCAGACGTTTTGATTTCATCCAAGAAGCTTCTTTATGGTGGGGAATGGAAGGATTTATATTCCTTGCAGACAGCTGGTCATTTGCATTCTTTTAGCGAGTTGTTGATGCCACCTGGAAGCTTATCTGTGTCGCCAGGGTCACCTGAGTAGTGCAAATGGGTGTGGAGCCTTCTTGGAACTGTTGAAAGGACTGTGTTGTAGACTGGAGATAGATGATGTCGTATCCCTCCCCCTCTGTTGAGAGAAGGCTGTTCAATTTTGACATAGATGGCCTCTTTGACCCCTCTTTCAAGCCAGCAGTCCTCTCTGTTCAAAATGTGGCCTTTGTCTTTTAAATGTAGATGGACTGCTGAATCTTGTCCTGATGGGTTTGTTCTCCTATGTTGTGCCATGCATTTATGAAGTGGTTGTTTTGTTTCCCAATGTACAGATTTGCACATGGCTCACTGAATTATACTGCATATACCATGTTGCTCAGTTTGTGTCTGGATTCAGCAGTCCATCTGGATTTAAGACAAAGGCCACTCTTTCGAAGACAGCAAAGTCCACATTTTGGACAGAGAGGACCGCTGGTTTGAAAGAGGGGTAATCTCATGCTGTGGATAGGAAAAGACACACATAGGAAAATATTGTAAATACTGACCAGCAGTGGTTCCAATAGATTTCACAATCAAACTTCACAATCAGACTACCTTGGATTACAGGTAGTCCTTGATTTACAACCATTCATTTAGTGACTGTTCAAAGTTACAGTGGCGCTGAAAAAAATGAGTTATAATTGTTTTTAACACTTATGACCATTGATCATGTGATCAAAATTCAGATGCTTGGCAATTGGCTCATATTTATGTCCTGGGGACATGTGATCCCCTTTTATGACCTTCTGACAAGCAAAGTCAACGGGGAAGCCAGATTCACTTAACAACCATGTTACTAAGTAACTGTGTTACTAAACAAATGCAGTGATTCACTTAACAACTGTGGCAAGAAAGGTCATAAAATGGGGCAAAAACTCACTTAGCAACTGCCTTGCTTAGCAATAGAAATTTTGTGCTAACAGTTGTCCCCAGGCTAACTGTTAGAGCCAGGTCTTCAGGTCCTTGCAGAAGGATAGGGTGGAGCACCACACACAGAAGGCTCTTTTTCTGGATCCCATCAATCAGAGTTCCTTGACTGAAGGGATCCTCAGAAGGCATCCTCTACCAATACAAATAGAGCGGGCTTGTCCTAACGCAGGGGTTTCCAACCGGGGGTGATCGCACCCCCTAGGGCTGCGAGATGATATTCCAGGGGGTGTGAAAACTTGGGTTTTCAAAATTATAGTGTATATGCATAATTTGTTGTTATTTCAAACATTTGTAAGAGGTGCGAGAATATATCAGAAGCATTCTAGGGGTGCGGGGTATAGAAAAGGTTGGGAGCCGCTGTCCTAACGGAACGAGACGGTTCATCAAATAATCTGGAACCTATGACATGGAAGGCTTTAAAGATCATAACCAACACCTTAAACTGCACTTGGAAGCAAATCAATAGCCAGAGCAGCTCGCAAAGCAGTAGTGTAACATGGGTCATTCTACACATTGCAAAGACTGCTTGTGCTGCGGCACTTTGTACCAGTCGAAGCTTCCAGATGCAATTCAAAGGTAGTCTCATGTAAAGCATATTGCGGTAATCCAGATGAGAGATGACAAGGGCTTGACTGATTGAACTCAGGGACTACTGATCCAAGAAAGGCTGCAGCTAGTGCACAAACCAAAGCTATACAAAGGTATCTCCTAGTCACAACCACCACCAATCCTTTTCCTTCTGGTTTGCTGACAATCCAACTTTTCTTAGAATTGATAGTGTCTTTGAATTTACTGCGCCCTAAAGAAGAGGTGAAGGATACCAGGTTTTGGATTTTTCTTCCTTTACAAGTACCTTTTCAATTTTCCTATTTCTTTATGTATTCTGTTTTGAGCCACCCGCCCCATATAGATACTCTGTAGGATAACCTTCTTTTGAATTCAATTGAAGTATGGGAAGGCAGAAACAGAATGGGACAACTCGCCACGGCCACTGTGCCACGGCCAACTCACTGCTGCCAATTCACCAGGTACAGAAAAGATGCCAGTTAATGAAATGAGAGTACAGAACATCCACATACACTCCTGGCTATTTAGTAGCTAATTATGAGAATCCATGAGAATTTTAGAAAATTTTGTTCTTCTTTGAAGAAAAAAAAAATGAAAACCATTTCTTTCTAATTGAATCAGCATGATTGAAAACAGTTTTGTACAGTAATTCCCAAAACAAAATTCTTGGCCCAGGAGACACATTGTGATGTTAGCAGACTTTGAAAGATCCTCTGATCATCCGTAAGTAAAGGATGTAAATACGCCTTTTATGTTATTGAACTTTTATACAGTAAAGAAAAGATAGATCTCCTAATAATTCATCTATCTTTCTCCATTCGCCACAAAACATATAGTTATTTAGGCATAATTAGTTCGAATAATTGTAGGTGTCCACTGGAAAAAAAAAGAGTCTTATTGTTCATTTCTGGCAACATTCTCCCTTATGGCGCTAGCCTCATGTCTAGAGAATGAAAGCCACTAGCAATTATATTGTTTTCCAGGAACATCATCCTTAATCTAATTAGAGACAGCCTTGTCAAATAATGTAGAGGGAGACAGAAATTAGCCTTACTTGAACAAATGAGTTCTGACACTTTCAAAAATCAGCCATAAATGTTTTCATGCAGAGTTGCTATCAGCTTAAAAGCAGGGAGTGACATAGAATTTAATTTCTCAGGATTTTTCCTCCCAATTAATGGTAGAAATAACAGCTACTGTGACTGATGGTATTATAGGCTTGATTAATGTTCATGAATGCTAAAATATTTGTGAAAAATATTTTGCCTTCTGCTATCCATTAATATGGACAATTTCTAAGATGGGTGACAACTGGGTTTTCAATAACCTACTTATCTTTTACCACAAAGAACAGAAATAAGAGATACTTCTGGCCTATTTTTTAAAAAATCAATATATTTGTAATAACTAAAGTGTTATATTCTTCCTTGCTTTCCTTGTGATACTTATATTTGATCTCTACTCACTGAATGGTATTATTGTGCTGTAATGATATTGTATCTATCGTGTTTCCCCGAAAACCCAACCAAAAATAAGCCCTCACATGATTTTTCAGGATGCTCGTAATATAAGCCGCACCCAGAAATAAGCACCAGTTAAGATTGTCAGCCAAACGGACGCATTTAGTACTCTAGTTCCCTGAATATAAGCCCTAACCAGAAAATAAGCCCTAATGTGGCTTTGGAGCAAAAATTAATAAGACCTCGTCTTATTTTCAGGGAAACACGGTATACAACACGTACTGAAACATGCTGCTATAAAAACCATTTGAAATCATAAAGAATATATTCAGACCATTGATTTAACAAGTTTTCCTCCAATCTATGATCATATTTATTTCTTTATGTGTTGGCCCACTGGCTTAGAAAACAAAAATGCCATGGCTGATAGGTAAATTGCAGAACAGAGGGGAGATCCCAACCCTGCTACACCCTTACCAAGGTCAAGTGCTGCACTTATTTGTAGCAAGTCTTATATTGGAGAAGATGCCAAACTTCACTTTCTTATCAGATCAGAAAACTCAAAAATTGGGCAGGCACACTTACCGTTTTGATGGGTAGAAGGGGGAAAGGCTGAGCATTTGGAATAACAATTGGGACATACCAAATATGATTTTATAATTATGACTGTAAGGAACTATTATTTGGGATAAAGTGCTTGTTGCTGAGAAAGGTTACACTTTTTCTTTTTACTATCAGTTTTCCCTATTTGCTTTAGAATTATCAAGAGGCTTCTAAGTTGGAACAGTTTGTGACTCGCTTCTTGTTAAAAGAAACTCTGAATCAACTACAGTCGCTGCATAATTCCCTGGAATGTGCCATGGAAACCACAGAAGAACAAACCCAACAAGAGCAGTAAGAGTCTTACTATTGTGTCAGTGGCAGCATGGTGGAAATTATTTTAGGAAACAAGCTGCTATGGACCAATGTCTTGCTCAATTAATTTAGAGAATGACACTTTGCTACTACTTCTATAAAATAAAACCTGCCCTGAGATTTCTAGTTAGATTGAAAGTAGCTGTCCCAAAGGTGCTTTTTCAGGAGGCAACTGGACTTTCTTGTTTTTTCATTGAAGACATTTCGTTTCTCATACAAGAAGCTTCTTCAGCTCTGACTGGATGGTGGGGAATGGAAGGATTTATATTCTTTGCAGGCAGCTGGGCATTTACATTCTTTTAGAGAGTTGTTGAGGCCATTTCTCAGTCCTCAGGGTCACCTGAGCAGTGCAAATGTTTGTGGAGCCTTCCTGGCTGCAGGATGTCTTCTGCCCTGTCCCCTCACTGCCGAACACAGGCGCAAGCCGTTGGGGATACGTCTGTCTGTATCCCAAATTGAAGCACACATGGTTCCTGTAGTCCACAACATTGGAGTTTTTTTTAACTTGCCTGGTTTTTATTTTGATAACTAGTATATTTAGGGTCAATTTTGTGACAGACAAAAACAATAAGTTTAACAAGGTTTGTCTATGTAGAGGGTTGCAAATAGATTCAAAATATAAATAATTTAAATAATGAACTGCTTTATGTATTTTTTCCTAAAGGCAAGTCCCAAAGAAGCCAGAGGTGCTCAAAATACAACACCCAGGAAGACGTTCAGGTCGAAGGCTCCAGAGAAATAATAGTTTTTCTCCAGTTAGTCCTCTTTTGAACCCAGGTAATATTGTTTAACGTTTACCATTGTTTATTCATTCTTTAAAACTCATGCAAGTAAGACATCATATAAAATTAATGAAGAAATAAATTTTATTTTTAAAAAATGTATATAATTAATCAGTTCTTATATTCTGATCATTTTTAATATTTATATTGTGTATAGTACTGGCTTTATATCTGCCTCTTGCAAGTTTTAAAATATTTCAATGTATTTGAATTATATTTTAGATATACATTTTAATATATTCAGAAACAAATATATTGTATACAAAATAATTTGAAGTAGCCACTTATATTCATCCTGATAACCCACTTTGATGAAAAGGCCATCTCCACCTTTATGGTCTGTTTTTATCAGTTGGATGTGGAGAACATATACTGTATCTCCACCCTTCTGAACAATTGGCAAGTTGATCCAAGCCTCTGGTTGACTTTGTGAAGTAATTTGCTCCCATCCCACCAGTACTCACTTTAGCAGAAACCTAGTCTTGGCTGCTCTCAGAAATTAAGCAAAGTTGATCCTGGTTAGAATTTAGATGAGGAACTATTTTGGAGTTGTAAACTGCTGTGGAGTGTTTTAAATAAGAAGTGTGTGTATGTATGTAAATAAATAATATATTCCAAGATTACTGGTGGCAGAGGAGTTAAAAAAAACAGAAGAAAACAGCAGTAAACCAAGAAATGGCTGCCAAAAAAAATTCAGAGGGCTTGAATTAAACTTGCAGGCATATTTATATTTACTAATATTTATTCGAGGTGGGGGGGAATTAGATGCAATGCAAGCAATCCATGAGGAATGGGATTTCCTACATTTGCAAAAGAAAGCAGCAGTAGAAATATTTAAATCAAGACAGAATCAATATGGGATTTATACCTTACTTGCATGTTGTCGCTAAGAAGCAGTCACACGCATCTTGTGAGCAGAAGCTGAGCTGACGACCACTGTCGTGTTTATTGCTTTTTATATTCTTTTGTTACAGACACAAGCTTTCTTAATCATTAGATGTTTTACATTTGCTGATTCATGGAATGCTTCTTTCATCTAACCAATTACTTTCTAGTTACATATTATAAGGTAAACAACTAGTTAAGGAACAATGACAGGAAGATAGAAGAAGGAACTAAGCCTGTTATCTATTTCAGTAGGTGAGGCATTAAGTCAAAAGGGGGTGACCTTTAGGCTGCTTTATTGGAGCAAAGGGTATAGAATTATGAGATGTGTGGGGCTGCTGAATATGGCAGTGTGCTGCACCTATTCAACCCCTACATCTCACTCTTTTCTATTTTATTAGTAAGGGTATTATAAGCTAAAGTAGTTAGTGGGTGTAAGTAGGGAACATACATCTTTGCATTTATTTATATACAGCATAAACTTGTTCCTGAGGCAAAGTTGATGTTGGTTTAGTATGGATAGTTGCAAGATATCTTTTTAAGCAGAGAGAAAAGACATTGAATTATACAACAACAGCTGATAAGAATAGTAACTATTATAACAAAATATTGAACAATCTGTCCAAGAAGGCCAGTGGGAAGCCATGACCATAGAGCACTCCACACAGCAATTAAGAAGGAAAGAGAGACAAAGAATGACTAAAGAGTTTGCAGTCAAAACCGCAAATATGGCAGCGCATAAATTCTCTGGTGTAGGTTCTTTCCCTTGTTGCTGAAGAACCTCCTGCGCTTTGGATGTTAGGTTCTTTACATCGCCCCAGGCCGTTGGCCAACTGCGATGGCGAGAGCGAAAGGGACGCTGCGCCGTCTGAAGAGTCACCTTCTTCATTTCCGGGATTGGGTTCGGGACTTGATGCCACGACATCTTTGGCTGGTCGCACACACCGGGCTGGAATCCAGAGAGGACCTGTAGGAGCAAGCACAGCAGCATAGCCTCGTCCCCAAGTTAATAAAGGAGCTGGACCTAACCAGGTTTTATCAGGCAATTGCCGATAATATACCAATGGATTAGGGAGCGCAGCTTTCTGCTGAAAGTGACGCTGGTAGGCAGTAGAGTTTTGCAAAGAAATATTCAGCTGATTTAAAGTTATTAGGACTTTATTAACTTGATGAGTTATCCATGCCAAATTAGGTACCCTTGATCCCTCCTTTTTTAATTGTTTAAGTAAACAATCTTTAAATGAACGATTGGCTCGTTCAACAATAGCTTGGCCAGTAGAATTGTAAGGGAGGCCATGTTGAAGAACAATATTCCATGTAGTGCAAAATTGCAGGAAGGAAGTGGAAGTATAAGCTGGGCCATTATCTGTTTTAATAACAGCTGGTTTTCCCAAAGCCGTAATAGCTGCCATGAGATGGGAAATGACATGATTAGAGGTTTCTCCCCGTTGGGGGGTTGCCCAAATGGCTCCGGAATAAGTGTCAATTGAAACGTGAAGATACTTCCAAGGTGCTAGAGATGGAACGTGAGTAACATCCATTTGCCACAATTTATTGGCTTCTAAACCCCGTGGGTTAACGCCTGTGTCTCCTATAGGAGAGAGACTAGCACATTGAGGACAAGCAGAAATGATTTGTTTCGCTTGGCTTAAAGGAATATGGCAGGATTGTGCCAAGCCACGAGCATTTTGATGGAAAAAGGAGTGACTATAAAATGGATCAGAAAACAAAGTGGGTAATATATGAACAGCAGCATCCGCCTGAGCATTACCTTCTGAAAGAAGTCCAGGTAAAGAGGAATGACTTCTAATGTGTGAAACAAAATATGGATGAATACGATCCTGTAATAAATGCCTTAAAGTTAAAAACAAAGACAATAAATTAGCATCTAGTCTAGGTGTCACATAAGCACCAGGTAAATTAACAATGAGTTGACAGACATAGTGAGAATCAGAAATGAGATTAAATGGTTTTTGAGCAAACGTGTGAAAAGCAAGAATAGCAGCCGCAAGTTCCGATCTTTGCGGTGTGGGTTGCACAGCTGTGTGAACAGTATGCCATGTCTCTGTTGATTCATCTCGATAGGTGATTGCTCCTCTAGTTTTTCCACCGTCAGAAAATACAGTAATAGCATCAGACAAAGGCTGATTAGAAAGCATAGAAAAAATACGAAAAGAGGAAGTCATTAAGAATGTAAAGCGAGGGTCTTTAGGTAAATGATAGGAAATCTTCCCTACATAGTCTTATCAAAGCAATTTGTAAAGCTTGACATGTCTGAAATGCAAATTCAAAATTAGTTTTAGCAAGAGGAATACAAATGTCCATCAAGTCTGTGCCAGTTCGTTGAAGAGCCCGTAAACGTCCTTGTACTATTAAATCTGCTATAGCAAGAAAAATAGGTAAAACATTATGGGAAGGGGTAATGTGTTAAGCTTGTAATTGTTCTTGAACAAGAATTTTTAAGGCTTGTAATTTGTACAGAGGAAGAGGCTATTGTTCCACCCAAACGGGTGTAGTAGTTAACCAAGTTAAAGGTAAGGCAAATGATTTATTCGTCGAAAGTGACGGTAGCCCCCCATTTGCTAAGTAGGTCTCTTCCCCATAAGTTGACATGGATGTCAAGAATGAAGGGACGAAGTGGAACAGTTACAGTAGAATTAGGAAGACTTGCAGAAAGAAATTGTGTACTTTGTCGCGCACCTTGTCGCCCTCCTACACCCCAAACACTAGGGCATGGGTCGGTGGGCCAAGATGCAGGCCAATCTTTAGCTGAAATTACTGAAACATCAGCCCCTGTATCAATTATGCCCTCAAAAGGCTTACCCTCAAAAAGGACTGTCTGACGGGGTCGCTGAGTGGTGATTGGGGTGGTTAATGCAATTATAACAGGATCCGTGGAACCAAACCCGCCGTCCCCTCGATCCCTATCACGACCCCCTGCAGGGACAAAATAGGGCAAATGGAGTAATTGAGCAGGACTAGCATAGATTGGCAAAGTCTGTGGCATGTTAGTCCATAACTGAATAAAGATTACGCCTGTATAGTCAGAATCAATTACTCCAGGGATTACAAAAATTCCCTTTTTCCCCATGCTAGATCGAGGCAGAATTAATCCAACATATCCAGAGGGGAGGGGACCAGAAAGTTGCGAAGGGACGACTTGTACCTCTCCTGGAAATTTAAAACACACTTCTTGTTGAGTAATTAAATCTATCCCAGCACTCCCTCTAGTGGCAGCAGGGGTGTTATTAATTGCTGCTGGAATTACTGAGGAGTCTCTGTTTGGACCTGGGCCAGAGACCGGCCCGCTTTGAAGTTTCCCGACCGGCACTCATTAGCCCAATGATAACCCTTCTTACACTTAGGGCATTTTGTTTTTGGACGTTCCCTAACAATATATTTAAATGGTCGGGAGGCAGGCATTCCTCCCCCAATGTTTCTACATTCCCGTTGAAAGTGTCCAATTTTTCCACAATTATAACATTTCCCCTGAGGTTTTTGAACTTTTGTAAGAGCTGCAGCTAAGAGATTAGTTTGAAAAGAGGCAGTTCCTATATCCTGACATGCTTTAATCATTTCTGCTAAATCAGGTTGAGCTCCCAATCCAATGATAGCCCATTTACATTCAGTGGTGGCATTTTCTTTAGCCAATTTCATGAGCAATTCAGCTTGGGCATCAGGATTGTCAATTTGTCGTCTCAAGGCATCTTGCAGACGATTAATAAAATCTGTATATGGTTCATTTGCCTTTTGACGAATATTTGAAAATGCTTGAGATGGTTTTCCAGTTACTGGAACTTTCCCAAAAGCTTTGTAAGCACATTCAGAAGATATTTGAAGAGTAGCTGTAGGTAAAACAATTTGTGCATTCACTGGAGCGAAATCACCAGAGCCATATAACTGCTCTGGGATGTAAGCACCTCCAGAATTTGCAGCTCTTAATGCACACTGATGTCTAAACTCACTATCCCATACCACATACTGAGCTGGTGTTAATAACATACGAATTGTTGTTTTCCAATCTTCCGGTACCAAAATATGGTTCCTCATTGTTGCTTCTAACATGCCTTGTACATAAGTACTTCCTAACCCAGTATCTCTTATACCCTTACGCAATTCTGTTAAAATTGCATATGAAAGTGGTCGATATTCCACCACTGCAGCTCCATTTGCATCGACTTGTCCTGTCAGATGTACAGGGCAAACCGAGAGCATATCTGCTAGTTCCTGCATATCTCCCTCTCCTTTCGCCATTTGATCTTCTAATACATGGCGAATGGAAACATAAGATCTAGAATCCTTTTGCTCTGAAGGTTTCACATCCATCGTGGAAGATTTAGGAGCTGATGGAACTGAAACCTTTTCACGATCATAATTGGGAGAGGGAGTAAAGCTTAATTGAGACCGTGTTACTGCATCCGCCCCATATTTTTCCACCGCGTGGCGACATTGATGCCAACAATGCAAAACATCAACTGGGGCTCTGGGTTCTTGATGAAAGGTGTTGCCTATTTTTTCCCAATCCTTAAGTTGGAGCGTCCCCCGTTCAGGATACCAAGGACAGTTTTTCCCAATCTCACTCACCAGCTTCTTAATGTCCGCCTCAGGCATCGTCATGCCTGATTTGTGTAAGAGAAACCTTAATTCTCTTACATGCTTTTGCTGATGGTGAGATAGATCGCAACCCATACTTACCGTTTGAGAAATCCCGGAGGACGAAGGTGCACCAAGGGGCCTGTTCCAGGCGACAGTAAGTATGTTGGCTGTTGCTTTCCCTCGGAAGGGGTCCCTGTTCAAGGCGCCAGATGTTGTCGCTAAGAAGCAGTCACACGCATCTTGTGAGCAGAAGCTGAGCTGACGACCACTGTCGTGTTTATTGCTTTTTATATTCTTTTGTTACAGACACAAGCTTTCTTAATCATTAGATGTTTTACATTTGCTGATTCATGGAATGCTTCTTTCATCTAACCAATTACTTTCTAGTTACATATTATAAGGTAAACAACTAGTTAAGGAACAATGACAGGAAGATAGAAGAAGGAACTAAGCCTGTTATCTATTTCAGTAGGTGAGGCATTAAGTCAAAAGGGGGTGACCTTTAGGCTGCTTTATTGGAGCAAAGGGTATAGAATTATGAGATGTGTGGGGCTGCTGAATATGGCAGTGTGCTGCACCTATTCAACCCCTACACTTGCATCACTTGTCCAGTGAAACAAAAAATTCCTTCCCTCTCCAAGAAACAATAGATAGATATCATAAAAGTTTGTCTTATTAAGCAAGTACATTCTTCAATCATGTTTTTAATTCAGGTATGTATGTTTTACAAAGGTTTGCACAAGGAGGACAACCATTGGATGAGCCAAATAAATAGACTTCAGAAGCTGATTGATAAGCTAGAACAGAAGGTGTGCATGACCACTTCATTACTTCTCTCTTTCCTACTGGAAGCTTCTGTAAGAAATATGATTCATTCAGTATTTAAGGTTCCTTTTTTGTTTAAGAAGTTTACTTTGTTCTGGAAAGAGGACAAATTGATCTGTTCTTTTTATAGACCCTCTTCATTCATTCACGTTGTGTATATTTTCACTAAACCAAAAAGAAGCACAGTACAGGGCATGTCTACCTCCAGCATTTAAGGAGTTCAGGAGTCTGTTTATCCACTCAGTGATAGGGTAACTTTCCAACAACAGAATGCAACGGAATCAGGTTTTATGTGGTGAGAGAAGCTGACAAAAGATGCAGTTTGAAAGTGATATGAATTGGAACAGGGGTTGTGACTTAATTAAAAAAAATAGGAAAGGAAATTTTATTTAAAAATAAATAAGTTCAAGAAAAGCCACAGCTGTTATCGGGGGGGGGGATACAAATACAGTATAACTGTTCTTTGCTATTGAGCAGGTACACAACAAAAAACTAATATATAATAAAAATCGCACAGTGAATTTACAGAGCAAATTAAGACATACTCTTGCTCTCTTAATATCTTTATTGCCTTTCAACATAGGGTAGATAAAGTTTTATTAATCATTAAACAACATGCATAAAGGAAGTTCCAGGAAGCCTGATGTATTACTTTTGAGAGAAAGGATGCATTTTGATTGTCCAGGATATACTTACTTTTAATCCCCATATTTTAAAAAGTGATATTTTACAAGTAGATTTATCTTCTAATCTACCACCCATTGCAAATCCTATTTTACTACAGATTTGACTATCTGAAATTATTAATGTATTGCCATCTGCTGTTTCATCTACTATCTGTTGATTGCTTTATCATTGCAGCAACCATAGTTCCTAATGTTTGCCATCTTCAACCAATTCCAGACAAAAGTAGTTTTTAATTCTGAAAAAGAGGAAATACGTTGACCATAAAAATTGGCTTTTATGGTCAGCCATAAATCAGAAGAGGGCTCTACTTGGCAGTATATGAGGCTCCTTTGGCATAGTCCTGTGTTCTTCCTTTTCAAAAATGATTTGATGGTAGTAATATTTGTAACTATTCTAGCAACCTCTATAGATGTATTTTTCTGACTCCTAAAATGGTGCCCATCACTTATCTCTATACACAAGCTATTGGATCCAGAGGACAATGCTAGACTGTTTCCCCAAGAATGGGAAATAATCTTTTCAATACCCTTACATTCCACTCCATTTTTATATGATATTTTCTACCAAAATTGATTAGGGATCACAGCATTGGTGATTTTTTATTATTGAAGATTGTTAAATCAGTAGATAATCCTTATACTTTTGTATTTCCTCTTTATTGGTTGACAAGGACCTAAAGCTCGAGCCACTAGAAGAGGAGGTTTCAGAAGGAAATACGAAATCTGTAAGTCATATTTCCCAACTCCACCCCATGGAATCCATATGAATGGGAAAGCAGAAGGAACAGAGTTCTAAATCTGTTCTGGGATTTGCTAATGCTGGCATCTTCTGTTCAATCCACAATCTTTTGTGGCACTTATTTCTAATAAAGGCCTTCTAGAAACATGATCCAAGAATCTCACAATTTTATTTATTTACATGTTGCTGTACTCCTGTTGCACTCAAACATGAAAAACTTTGCTTTTGCTTTATCTATCATTTGACCTTTGGAGGTGGATTCAGACTTAGTCATTCTTTGACTGATCCATTTTAAAATCAATGAAAAGACTGAATATTTCCTATGATAGCTAATTTACCTATTGTCATTTTATTGTGTGCATTCTAGCTTAATAAACTGCTTTAAAAACCTAGATATATTAGAAGTAAGCTTTAGAAGTATTATTACATGTTGAATTCATAAAGCAAGATAGCATGTGGAATAACAACCCAGAATTGATAAAAATACCAAAAATAAATTAGGGGGAAAAAAGGCTGTAACAACTAAGTGAATCTTATTAAGTGTACCCAGAGTAATGGGGCTGGGGTTGCAAGGAAGAACTAGAAAAACAATCTCAGAATAAGCTTTAAAAATAAAAAGATAATATGATGACAGTATAGTTAATGTCAATTAATCTGATTGCATTACTATTTTGCCAGCAAATAATGATTGTTCAACGTCAGATGTCAGTAATCACAGAAGAACTAGAGCCATTCCGCTTTGCTCTAAAGCAGTATGTAGATATGGCCTCTTCTCAGGATGGATGTCTGCAGTGAGTATGATGTTATTCTCAAGGGATGAAAGAATGCAGGTCATTATACTATAGGGATATTGCACCTTGGGAGACATTGGAAATCACTAATAAAGAACATTTATAAAACATCTTAGGCTGACTGATTCATCAAATGCAGTATCTCCATTATATTGTTCTCTTGGAATTATAAATGTCATAGTGGTCCATAGTAAATGTCAGGCCATAGTAACCTAGGACAGCAGCCATTAAGATAGAAGAGGCAATCTTTATTTTCCTGGAAATAAATCTGGCTGAATAGAGTGGCCTTATCCTTCAGCTACAAGGTTTAAATGCACCCTAAACATGCATTTTATGAAGTAAATCTCACTGAATATAACTCACTTTTGAGTAAATATAGTAGAGATTAGATTTTGAATATACAAATGATAATCAAGAACAAGTGAATTAGTGCTTTCCTATGCCAAGTACCTCGGTGATGTCACTTGATAATTTCTTTCAGAGTACCCATATTATAGTATAAATCATTCAAAATGTACAACTTCCGTTATTAACTGCAAAACTTGTTTGTTTGTTAAAAAGTAGAAATTTTACATTACAGCATGTTGTATAACTTGTGCTCTACTTTCTGACTTCAACGAAGTTAACAAACTATGACAGACCAGTCAATTTATTTGGATGCCTAGATTAGATTTTTCTCAAAGGTTGAATTCCAATTTCTGTTTGCATGCTACAGATTATTGCTGACAAAACAAACTAGATGACAAGTCTAGTTCGGAGCTATTTAAACAAATCAGTGTAAAAAAAATACTTTGCATCAATTTAGCTATTCATATATTGTCCATTTTGTCAAAGTAACATCTACTGAAATTCATGAAGGTACAGTGAACAAAAGAATGTAAGTGAAATAGGATTACAACACTTTTACTAAAAATTATTATTCAAGTGAGAAAATAATTAACATCAGTAATCTGATGATGGTACAGAAAACTAAGAGACATTTCTATTTAATCTTATGTATTATTTCCCACTTATATGGTGCCATCTGCTGGCAATTCTCAAATTTGACATTTTGTTGTAATTAAGTAGCTGAATATAAAGCATCAGCGCATGACTGTTTCCATTTCATTCATCTGAGGGTCAATTACCCAAGGAAATAGGCTTTCCTACAAATCTTACCAATTGAATAAGGAATTGTGTGTTCCAAGAGATACTCCTTGTGTAGTGTTTAGATATCAGATTATGTACTCCCATCCGTCAGATTTGGGGAGGTTAAGTTCAATTTCTTCGTTTTTTCAAAAACTAACAGTATTTCACTTTTTTGAAGTTTCAGTAAAAATAATTATCCATATGTTCACATATTTCCTTACTGAAAAATTTAACAGCTGATGTCAAGTTTTTATTACGTTACATACAATTCACATGACTGCTATGCGATGGCCAAGTAATTACTATTTTTTGCTATAACATACTCTGCTCAGCTTTAGGTTCAACATCACCCTGAATGCTGTATCATTTATTGCAAATGCATTTTGGCTTTCAATCAGTTTTATATGAGGTTGTACTGCTAGGAATGATTTACTTAAAATATCAGTCTCATGGTAATAAAAAAGTGAGCTTTAATTTAGTTTAATATTACAGAAAGAAATTAGGCATTGTCACTAGGCCTGTACCAATCCAAAGATGAAAAACAGACATAAATGTTTTTAAATAAATAAAATGTCAATATGGGCTGTTTTCTATCCAAATAAATTTTGTGCTTATATTTTAGCGTTTCTATCCAGAAACTTTCAGGCAAATCCTGTTTCATTGTTTATGAATTTTGGGAAAATAACGCCTGGAACAGGTAAGTAGGCTTCTAAAACACAATTATTCATCAGCATCATCATGCTTAGGTAACCTAAGCAGTATACTGTGTGTCAGTCTTCTGCATTAATTGGTTTAATCAGTTAGGAGCCAACTTTCTTACTTTTATACCTTTCTGAAAAATACCAACTTCCAATTCCAGCAGTACTTGAATCTTAAAATATAAAAAGGTTTTCGTGGCGAGCAGGAAGCAATGTAAAAGAATGAGATAAAAGCATTCAATTGATTCTAATAGATTTAGAGATGAAAATACTAATTCATCAAAACTTAGAAAACATTTTAATATGGCAATATTTTTTACATGTAAAAGCTCTTTTCTGGCATAAAAGCCGCAGAGCAAATACCTCAGAAGCCCATAATGGCCCTATTTTGTTTTTAGATCAGAAGCTCTGTGATAAAACAAATCACAACTGCCCCCTGCCCCATTGAGGCACCTTAATCACAGAGCATCTCTTTGCATGAGTTCCGTCTGGTTATGAGCCTGTGCACATCTGAAGCATTCATTTGAGTTGGAACAGCTAGGTTTGGGGTGGGCTATTTTTATTATTCATGATTAATTTAATGGTGCATTTTAATTCTATAAAATGTAAACCAAAGATATGACTTTGGGTAAAATAAATATTACTTATTTCTCCAGCCATCTTCAGATGAATTATAGCAAGTCCTTCCAAAGAAGTAATGTAGATTGCCTGGAGACTCCAGAACACATTACAACTATGCTTGTTCCTGGTAACAGTATTTTTTCTTTTTAAGAGTTTGTTATTTCCTTGTGTTCTTCTTCCCAATCATTACTTCTACTTTAAGAAACAGTGGCAAATAAATATCCATTCAGAAAATTTTATTAAGAATATAAATCTCATTGGATACATGGGACTTGCTTCTAAGTATGCACAGAATGGCATTATAGATCAACAGAGGTGTATTTGTCAATTCCAAAGTTAGTCATAACTTTGTTTTGCTTTGCTTTGTTTTTGCAAACAGTAAACAAGACATAGTAGCTTAGCTTAGCTGCACACATGCCAAGTTGTAAATGTTGCTAAAATGGCTGACTTTATCTACAGGTAGTCCTCCACTAACAACCATTCATTAAGCAGTAGTTCAAAGTTATGACAGCAATGAAAAAATCGACTAATCCCTATAGTTGCAGCCATTGCAGGTTTCCTGCAGTCATGTGATCAAAATTTGGGCCCGCCCACACTTAAAACTATAGGGACTCCCCACACACACACACCTATAGTCCCATTTCTGCCCTTTTGGGTGCCCTGCAGTACATATCCCTGCTGCCCCCTGCTGCTGCCATCTCTCACAGCTGACGCTTACTATTTTCTTCTTGCTGCAGACCAGGATTCAGGTACTGGGTAAGGGTGCAGCGTTGGGATGTGCACAGTGACCACAGCAAAACAGCAAAGCCTTGTCTGCCCTAAGCGTTTGCCAGGCCTGGCTGCAAAGGAAGCAGTGAAACAGCAAGATGCTCTCCTTTGCCAAGCAAGGCAGGAGAGCCAACAGCAGCTTCGCAGCAAAAATGGAGGCTGTTTGGGGTGCTGACAGAACTGGAGGATCTGCAGAGCACAGGTGATCCAGAGGCTCAGTGCACTCTACAGCTGTGGTTGGAAGCACCTCCTGCAAAGGCAATACTTCCATGATGGAGGCTTTGCAGGAGGCCCTTCCAGGGGCGAAGTTTTGCAGGAACAGGCATCCCAGGGCTGCAGCCATATCCAGTGCCTGAATCAGTCACCAGCAAGAGGAAAAAGATGGTAAAGAACAGCCAGCCCCAGGGTAGTGGGTCCCAAGTCAGCAAGGGTCATGAGGATAGACTGAGGCTTTGTGGGCTGCAGCAGCTTTGTGGAAGTCCCTTTGTGGTGCACTGCTGGGCCAGGTTGCAGCTGAGCTTCATGCTGCAGCTCGGGCTTTTTGCAGCCCCAGAGCCATGGAGTGCCAGGAAGCCCATGAGCTGCAGCATATTCTTTTTCTGGCCTCCCTGAGTTCACACCACACTGCACTCCCTCCGCCAACTCATGCCCGGCCTTCACCAGCCTTTGCAGGCCTCCACCTCCCAACAGCACTCCTATGCTCTGCACCTGGGATCCCTGCCTCTTTCCCCTTAACAGCCTCTTGGGGCTACAGTGGAAATGGGGAGTGCCAGATTGTGGTCACTAAGTGATGCAGTCACATGACATCTTGCTTTACGTCTGCATTGCTTAGCGATGGAAATTCCAGGACGAATAGTGGTCCTAAATGGAGGATTATCTGTATGGGTTTTAGAACAAAAATATTAATATTTCATGGATTGTATAAATTTAGTTGATGCCGGTCTCTGTTCGACTTCTGACATTTGTTCTGTACAAATGAATTATTGCTCTGATTCTATAAATTTCAAAGTTAGAACTGGCCACTGAGTCCAACCCATCTCCATTCAGTGAAAATAATTCAAAAGCACTTATTGATAGGGAATACAGCTGTAGAAATTATAATTCAAATGTGCTGATTTGTTTAAGTTTGATTTGCTGCATGGATGCCTCCAGATATAATTTAAGGAATTGATTGATCATTTTCATGGGTCAGGTGATGCTGATCCAGAAAGAACCAAAAAAGTTGGAAGAAATTTTTCTGTATTCATACAACATTTAAGATCTAGAAATATCCTCCTTCATGTATCTCTTTCATCAGAAGTGGCAAAGTTAATCTATACGGGTTCTTTCAGATATGGTACCTTTCTAATGGGATTAACCTAATTCCCACATTAAAAATCATTTAAATGTCAAGCACACATTTTTATCTACACAGCATTTTACTAAATTATTGAGTTAACTGATGAATTTTAATTAGCTCCCTTCCCATACCAAAGAGAGGGGGTAAAACGAACACATAATATACATAAACCTGTATGCAGATTACAAGTAATTTACTCTAAAGCTATGGTGTTACTATAATCAGATAAAAAAGACTGCCAAAGCCCAACCATTTTAAGTGTGTTAGTCAAATTGGTATATTAATATTATGCCATTTAAAATATTTTAATCTTGTAGGAATTTTGCAGGGTTGATGTTTATTTGTTTATCTATTAAATGTATATGCTGCCCATATCACTCTACAGTTACTCTGTAAATATTATTTCTTACATTATGTATGTCAGTATATTTTAATCTGTTCTGGTGTAACTAAATAATGTGAAACATCTATTTACATGCTGCAAAATTACTTTAAAACTAAGCAGTACTTTGAAATGTTCTTGGGAATTACTGACATGAGATTATTTAAATCACGAGTATTTCCTTTTCAGCTTCTTGGTGCAACCTGAACAACTAGAAGTACATACTTCTTAAAAATAGGCTCTACGTGAAACAGCACCCAGAGAACAATCATAGTCTCTGAAGTTAGCAAATCATGACTATTCTTTCATTGATAGATTCTTCCATTTAAAAAAAATCCATGTTGTAAAATGTGTTGTGATTAATATTTTATGAAATACTACAAATTCATTTTAGTTTCATGATTCTTTTTTAAATGTAGTATTGCATTGCTTGTGTTTACTGTGTGCATTTCTCTTTTGTAAAGTTCCCTGAAAATTCATTTCTACCATCATGTTTGACATTGTTATCTCTACTAAATTGGTGTACAGTGATGTTAGTCAGATGTGTACAGAAAAAGACCTGTGAAGAAACTGAAGTGCTTTTACTGTTTTATATTTATAGTCATAGAAAAAGTTTCATTATGTTTATAAATAAATCTATAAGGAATAGGTATGTTGACATCAGACAGAATATGAATATATATCCTTGTATGGAGATGATATGATGTTTTTGGCTGAAAACTTGGATAATTTACGATGAATTTATATGATGCAACAAGGATCATGGATCTGAAAAGTAATCTATTAAAAACCAAGATAACTATGTTTGATAAAGAAAATGGAACTGAAATCAGAACCTCAAAAGGAGGCAGGAAGACACTACTGTATATGGAAGTGCATGAAACAAAAACAATTTGTAAACACAAGTATGGAAAGATATTGATGTCAATTAGAATTGGCTGTTTCTTTTTCTTATCACATACCTTTAATTTCTTTGTCTTATTGTGTTTTAATTTTCTTAGGCTTATTGTGTTTACTCCTTTTTCACACTATGTAGAACATTTTATTTTGAAAGGGAATAGTCTGATATATATGTATGTAAATTTTCAAATGCTGCTCTATGTGAAAGCAAGTAACTTTAGTTGCTCTATACACAGCAACTAAACAAAAACTTCACAAAAGCAAATACTATTCCACATTTACAGTCATAACCAGTAACACAAGGTTCAATGTTCATCAGAAAAACATTACAAATGTACATATTTGCAGAATTTGGAAAAGTTTGAAAGCAACAAAATACAATGGTATTTTATTAGGTTAGGACAGGGGTAGGCAACCTTGGCTCTTTTATGACTCGTGGACTTCAACTCCCAGAATTCCAGAGCCAGCCATGCTGGCTCAGGAATTCTGGGAGTTGAAGTCCACGAGTCATAAAAGAGCCAAGGTTGCCTACCCCTGGGTTAGGAGGACCATTGTACTAGAGGACTAGATGTATCTTTGAGTTCAAAATCTTGTTAACTATTTAGATGCTATCATGTGGAAAAGAAAATGAAACCCAGTTTGATCTAGTAGTTCCAAAGCTTAAGCATCAGCTAGAAACGAGAAGACTGTGAGTTCTAGTCCTGCCTTAAACATGAAAGCTGGCTGGGTGAGTTTGATCCAGTTACTCTCTGTCAACCCATGACATCAGGCTCTGGTGGCAAATCAATTGAACAATTCCTATCACAACCAAATAGATCAACACTTGGTTGATCTGAAAAAAAAGTGGACTCTGCAGTTGTGGGAAAATGCTAGAAAAAAATGTGGAAAAGAGAGTACAGCAAAATCTGGGAAAGGGAGGGGAAAATGTCAGATGTAGAGATCAAATTATTAACAGCTAACACAATAACTTATACTTAAAATATTTTAAAAATACTTTCAAAAAGGACGTAACACCTAAACCCTAATAACTGAATTGAAAGTTTTAAACATTTAACAAAAAGACAAATACAAAGATTTGTAATATAAGAACAGTCCCATACAAGCATTGCCTCTATGCAACTAATTAAGTTGGGACATAAGGATATGGGACAATCCACATCTTTGATGGCCATGTTTTGCTACTTACCATTTAAATGTTTGGCTTGAAGATCCTCAAAGATTCCATGTGCTTATACCATTTTTTGTACATATTGATGTTAAAAGATTCTACAATCTAGCAAGCAGATTGGTGCATGGAAACAGAAGTTATGTGTGTGTCCATGTTCCCCAACTCAGTTTAGTTTATGATATGAGTTGGCATCTAGTCAAAATGCAAATAGCCACTAGATATGAGCAGTTTATAGCAGTTAAACATATGGCATGTTCCCAACGCTTGGCGTTTTGCTATAATAAATGGTAAGGAATGAGCCTCACACTTATTAGGATGTAAAATCTACTGCAACTTATTTTTATATGTAGCATTCACAAAACTTGACAAAACTTGACAAGTGATCCTGCTTCATTTCAGCAATTGTTTCCTTTATCTATCACTACAAAAATTTTAATATAATACTAGTTCAGAATCAGACAACAGTTGAAGTTGATTCACATACATTTTTGCTTGAATATAGCTTTACTGATGATTATACCAACTGTAAAAGATACATCTGAATTCAGTCTATTGATATTACAGATCACTTTTCCTTAATTTTTTTTAAATGGTGAAGAGAGACGCATTCTTTATCTTCAGAAAGATCTATCATTGCTTGTAGCAGGTAATAAACAATAATTTTTCTACAAAACAAAAGCCCCACACATTTAGTTAATAGAAAACATTACATATTTGAAGAAGCTTTGAAACATGTTAGCATTTATTAAATTGAGTCATAACTCAAGATAAAACTGAAAACTATTTAAAAACTCAACCTCTAACATAAATAAATGAGCTATGAAAAATATACAAACAATGAATTAATGCATACTAACAATATGTACAGATAAAAGAATGTATAACAGGACATCCAGAAGAATAGTATTCCATACTGGCAACTCTCAAAGCTTTACTCTCCACAAATTGCTTTTTATACCCAAGCGGTTAAAGTTATTTTAGACATTCTCTTCTCAATTCTCATAAATAAAGCTATACTAATATACTGATGAAGGCTTTCACAGCCAGTGTCAATCTAATAGTGATGAGTTCCAAAGTAATAGGCAATGGTCTAATTAGGAGTTCTGAGAAATGTGCTACAAAGCAGATCAGTGTCACCTCAGAAAATGCCAGCTGCTGATGAAATGTCAGGATACTTGGTAATTAGATGGCAGCCTATTAGCCCAGAAGCCATTATCACTGGAAAGATATATAGGTAATCCACAACCTATGACCATTTGTTCAGTGACCATTTGAAGTTACTCTTGGGTCAAGGAGTATATTTGCGTAATATATTTAGATTTCTTCCCATTTATTCATAAAATACAATTACCAGCAGCAATTACTTACCATTTGTGATAGAAATGTGGTTCTTTCCTAAACTACCAGAGATAACTAATCTGTTAAGAAATTATCTGCATCATCATTTTGTCATCATCGTGATTAAGAATGGATACCTATGCTGCAACTTTACTATATAATAAATCTGTACTACCAATTTAAATGTCAGCTAAATTATTTCTACAAATTCAATTTTAAATTCAAATACTTACTGGCTTTTCCAGTACAATAGGATGATCAGGAAGAAATTCTGGCTTCTTTTGGGCTAGTGAAACCCCTGAAAGTTTCAGAAGGAAATCTCTGCTATATGTTATTCTTTCTGCCAACACAAAAAAATATTATTGAAAAGTGATAGGAATATATATATCAGGCATCTTCTAATGAAAGTCAGTAGCTAGACTTTTTTGCAAACAATTTTGCAGAAGAATTTGTTAGCAAATCTGTATTCCTATTACTAAACACAACAAAATATGGTTCTGAATGGTTATATAACTATCATCTGAATTATGATTACACATTCTATACTAAATGTTATAGTAATTTATACACTGTTTTAAAGTTCAGTGTCTAGTGTTATAAAGAGATTGGATTGACATGCAATCATTATATGGCTTATCCCTTGAGCTTTGGAAATATAAATACCACTTTTGCTGTAAGCATGGTATGCTAAATAAGTTCTTGAATACAAATTCATTTAAGCTCTCAGATAAATTTCAAATATTTAATTGAAATTGAAAATTGCTAGAATATAACCTGAAATATATTTTGTGTATTTCTTCATAATTTTTAAAATTTTAATACTTACCTTTTGTGACTTCATTTTTATGCTGCACTGACAGACTAGGAATCATATTGTCATTTAAAACCAGCATTCCATTAGATTTACATATCTAAAATAAAGTGTACATACATATTATGTTCTAATATGCATATATGTCTAATATACATGTTTTGTATATTATTTTACAAGGTTCTAGGAACTTTTGATAATTCATGCAAGAGATATTATACACAGAATCATAAACACAATGTATACCACATGTAATTTTAATAGTGAAGAACACCACCAAAACACTTCAATTATAGACCTCACTCCATTTTAAACTTGTTTCACCATAACACCCAAACATTAACTACAATACAGATCCATGAGGTTGGAAGCTATGTACTATATACAGCATGGAAGGAAAACAAAAACAAGATTCATTCAAATTTATCACATTTTCACAGGCATACATGAGAAAGTACTATAAAACTGTCAGATCAGCCACTACAAAATTGTCGAAGTTTCTTCTACACTGTTTTTATGTACCATTTACATTTTGAAAGGACAAGATACAGGTAGACCCTGACTTATGACCACAATTGAGCCAAAATTTCCATTGCTAACCAAGATAATTATCGTGAGTTTTCCCCCATTTAACCTTTTTGCCAGTTGTTAAGAGAATCACTGCAGTTGTTAAATGATTCACACGGTTGTTAAGTATATGACCTTTGCAGGACCCCAATCTGTTTGATATAATGGGTTCTTAGCTTGAATGCCTTAACAGTATAAACTTAGCAGTTCTGCTCACAATATATTCATTAGAGCCCAGGAAGGAGTAGGACAATCTGTAATTCAGATCCTAGTGGGCTGTTCTTTCAAGTAGGGATTTAAACATCTAAGCCTAATGGTTCTATACTGTAGTTCAGGGGTGTCAAACTGCCGGCCCGCGGGCTGGTTTCATCATACCGAAACCGCGCCCACATTGCCGGCAATGCAGAGTCGCGATACGTCGCAACACGTCACGTGATGTTGCGAGTTTGACACCCGTGCTGTAGTTGAAAGTAAAAAACAAAAAGAGCATGAGCAATATCTCCAATGGCTGGGACACCACATATACACATCCTCTCATACGGCATGCAATCTGTCCAACATATAACCTGTATGTGCCTAACCAACCTATCTTCTTTCATTCTTCCCTGCCTCTTACCAATTTAAATTGTACATCATTTAGCTCTAGCTCACAAAAACTTCCTTTTTAATAGAATTTGTTAGTTGGGAAAGGTTATACCAGTTTTTTGATTTGAGGTAGGTACAGTACAGAATATTGGCTGGTGGGGATCAGAAGATGAGCTTTTTCTGCAGAGGCCCCTGCTCTATGGAACATCCTTCCTTTGGATATCAGAATGGCCCATTAAGTCTTTCATAATAAGGCCCTAAAAACCTGGTTATGTTCCCATGCTAGGGTGCTGAATGTGTTAAGAGCCCCATTTTCTGGCTGTATTGCTAACTGGCCTAGAATTCTGCTCCTACACATATTTAATCCAGATGTTTTTACTGTTTTAATTTTTTTTAGTATTTTTAATTGTAATTGTTTTTTCAGTTATAAGCCACCCAGTCATTGGCTGAGATGGATGGTTATAGAAATTTAATGATTGATTGACTGACTGACACTGACACTGACTGAATCAAAGTTCCCATCCTAGTAGTTTAAAATTCAAGATAATCACAATTATCATTTTAAAGTCTGGTATTTCAAAACAAGTTCAAGTAATGGGTTATGTGACACTGGCTTGTTAAACTAGCCAAACATTGTTACAAATCACAGTATCTAGCTTATCTATAATGTCAGGTTCAAGTAAAAGAGGGGTTTTTGTTGTTGCTGTTTTACTGAAATAATACTTACTGAACTAATTTCATTATGTAAAAAGACAGAAGCACTGCACGGAAAGTCAGCCTGAAAGCTTCCAGAGTCTGTTGATACTGTGGCTAAGGATGCTGTAAAATAAATAGGTTTAGTTCTTCATTAATATGCTGAGTGTCCTTCTAATGTTGTGTTTTCTACACAAATACTTGAGGTGATCAGGCACTTACCACGAGAAGAGAGGCACAGAGATCTTGCTGGCTGGAGGTGCTTACCAATCAATCTCTTAGTTTCCATTTGTTAAAATACTTGGGAGATGCCATACTGGAAAATAAACAGCCCCAAAGTATACAGATGGGAAACTGGGCGATTACTCAAAGTGTACTAATGACCAACGCCATGCCCAGTACTTAAGTCCTGACCTAAACCCTCTCCCATTTTCCTACCCACCTATTCCGTCCACACACAAAAAAGTTAGTGGGGTGCCTGGGCTGGCCTAGGACGAGGCTGCACGATGAAGGAAATGGGAACTGGACTTGGATGTCTGTGAAGCTCTTCAAGGTGCCTCCACTCAAAAAACCCCACGGAGTTTGATAGGTGTTAAAAAAGAGCGAGAAAGCGAGCTCTTTGGGAACCATAAGAAACCGCGGACACTCTGAGGGGGCTTCATAAAAGTGCGCTAAGTTCGTAAGGAAGAATGGCCGTACTTCATAACCACTTAAACCGCCGCAGCCACCACTTAGGGGCCATACGCTCTACACGCGCTCCATGCGCATGCGTGGTCCCCTTTCTGGCGCGGCCTCGGCGCTTCTCTATCTTCTGGGGCCATGGCGTTCGACCTTTTTGTTGGTCGACGGCCTTTTCTTCCTCCTCTATTTTTTTTAGCGAGGCCTGCTTACCAGCACTCTGCGCTCTCACCCTGGGAGCAAGAGCAGCGCCGGCCGTTCCCGCGAGCGCTAGAGCGGTCTCGAGAGGGAACTGGACGGGACAGCCCGGCTAAGTGACGGCCCGAATGTTTATGGCGGAGAAGCAGCTAACCGCCTCCTCGGCAGCCGCCAGTATTCTAAAGGCGCGCGCAGGGAGCCTGGCGCTAGCCGTTACTATCCATCCTCGTCGTTGTCGTCATCATTATCACCATCGACCACAGATTCTCTCTCTCTCTTTCTCTCTCTTTTATATTAGGTTTCTTACTGCAGTTTGAAAGCGCAGAAAGGGGAATGTAAAAATATTTAAAAGGCTTAACAGTTGAATAATTTGGCATACGTTTAGTAAAATCTAAAAGCGTAGAGACCTCTGGTTAAATTGCACGTTCTTTAAACAAGTTGATTCTGCTGCCTCAAAGTTTAGGTTTCATTATTAACTTTTTTAAAAGATAATATTAGCACTTTTAATATGGCAGTGGAGGCCTTCAGGAAAACATTATTTTTACTTTTTAGCCAAGACCTTTTCTTTTATAAATGAAGACTTCTCTTTTTAGCACTAAACAAGAGCATATTCTAAAAAATCCTTGAATACAGTGGCAAGTTTTAAGAAAGATACAAATCCAGCTGGGAAGGAGTAATGTAACTTATAAACTTGCCACTTGTGAAATGTTGTCCAGAATCAATGTTTTCTATTGTTCAAGTTTCATAGTAATCATGTCTTTTATTGTTTGATCATTTGCTTTCTGATGTATCATATATACTAAATATATATACCATTTGTTTCTGTACTTTATAAAAGATCTGACCTCTCCCCTTAATAAATGCTTTTTGCCTTAATTGAATTACTTGGTAATTCATATTTTTGGATGGGCAAATAAGCAAAGGTAAAATTCTCTCTCTCAGATCTAGGGATAAAGTTCTTATCAGCTTCACACCAAACTCTCAAGTGCCTGAGTTTGGAGGCAATAATTCAACTACCGGTATGTGATATATACTTAAACATTTTTCTGCACATTTGAATACATCTTGATCACAATCTGTGGTTATATTTTTATTCCACCTTTTTTATATATAGCTCAAGACAGTGAACGTGTGTTTCCTTCTTTTTCCATGTTGGAGGAACTACTTTTCTTTGACTTGTTCCTTGCCCAGCATCAACACCAGATACTATAATTAATAATAATAACTTAATAATAATTTTAAAATAATCAAATGTTTACTAACGCAAGACAAACATACAACATACAAGCACTGAATGCAGTCTGGGATGGTCTGTAGCATTCTTTTATAATCGTACAAATAACTAATTTGCATGCCTAATTCTAGAATTCTCAAGTTTAACGTTCCTAATTAAAAATACTAATTTTATTCATTTATTATATTTATTATATTTTTATGCCACCCATCTCCCCTATACGGCTGATTTTATAGATTTTATAGATTTTTTTATTCTCTAATTGGCACATCTTATCTCTTGCTAGAAGCAAAATGGTTTCTTTTAATTTATTCCTTATCTGCCTACATGACCCTTTCATTTTTTTGTAATAGGAAAGCACTAACTTCTAAAATGGAGTTGGTTTAACTTTCTAATAATTACTTTCCAACACGTCACAACAATCTTGTAAGGTGGGTCAGACTGAAAGGGTGGCCCCAAAGTCACCCAACCAACTTTCATGCCTAAGGGAAGACTAGAACTCGCAGCCTCCTGGTTTTCCACAATGCTAAATTTCACTTTTAACAATAATAAACATTTATTAAATTTGTATGCTGCCTGATTTCCAATGACTCGGGAGCAAACTACAATCAAAGAACTTAATACTATAACATTTTAAAACTATAGTTGGTACAGATTATAGCAGTCAAATCACTGTGGCTCTGCTATTATTGCATTATAGCAAATACATAGGTAGTCCTCAACTTAAGATAGTAATGGAGTCTGCTCACGTGACCAACTTGATTTTACAACCTTTTTTTTGCTGCAGTCATCAAGGGAATCCAGTTATTAAGCAAACCCATTATTTGCAACTGGACAGAGGTAAATGCTGGTTTTCGGCAAAAACAAATCAATTACATAACCATCCGATGCTGCAAATTGCCATAAATGTGGGCCAGTTGCCAATTGCCTGAAATGTGATTAGTGTATGTGACCATAGGGCTAGCCATAGGAACTTCAGAAACATGTTGTAAGTACCTTTCAGGGGGTCTGTCATAACTTCAAATGATTGCTAAGTGACTTGTTCTAAGATAAGGACTACCTGTACTACAGTCCCTGTACTAGTTATGTTAAGCTTCTGGATATAATTCAAAGTAGTGGTTTTAACCTATATAAAGATCTCCATGTTGTGGCACCAGATTACCTTACTGGTTACCTTCTCCAATCCATCTAAGTCAGGGGTGTCAAACTGCCAGTCCGCGGGCTGGTTTCATCATACCAAAGCCGCACCCACCCCATTGCCAGCAATGCAAAAAGAGTAGCGATATAATAATAATTAATAATAATAATAATAATAATAATAATAATAATAATAATTATTATTATTATTATTATTATTATTATTATTAATAATAATAATAATAATAATAATACAGTTGGAAGGGACCTTGGAGGTCATCTAGTCCAACCCCTTGCTCAGGCAGGAAACCCTATACCATTTCGGACAAATGGCTGTCCAGTCTCTTCTTAAAAACTTCCAGTATTGGAGCATTCACTGCTTCTGGAGGCAGGTTGTTCCACTGGTTAATTGTTCTAACTGTCAGGAAGTTTCTCCTTAGTTCTAGGTTGCTTCTCTCCTTGATTAGTTTCCATCCATTGCTTCTTGTCCTGCCTTCAGGTGCTTTGGAAAATAGCTTCACTCCCTCTTTGTGGCAGCCCCTGAGATATTGGAACACTGCTATCATGTCCCCCCTCGTCCTTCTCTTCATTAAACTAGACATACCCAATTCCAGCAGCCGTTCCTTATATGCTTTAGCCTCCAGTCCCCTAATCATCTTTGTTGCTCTTCTGTGTACTCTTTCTAGAGTCTCAATGTCTTTTTTACATCGTGGTGACCAAAACTGGATGCAGTATTACAAGTGTGGCCTTACCAAGGCATTGTAAAGTGGTATTAATACTTCATGTGATCTTGATTCTATCCCTGTTAATGCAGCCTAACACTGTGTTGGCTTTTTTGGCAGCTGCAGCACACTGCTGGCTCATATTTAAGTGATTGTCCACTAGGACTCCGAGATCCCTCTCACAGTTACTACTATTGAGCAAGGTACCCCCTATACTATACCTGTACATTTGGTTTTTCTTGCCTAAATGTAGAACTTTACTTTTTTTACCATTGAATTTCATTTTGTTAGATAGCGCCCACTGTTCAAGTCTGTCCAGATCCTCCTGTATCTTAAGCCTGTCTTCTGGAGTGTTGGCTATGTGGCGAGTTTGACATCCGTGATCTAGGTGTTCAAGATATGAGTGGATATTATGGATAGTAGACTGAGTTGTTGGCCCAAATGCAGGTTTTCTCAAGAGTTGTAGGCCCAAATGCTGGCCTTCTCAAGAGTAGACCTGATATTTTGGAGTGTTGCATCACCAGACGTTTGCTTTGCTATGCTGTTACAGCTTTCCAGGAAGGGTTGAACACCATTTTGCCTTGGTGGGCATTTAATTTATGATTAGAGATAACTGAACTGCTTAAGTGAGGACCTTGGGTAGCCATTTGATTATTTATTTAGATGCTTTAGTTCAGGGGTGTCAAACTGCAGGCCAGATGCGTTATGCCAAAACTGCACCCACGAGCTCCGGCAATGGGGAAAAAGTCACGATACGTCACGTGACATTGCAAGTTTGACACCCCTGCTTTAGATGGTTTATTTACATGTTTTAGATTGCTGCCTGATTATAGATTGGGCAGGGTATCCAAAGGTTTTATGGTTTATGTATTGAGATGCAATTTGTCTGTTATTGTACTATACTTATACGTAGGAAGAAATGAGTGATATTCAAATAAGGGTATAAGCGTTCAATTATTCTAATAACTTGCTTTCTGTATTTAGAAAGTACAGAATGATTTAATATAAAAAATGAACACATCATTTAAAAATATATATATATATCAATTTGGTCAATTGCATAAATAAACAGTACTGAAATTTTATAGTATCATGAATCTTAAAATGATGACTTTTGAACTTCCCCCATAAATAAAGTTACTTCTCCTCCATAATAGTGTTACCTGGAATTTTAGGTTTCATTATTAGCTTTTTAATAAAGGTGATAGTAGCTTTAGCATGACATCCATGTCTCATTTAGAAGTTCAAGATACCCATTTTCCTTTTAGCCAAAGCCATTTCTTTATTTCTTTTTTAAGTGCAGGAACTTAAGCTCTTTGAAAACTAAACAATAGAAAGCATATTAGTCCTTGAATACACTCGCAAGTATTATGAAAGAAACAAACTGTTTTGGAAAAAGCAGTCATGTAGAGTAACCCATACATTTGCACCTTGTGTATTATTATCTTGAACCAATGTTTTGTACTGTTCAATTCTTACCTCTAATTAATGTATTTTATTGTTCAATTAGTTGCTTTCTGATTCATTGCATCTATCAAATGTATCATATGTTTCTGTACTTGACCCTTAAACACTTTTTCCTTGATTCATGGGGAGGAGGGGCAAAAGTATATGTGATTCAAAAGCTACTTTGAAAAGTTAATGACTCTTTCCCAAATTCTTGGATCAAGTTGTTATCAGTTCCACTTCAATTTGTGTGTCTGAGTTTTAAAGGCCAGGAGGTACTATAAATTTATCCTCGGATAAAGTATCTCATCCTTTTTCTTAACCCCCCCTCCCCCAAATGTATAAGGACATTTTAAAGCTTTTCCTTAAAATGTCCAACTGCCACTTTTGTAGGTGGTCAAGGCAATCTTTATATATTTATAGCAGGGATCTTCAAACGTGGCCCTTTTATGACTTGTGGACTTCAACTCCCAGAATTCCTCAGCCAGGCAGGCTGGCTGAGGAATTCTGGGAGTTGAAGTACACAAGTCATAAAAGGGCCAAGTTTGAAGACCCCTGATTTATAGCGATTGTCTAGCAATGTTCTTCTCTTTTGTTGCTGACGCCTGCGCAGACACTCCAAAACTAGACGGAGATGGCGCTGTCCTGTATCTCAATAGATAATGAAGATCTTGCCTGCAAAACAAGGTGTTGCTGGCTACCTCAGTGGGAGAAATTTATCTGCATTTTAACGAGGGTTTGAGGGAGATAGAAAAATAATAATCCTGCGAATCTTGTTTGATTTCTTGGTCTTCAAGATGTATTCCCAGAAACACACGAGATTTGCGTTTTGCTTTGAGGCGATCAGCTTCGCATTTTCTTCGAAAGCGAGCGGTTTGGGCAGAGGCGTCCAGGTTTCCCCGAATTCTCACACGCGCAGGTATGCGCGCATAAACACACCGACGTTCCCCACCACCATCACCACGCACTTATGCACCAATACATCCCACATAGATATCTTTGTCTATATATGTGGATCTGGGAAGCTTCTCTATTCGTCGATCGGCTTGGGCGACCCAGCTGCCTTCTCTCACCGCTTCTGCTCCCTCTCCGGGCAGCTTCCGTTGCAGTCGGGAATGCTAGCAGAAGGAGAAGCCGGGGGTCTTTTTCCTACCTCAGGACCAAGTTGGCTGGGATATAAAGGAAACTCACAAGCGGAATTGAGAATTATGTTAGGGTCACTTTGGTAGCTGCGGGGCACGGGAAGAGAGATTTCCCAGACCGAGACGGCGCAGAGGGCTTTCCCCGATTGTTCTTTTGCCAGTGGGAGGAAAGGCCCTCGCCAGGGAAGGAATTTGCATGCGATCCGAGTTTATGATAAGGGAGAGGGATGGGTGGGAGAGAGAGGGATGGCTATGCTACTCGCTGACTCAAAAATAGGGAAGCCAAGAAGAGGTGGACCCCCAGGTTCGGAGAATTCCTGAGCAATGGCGGCGTTTCCTGTACTGTTCCGAAGAGCAGGGTAAGTCGAAACAAAAATTATCACTAGACTACAGGATCTTGAGAATTTCCGCGCATCCAAATAGAAGAGATTAGATGAGTCACATTTCAGAAATTTGAGCAGAAATCTTCCAAATACCTATTTTTAAAAAACCCACCTCTGTGAATTACAGTATTTAAAAAAATCGGAATAAAAATGAAATAAATACATAATACATATATGCTTAAATGTTCTTTGTTGACTTGAGTACTTGCTAGAAAATGCCTTGAGCAATATGAATTTCAAACTGATGAGAGCAAAAACATTCATTTTCAATAATCATCTTTATTAGTATATTTTAAAAGGTACATGATAAACCTGAGCTACTGCTTTTGTACATTTAACATTATACAAAGACAACTTCCATGTACATTTAGGATTTTTTTTTTGTGCTCCAAATCCTCAGCCAAGTATCACTTTTTCCTTTATCAGGGTTATTATATATATAATATAATCCTAGAATATCCACTTTAATCCTACTTTCTTGATTCCCATTGTCTAAGATTACTATAATCTAAAGCTCAGGGTATTCCCTCTGTTTTTTTTTTTAAAAAACCCATATTCTGTAAAACCTCAAAGTTGGTCAGTGCAATAACTGGTCCCAATATTCTATTTATGAACAAGTCATGAAAAAATTGTTTTTATTCTATCATTCAGCACTTGATTAGTTTTTAATACTGTACCAACCAGCTACACATTGATGGAATGATGAGAATAACTTGTTTGCTCTATTTAATTTCCTATTAGCTGAGTTAAGCTATAAATATGTCCCTTTATAATGACTGGAGAGTTATTCTCCCATTATGAAAAATAAATGACCAATCTAAACAAACTAAGAGATAGCCCAACATCACTCTAAAATCATCTAAATGTATAAAACAAGTCATATCAAATGCTTCCCTTATTTAGACCCTGTTAAGGAACTCTTACAAATAATCAGAGGGAAGTTCCAGAAATCCAACCATGGCTTTGAATGTTTAAAAAAAATACAAGAATAAAAAGAATATTCAAGTTGAATTTCAGTAGAGGGTAAATTAACTTTTTTCTTTAGGTAGCCTACTAAAATACTGTATTTCTCAAACTGGAAATCTGAAAGGATAGTATACCCCTAAGAAAAACTCCACTTTTTTGAAAATGATGCACACTCTTTAAGGTCACGCTGATCTTAGGTGAAAGTTAAACTAAGCATTTCAAGCAAAATGTTTATTGCTTAACATTCTAAAGCAAGTTGCTTTGACAGTTTTAAAAGTGTACATACAAATGTGAAGCACTTGTAGAAACACCTATAAATATTTCTCGCTTTTACATATTCATTCCCAAATGGCACAAGCACATTTAATACTGAAAAAAAAATTACTATAAATTGAAATTGAATTCAGCAGTTCTTTTAAGACAGATGTACAATTGTGTAAACAAAGCTTTAGTATTCAGAGTTTGGGAATCTAGCAGCAAAACAAACTATTTGCATATAATGTAGTGCAATGAACATTTGTTCTTAAAAGGATCCCCAGCCTTAAAACTTTAGTAACAAAACAGAAACATTTAATAAGAAAACTGTTTAAATTATTCGGCTCCTATAACCACCAGATTCTCTAGAAAGCTCCATTTTCCAATAAGATACTATTAGAAGTCTATGCAAAACTGTGTTCTGGATAACTGACTTTTACAGCTCCCCAATAGCAGGCTCGAACCAAGCACACTAAGCCAAAGAGGTAAGCAACAGCCCATGAAACATAAGTGGCATGAAATGTTCTAGCAAAATCTTGGGTACCAACCTTTAAAAAGAAACACAAGGGGGAAAATATAGTTAATATACAGTACAATACTAAGTCTTGGAACAGTTTTTTATTTAACTGACAAACTATCAAAATCTGAGATTAAAGCAGCCTGACCTCTAACCATTTCTGATAACAATTATATAGGTAGTCCTTGACTTACATCCATTTGTTTACTGACCATTCAAAGTTACAATGGCACTGAAAAAAGAGGTCCTCGTAGTTACAATCCTTGCAGCATCCCCACGATCATGTGATCAAAATTCAGGTGCTCGGTACCTGTGTGTGTGTATCCATACTTGAGAATAGCTAATATTTCTCATCAGAACCCAAAGCTAGGGAAGCCAGGAACCGTATTCTTCTGTACAACATTTTTTTCTTGCAGAAATTAGCAAGGACAAATAGTGTTTCTACATGCAAATACAGAATAAATCGTCTAAACTAACAAAAGGGTTTTGTAAAAAACGTCTTTCCTCGTAAATTACAATTTAATACCTATATTAAAACTTCTTCCCTGCTAAAAAGAAAAGCAAGGCCCTTCTGGATAACATGGAAGGTTGCTCTCACTGCATGAAATTATTGCATTTAATTTTTGATGGGTGATTGTTTTGTGCAAATTTGTCTTGTGGTGTTTGGGCTATGTGGGGAACTTAAGCCAGCCCAGTATGAAGGCAGCATCCTTCCCTATTTGGCAATTGAAGACACTGTCAGGCCCATTAAAGATCTATTTGGATCACAGCCAATAAGACACAGGACAATTTCTATTTCATGTACAAGTAATCTTCAAAGTTATGATCATTATGGAACCATTGGCCAATCTGATTTTACAACTTTTTTGTGGCTGTTGTTAAACAAATCACTGCAGTCATTAAGAAAAACGCCACAGTCCTAAAGGAAACCAGTGGTTCACTATAGCCATGGTTTTGCCAAATAGCGAACAGTCATAAGTTGAGGACTACTTGTCATCTGGGCCATAAATGCTAATTTATTATCTGCAGGCAAAATCTTGTATTTTGACATTTTCTAGATTTTTAGGGGGCAGAACTGATTTGCAAACATTTGATAAGACACTAGTTGAAGAAGTACCATGTGTCTGATTCAATATTAAAAACCAACACTAATGCTACTTACAGTTAATCCAACACCAATGAAGATAAATATCATTCCAATTGTAATATATGCACAGCACCGTCTTCGTGGGAGCGCACATCCTACAGAAGAACTGAAAATACACAGTATTTCATAGCCAGAATTAAACATAGATTGATACAATGATTTTGAAGGTTCACTGAAGAACGTACAAGATAAAACTGCAGTTTAAAATCTTTGGGGTTCAAAGTCGCATCATGTTCTGTGACTACTGTGAAAAATATTTCATTTCACAATTCTAATTGTTTAGTTACAGACATTCCAAAATATTTGTAGGAACAGTAAGCTATCATATGATTACCCAAAAGCTCTAAGGCTGATTTCAACAAAAAAGACCCATGTGCTCAACTTGTGATTAGATTTTTCCCCTTAAATCTTGTGGAATGTCTTTAAACTGATTGACTTAGCCAGTTTTACTTCAATAACAAATGTTCTACTTTCAAACAGAAGAGAAAGCATTACTTGGTCACTGTTAATTGAGGCCTTTAATCTGTTCTCTAAGGGTTCCTTCCCACTGTTGAAAAAGAAAGAATAAATGCTTCTATCACAAGGTATTTTTAACTTCTTTAGAACTCCTATGTTTGACACTTTCAGTTTTTATAGACAAATTTTGCTTTGTTACCATTAACATATGGACTGTATATGATTCAAGCATTTTTATTGGGTGATAAAACCTGGTTTGTATTATTTTTCTCAATAGCAATAGCACTTAGACTTATATACAGCTTCACAGTGCTTTACAGCCCTCTCTAAGTGGTTTACAGAGTCAGCATATGGCTCCCAACAATCTGGGTCCTCATTTTACTGACCTCAGAAGGATGGAAGGCTGAGTCAACCTCAACTTTATATTCTGATTCTAAATATAAAAAGGCAGTAAGATTTTCATTCTAAAATGTATATGGCAGCATGTATTTACAACTCAGATTTGAAGTATCTCATTCAAAGCTCATATGACTAGCCTCAACCAGATCTATCTGCTAGAGTGCAATTCTATGTAGTAATTCATGTGCTTTGAACTTTTTTAAAAAAGTGAAAATCCAGCCTACTATAAATTGTACATGCATCACTCACTTAAGTTTACCACAAGATGGATGCTTGGATAGAAAATTAGATAGAAAGCTAACAGAAGAAAAACTAAATTGTTTTTACCATTTTATTTGAAAGTAACTACAGTATACAAAGCATTTACAATCAAGAAAGTTTGCAAGATTTTGACTTGCAAAAGTTAGAAATGAAAATGTCAGTTGACAATGTAAACACTAAATGATTTTTTAAAAAGGATAACACATTTATTGAGAATTAATATTTGGAATAGAATTGCATCCATAAATACTAGGATTTATAGACGTATTTGTTGGAACTTACATTTTTTTGCAATGTGGGCACTTTGCCAATGTGTTGAATCTCAGTTCCATCCACTGCAATAAAAAAAGTGGGTTGAAAAAAATGCCAGCGTGAAAAATACTTATTTTGCTTCACATTAAATGTCATGGGGATCACAGCAAAATAGTTTGCTTCTCATGACTTTTATTCCTTATTTTCTTTCGTCACTGCAATGCTCTGTTGCAGGCAATAGCCCCATACTTTGTGGTTTGGGATTTCTATGTAAAATAATTTCCCGTGACTTGCTAGTTACAGGCCTCTGTATATTATTCAAGAACAGTAGTACCACTTTTTATTAATTGTAATATCAAAAGTATTTCATGATTATGAGTTTATCTACATATAATCAGAGAGAGAGAGAAGAGACAGAGAGATTACTGATGCCCATAGAAAATAGTATTTTTAAATATTTTTTATTTCTAACTATAAAGCTATAGTTATATAACTATAACTATCAACAAAATCATGGCATGATTAAGAAAATTAATTGGCTTTTCATTCAAATGGTTAGCTAATAGCGCTGTGTCGTCTACCGTAGCTGTCATGTATTACAGATAGTCCTTGAGTTACGACTGTAAGGGAGCCTGCCTAACACGGTCATAAGTTGTAACAATCGGGTCACCCATGTGACCAATGTGATTTTACAATTTTTTTGTGGCAGTTAAGTAAGCCCTTTGTTCGCTATGGGCCAGTTTTACCAAATCCTGCAGCAAATGCAAAACCAGAAGTAAAATGCAGTCATGTGACCACAGGATGTTGAAAATAGCTAGTTGCTGAGCACCCAAAGTGAAATCACATGACCGCAGAAGGAGGGCATCAGAACTTTGAATCCAGGTTGGAAGTAACCCCAGGGAGGTCCCTCATAACTTTAAACAGTTGCTAAGTGTCTGGTCGTAAGCCGAGGACTACCTGTTCATCTTCTTGTAATTGGAGATTCAAGTTTCAGGTTTAGTCCCAGGTGTCCATGCAAAATATATATTCTAATAATTAGCAATAAATATTTCATATTAACTATTACATTAATTATTTAGAACAAAAAACTCTAAATGGTTTGCTGTAAAGCTTACATTTTATCATGGGGCCAGCTTATAAATGAACTTGCTATGGTAAAACCAAGTATGATAAAAGATTAAAAAACCCCTTGACTTGTTTGAATATTATATCCAATTAATTAATTTGACCCTATTTTTGTTTCATTGTGACTATACTTACTAGAAATGTATTTCCACAGTGTCCACACACTACTCTGGTGCCTTCTGGCTGAGCAGGTATTGCAGGCTGCGCTGGCTGCTCTTCTGGAATCAGCATAACTGGACGAAGATTAATGATGCGTCTACTGTCAGAAGTAATATGTCATACCATTTCAGAAAAAAAGAGAGAAAAAGACTCTTTCATCATCTAGTATCCCTTTTACAAAGAAAAATCATTGGCTCAGTTGTATTTGCCAAATTCCCGCACCAAACACAAAGGCAGTTAAGTAAACTGGTATCAATCCCTGTAAAATAATCAAAGTTTCCAAATATAGGCTTCTCTTCAAATGAATTAGAAAATGCCATAAAATTAAAAGTGCACATATTGAAACCAAGGCAAATTAGGAACAGACCATTCCATCTGTAAAGTCTGAAACATCTGGCGCAATGCAGGACTCCTAATTAAACCATTTCAGACAGTTGCTACTTAGCCTCAGCTTGAACACATCTGGGGAGCTCTCACAGTAATTATTTCCATTGTCAAACTGCTTTGAGAACTGAAATTTTATGTAACCTGACTGCACTGCCTTGAAGTCTTAATCATCTCCGTAAACTATCATCCTTATAATTCAAGTAGCCATAAAGCCTAAAGTAACTACGAAGAGTTCATTACTCTGATCCATGGTTTGTTGAAATAACTGTTTAAAGAAGTAATTGTATACTCTTTTTAGTAACTAGGCCAGTTGACAGACAACTTCAAATCCAATTTCTTGATAACTAATTAATAGAGAAGTCTGGTTTTAGCAGTTACAGAAGTTAAACAATTCCGCAAAAGAACTTAAAGTATCATCTAGAACAGGGGTGTCAAACTGCCGGCCCACGGGCCGGATGCGTCACGAGGAAACCGTGCCCACTCCATTGCCGGCAATGGGGAAAAAGTTCCGATATGTCGCACGACGTCACTTGACGTCGCGAGTTTGACATGTCTGATCTAGAAGATTTAAGTTTAGAGTTGAATACTATTCAGAAACCAAGGGTACTGTAGTCAGGTCCAAACTACTCACAGCTCAAAGCCAAACTCATGGTAGTCTTCGTATACTTCAGAAAAATTACTATAAAGTCTGAACTGATTGCATGCACTGCATTTTCTGAAATGGAGATGGTAAGGCCAATATCCTGATTGTATTTATAATTATTCACTGGAAAGTAAACAATACTTCAGTAGTATCTTTCTCGAAAGTTATAGTTTCCTTTAGTTAAGATTGAGAAAAAAACCCTGCACGATTACCCTGTCCAATTTTCTAAAACATCTTATTTCAAAATTGTAATTCATAGGATTCTTGATTGACTAGTTTTGCTGCAAACAATGTATAACTGATAATGAAAGGAGAGGGATCTCTATTGGTTTGGTATCAATATTAAGAAAGCATTTTATTAATTAAATGTGGGGTTGTCTATGGAGATTCTCAGTCATCCAGGTCATAATTATCCCAAAGATGCTTTTTCACGAGGCAACTGGACTTTCTTGTTTTTCTTTGAAGATGTTTCGCTTCTCATCCAAGAAGCTTCTTCAGCTCTGACTGGATGGTGGGGAATGGAATATAAATCTTTCCATTCCCCAACATCCAGCCAGACCTGAAGAAGCTTCTTGGATGAGAAGCGAAACGTCTTCAAAGAAAAACAAGAAAGTCCAGTTGCCTCGTGAAAAAACATCTTTGGGATAAATGTGGGATTCATTTTAATGCAATCAATAATGCTGGTACCATGTTTGCCCATGTGTGTGCGTGCTTGTGCGTATTCCACTTTACAATCCTCTTATACAGATTAAAGATGGTTAAATTGAACTTAATCAATCTCCTTGATTAATCCACCTATCTCTGGATCAGTGAAACGGAAGGTGGATTAAACTCTTGGGCAAAAGGGATTAAAGCAAACATAAAGTTTCATCATTTAGGCCTAATCTAGCATTATAAAGTTTCCAGAAATAACTACAGCATTATTAATATCATACCTAGTATGTAGTGTTCAAGCTCATCCCATGTATACATTAACTCAATATAGGTAGTCCTCGACTTACAACAGTTCATTTAGAGACCATTCAAAGTTACAACAGCACTGAAAGAAAATGACTCAAACCATTTTTCACAGTTACAATCTTTGCCGCATCCCCATGATCATGTGATCAAAATTCAGATGCTGGTTCATATTCATGATAGTTGCAGTGTCCCAAGGTCACAGGATCACTTTTTGCAACCTTCTGACAAGCAAAATCAATGGGGAAGCCAGATTTATTTAACAAGAAGGTTACTAACTTATCAACTGCAGTAACTCACTTAACAACTGTGACAAGAAAGATCGTAAAATCGGGCAAAGCTCACTTAACAAATGTCTCACTTAACAATAGAAATGTTGGGTTTAATTGCAGTCGTAAGTCGAAGACTATCTGTAATTGCTGTTGAGGTAATAAATATCAATTACCAGATATTACCAACTTTCCTCCTGCTTTCATATCCTTAAGTTGATGGAGTTGATTAGTTATGATGCCAAAGTATAAGAAAGGAAATGAAAATAATCCATCAAACTTTTGCCTAGTTAATTTCCCAGGTTTAACCAGTAACTTGAACAACAAACACCTTTTCCTAGAAATTAGTCAGTTTAGTACTCAATTAGTCATATTCTTATGCAGATAGAGGATAATGTAATGGCCAACAAGTAAGCTAAACTTAGGCAGGACAGTTAACATTCGATTGGTGTATTACACTATACAACTTTATAGAAAAATATTGTAACTATCCCAAGATATATTTTATCTTGCATTTTTCAATGTAAATATAGTAATAGATTTACAGGGTAATAAGACTGAGATGCATTCTGGCTCCTTTCCTATTCTGATTTTACTTCAATAATATCTTCAAAGAGCGTTCCTCTTTTTCTTGACTAATTCAAAACTTGACTATTTCAAAACTCGTCAAATTTAGTATTCGATTGTGTTTTGAAGTAGAAATCTTGTCCTGGCACTCATCTTTCTCCCAGTATTCGAAGTGCAAGGAAGAACCTGCTAATATTGGCTGCCTCGTGACTCGCTATTATTTCAGCCAAAATAGCGGGTCAGGTGGTAAGTCACGTGGTTTTCTTGGTACCTGTTGGTTTTAGTATTCATCACATCTTCCAGAACGAATTACGGACGAGTACTCTGATATCACTGTGTATTACTTGTTCTATATGCAGATGATATGGTATTACTTTGCACAATACAAAATTTGTGCATGAAGCTTTTTGGATAAGCGTAGTGAATACTGCATAACCAAGTTGTTTCATGTCAACTATTAAAGATAAAGAACACTGAACTTTTCATAACAATGCAACTGAAAAGTGAGTTCATTTAAATAACTGAGTTATTAATTTCTTATTACCTCTGCTCTGAACAGCATGTATATTAAATACAAATATAATAGGCACATGTTTTATGAAATCTTACTGTTCCTTTTTATTCATCTAGAGCAGGCCACTTAAGAGTCGACTGAAGTAACATATTTAAAGGAAAATGATCTTGCAGCTACTACATGAATTGGGCTACCAAGTATGTCCACTGCTTTGCTGAGAATGGAATGGATCTTTGGTCCATTACTATCAGAATAGCTATACAACATTGGTTGGCGGGCCTGGTTTGTGCCTAGATAAACAACGTTGTAGAAAATAATTGAAAGACAATGCCTGGGTCTGGGATTATTTATAGTATTTCAAATGTTGCTCCATTCCAATGGAACATGCATTCAGCCTAACTTCTTAGGTTAATGTAAAGGATTGTTTGCTTTCAAGGACTTCCTTCCAGGATTAGGTATAATTTTCAGCAGAAAGAGCTCAAATGGCTAAGCATGGTTGCACTGGATCACAGGATGTTGAAATATTGTCAGTCCTTGAGACCAGCCTTTGCTTTGAATGAATTCCTTCAGCATATTTGTGTGCGAGGAGCAGAGAGGCACTCTTTGTAGAGCATCTCTGTATTTGTAGACAGTCTCAGATTGAAGATCTAAGGCATTATATTTATTTATTAATTTATTAAATTTATTGGCCGCCTAGGGTAACTCAGAGTGGTTTACAATATTAAAAAAAAATAAAACTATACAAAACCTATGGACAATACAAATAAATACTATAAAAATACAAATACTCAACCCTAACTGAAAGATGGGACAGAAGAGAGGAAGTAGGATGAGTGGGGGTGGGGGGTGGGATCTGTTATTAATCTATCAACCAGCCCCAATGTGAAACCCCCTGCCATTGGAGCCCCCAACCAACTGGCAGAGCCAAGTATTTAAGCTCCTGCGGAAGGCCAGGGGGCATGGAGCTGATCTCACTCCTGGGGGCAAGATGTTGGATTGTAAATTGCACAAGGCTTATAGAACCCAATTTATTTATCTGTGGTATCTTGATGCACTGAGATTCCTATAGAGAATTTGTTTTATCTTGGCAGATTTAGATGATGATGATGATGATGAGTACATTTTTATCCTGTCTTTTTTTGTATGGGTAGCCCTCCTTTAGTGACTGCCTCATACGGTGACTGTTCACAGTTATGACAGTGATGAAAAAAGTAACTTTGCAACCAATCTTTGCATTTATGACCTTTTCAGTTATGTAAAGCAAAGAAAAGCTGAAGTAAGATAGTAAACACAGTTGCCGTTTCACTTAACAACCAAGTTGCCAATCCCAGTTGTGGTCCCTAAACAAGAACTACCTGTTTGTAACTCAAGCCAGCGAACCTAACAATTACTAATGCCTTTTATCATAAAATTAACCAGCAAGTGGCAAGCAATACAAGCATCAGGGAAGATTAGCAATAGCAATTAAATATAAAGGGAGGAAATTGATTTAAATAATACATTTTTTGCAATGGTCGGTTTTTAGGTTTAGTTATTTGGAAGTTGTATGTATAAGTCTCTGAGATGAGATATGCCCAATATATCGCCATTGTGTGGGTCTTCTACTAAAATAATTGGGTTGAAATAATAACAAGAGTTATTACTGAATAGGCCTAGAATATTGCTGAGGTTTGGAAGCAGCAGAAATGGTATACATGTTCTTGCTATTTATTTAAAATTATTTATATGGATACCTATCTCAACATAATAATTATGGTCAGCTATCAATGCATGAAAACATAACAAAACACAATGTAAAATGTGTTTGTGTATGTGTATTTGTGTAAAATCAGAAACATACTTTGGAATCAGACCTGGACAGCTTTTAATCTGATGGCATTTAGGAAGGACTTAAAAACTTGACTTTTCCAGGTCTTGGGGCAGGTTGGAAGGGAAGTGATTGTTTTAATGTTGTTGTTTTTGTATTTTGTATTTCCAATATGTTGGGCTTTTTAACTGTATTTTTAAAATTTATGTTATTGTACTCAGTTCTGTTTTAAAATTTGAGCTGCGCAGAGTCATTACAATGTTGGGAAGTGCCAAAATAAAATAAAATTAAAAATTAAACACACATAAACAGTACAATATAACTGAAACTTCTAGTAGATAACTTTAAAAAGGTAAATTAACATCATCTATATGACTCAACAGATATCTTGACCCTTGGAGACCTGATATATATATATAAGATTAAGTAATCAACCTTAGCACCAATAATGATACTGTAATCAACAGAATTATGAATATTCTATGAAAGCATGAATACCTTCCATTAGAGATTATGCACATTCTCTCATAATTAAAGAAAGTGGATGTACACAAAAAAATACTCCTCTTCCTTTTTTTCTGAATCATTATTATTAATTTCCCATCGCTCCTCTGATTAATCTATATTTGATAATGGCATTAATAAATATTTATCTTTACATCTGTTTGACTTGCATAGGCTAATGTCACAGTTTATATGAAATAAAACAATGAAAACAACCAAAATAATATGAAGGACACAGATTGAAAATTTTTGTGGCTCTTACCAATTGGGTCTTGGACATCCTATTCTCTGTGATGTATCCTTACAGATAAGCAGACAGTTACATGGACATCTAACATACTTTTTCCCTGAAGGAGGGTTTTTGATAGGCTACATAAACAAGAAAAAAAAATCACATACATGTTGATTCTCAAAAGAAAAAAAAGAACTTACAATGATTAAAACAGAGCAACAGAAATGATTCAACTTGAGTTAAAAGTGTTATAGCACAACATATTTTTCCTTTCAATTTAATACCAATTACTGGTACTATGTTTAAAATTCAAAGTTACATATAGAAGTGTCAGTGGCTGTTACTGTATGCATTTATAATAAAATGTCTATATTCTCCTCCTCTATCCTCCCTAGAGACTATACAAGACTTTCTTTTAACATATACCCAAGAACGGTTATCATACAATTAAACAGCACAATATATAACATAAACAGAGACGGTGCCATAAATTGCTGTTACTACAAACCAGAATCCTATTGTTGTTTACTTATTTAAATAGATAAAGGTCTCAAGAACTAGAATATTATAAAATATTTCTTTTTTTAGTTATTAAAGATTCCCCAGAATCAAATTACATACACATCTTCAACAAAAGGGTTTCATAAGTTGTGCCAATTTTGAGAAATGTGCAAGCAGAATTCCAAGAATTGGTGAATTGGCTTTTGGCTTGAAACAACCTGAATCAGCTGGCCAGACAATATTGGGAAAAATATTGAAAGAAGTGGGGTGAATACAAAATGGGTAAACTGGTGGCTATGCCAACAATCAGATGTAAAAGAACCTTTCAAAATCCTAAACTCTGTTATAAAGAAGGAGCTTTGTGCAAAACAGTTAAGAAACGATGGTATGATTTGTTTTTGGCTATTAACATTGAAAAAGCTATTGTGTGTCTTTACCTGATTTCCATCAATCCTATTTTGCTATCAACAGTTTTTCTTGCTAAAGAGATTCATGTGTGATGTAATAAAATCTTGGAACAATGTAATATAAAAAATAAAATATTCGCTGCAACCAAAAATCAAGAAAGATTCAAATGACATAGTTTTATGTCTGATGTTGACTTTCTAATGATTTAAATTATTTTCTAATATTATAATAATTATCTTCGATAATTAACAGAATATGTTTTTAATACAATTATGAGAAGAAAAAGAAAACACTTGCAACAGATGTAAAATAGGATTATTCTGCTAAAAAGTTTGAACAAACTATGTATGTGGATATGTGTGTATGTACACACACAAACTGATAGAGAGAGAGACTCAAAGGTTAACTAATTATTTAGCTAATTAGCTTAGAGCATAACAAATTAATACTGGACTAGAACAGGGCTACTTGCATTATCATTGGCCATAATGTTTGCCATTTCTGAAATGACTGTTCGACTCACAGAATTTAAATTCTCATGCAGCAACTGAAGCTAATTATCACTCTTCCTGAATCATACTGAAAACATTCTTTCTTAGGAACAATCTATTCCCCAACCATTCCTTTTGATTTCTTTCCCCCAAATTCATGTAGCATCCTTCCAAATGAAGAAAATTTCCCCTTTTCCCTCAGCTAAATTCACCTGTACTATATAGAAGACGTCTGATGAAAGCAACATGTCCTTTCTCCCCCTACCTTCTGCAAGGATCTGATGACCCATTGTTCCTGCAATCTGAGGAGTCTCCTATCATAGCTACCAGAGAAAATATCATAATTAAAACTCCTTCCTGTCTCAGGAGAAGAAGAGATGTAACTCAAGACCTAATCAGATTACTGAACCACAAACATCAGGAGGGGATTAGGGAGAAATAACGAAAACACTACCTCTTGTACGTATGTTGTAATATTTCACATATATAGGAAAGTGGCAGAGCTTATGGTACTACTTTTATGGTGCAACAAAAATGCCAGATCTTTCAAACATAGTTCCTATGAAATCAATGGAAAGCCAAACCCTTGATTTATACACCCCTCAACAGAACTGATACACACATACATAAATATATTTTACATCAGTTATTATCACAAAGAAGAGTAAGATCAAAAGCCAATCTTAATCCAAACAACACTGAAGCTACTGTTTCCTACTAAAATATAACTATGGCTGTCCTCACGCAAGTGACTCTTGTAATGGCATGTTGCACTCTTGACCACTGTAAAGATCCATTTGAGCATGTTATAGAGTGAGAAACTTGTAAAGCCATTTACCGTAGCCTCGTTGCAGTCTGTGCACTTGACCACATGTTGGTGAAGCTTCCCTTCCAAATTGATTAGCGACTGGCACACACGGCAATTTATTACAGGAACGCCACTGGCATCTGGGCTAGCAATGGCAGTGTAAGGTGGCGGGAGTTCTGCTACAGAAAGAAAAGACATGTTTGGGACAAAGCATCTAAAAGCCATTCACACAATGAATGCAGAACTAATAGGTCATGTGCCCTTGCAGTTAATTCAACTGTCCTTTCATTCAAAAAAACATCCACCTTAACACCCAAGTGCCATTGTTTCAGGATGCATTCTCTGTAAAAAAAAAAAAAAAAAGTCAGAAATTTCTGGGTTGAAATACATATAAATATACAAAGAATTGTAAAGAGGAACATTCTATTAAAACCAAAACTTTTTCTGTTGCGATTAATGGATAGTCAATTAGGAAAGAGCCATGGAACAATGTTTTTATATATGATATGCCAGACTATTACATGTGCAGAAATGGAAAGATTTTGAAATGTCCACAATGGGGGAAAGATTGGTGAAGATGACAGAACTAGGCGAGACGGCAAAATTAACTTGATTAGAGAAACAATTACATTTATCAGTAACTGGACATCCCTTATGGGCTTTTTGCAGAAAAAAAGAGAGAGAAATGAACTTGTGATTTATGGGTTTGAAGATTAGAAAGGGTAGCTTATGGAAAGAAGGAAATTATGATGTAGCTTTAGAGACAAAGGGCAAAATATAAATGTACTTATAACTGCCATCCAGAAGTCAAAAGCCACTTTTTTTTATAAGCTTTTTCTGAAAAGCTACCATTTGTCAAAAAACTTTCAGTACCTGATACCTCTAATAAAATAAACTCCAGGTAACTCTAGCCCTGTATTAAGAGATATCAAAATTAGAAAAACAACTGTATCATATCAGTTTTGCAACTCTGAAATAACGTGTCTAAATCTGGGTTTAGATTTGAAATTAATATCCTGCATCAACATTACTTATAGTCATAGATTGTATCCAGGACATAAATGATTGCAATGAAAAATTTATTGTTTCACCTATTAGTAAAGACAATGATCAACAAGCACACAAGTTAGCTGGGATTATGCAGAATAGGACTAACATGGCTTGTTTCATTTTAGCCTTGGATTTCAGAAGGCGATATATGCCCAAAGGATTCCCTTGAGCTAAATTCCTCTTTGCAAAATATTTTAAAATGACATACATCTTTGCATTTTTAAATATGCAAACAAAGGATTTGGACTGAAGGATGTGTTCCTCACACACAAATTCCCCTCTACAACAGATGGCAGATGAACTAGAGCCAAGCCATCACCCCAATTCTCACCTTCATAAGACTTGCTGACTCCATTGGATTACTGTATGCTTTCTACCTTGAGCTGGACTCAAATGTTTGCTGGCTCTTTGAAGTGTCTGTTGATTAAGATCCAAGAAAATCTGCTGGAGATCTTTAATTTCAATCAAACCTTTCCTGTCTTGTACATATGACAACCGTGTCCGACAGTTCCATCAAGCAAAATTTGAGGAGAACCATTAAGGCCCCTTCCTTTCTTTGACTCAGACTGGAAACAATAGTTTTGTTCTCTTAGGACATTGCCCTGCCACTTCCCTCACCGTGCTTTGTTTTTAGCAAAACTTTTTTTTCCAACTGTAGATACATCTAGAATTTAAGAAAGCATTCTGAACTGCAATAAAGATTTGCCATCATGGAAGTGAGGACTTGGTCAAACATGAAATGTTATATGAGACTTTTATGCCCTCTCTGCTCACTTGTGTGTGTACACATGGATGAACCTCATGTAGTCTGTCTCTCTCTCTCTCTCTCTCTCTCTCTCTCTCTCTCTCTCATCTACACACATATGTGTTCCATTATGAGCACTGTCATTGTTGCCTTTCCTTGAAATACCAGACTTTTTGAATAAAGGGCAGAGCTACCACCATCTGAGCTCTGCTGCTTATGAACTGACCCAACTTGAAATAATTAAAAATAGTTAATTTAAAAAAAAACAAGTTGGAGCGACAGGGAGCCTTAGCTCAGACAGAATGTTGCTGGCTTCATCTTATCTATTGCTACAAGATATAAAGAATGGTAGCCACCTTGAATGGCACTGATAACAGTTTCACTTAATTTTATGACTGAAAGGCAGATTATAAACCCAGGCAAAAGATTAGTCCAAAACTAAGGAATCTTGTGACAATCATTTAAAGAGGAAGTAAGCTTTTGGAGAGGCTCCAGCTGCTAACTTAGTAGCATTTCAAAGGAATTCCTTGGGAGAAACCAGTACATGTAAGTTAGTCGGTTTCCAGTATTATACATCAAGATTTGCCCCTACATTGCAAAACATTTACACTGTCAGACCATACACAATACTAGCAGATGTGGAAATGTTTGTTCCTATTTCCCAGTCATTTCCAAAAGGCCTCATTTCGCAAGTCTCTTGTGTCCTTAGATCAAAAAGGTTCAAGCCATCTTGCTAGCACTGGTGTGTACAGAGATTTATAGCCCCTTCTTGACGTCAGTCACATCTCCAGAAATAAATGGTGAACAATTCAGTGAAGAGAAAGAAAAACAGAACTTCCTTTAGCCTTTACCTTACATCCAAGAAAGTGTGTGGAACACTTTCATGATCACAAGTCAAGGAGAATAGAGACTTATTTAGCACTTCAAGACATATGGAAGATTTGCTATTATAAAACCTATATTCTCTCTGGTTTCACACTCACAAAAGACAACACTGATGCATAGAATAAATATTACACCTATTTCCACTCTTTCCTTTCCCTTTGTTTTATTCAGACACAATATGTTCAACACAATCCCTGCTCTGCAATTGGAAAAGAAAAAGGCAGATTTGGTTTTGCTCCTTTCATATTCGAAAGATGCTCCATTATTGTAATGCAGCTAAAGAAAAATTTACACCCACTTGTCTAGACCTTGAATCCTAATCATCAAGAGTAAAATGGAAATAAAGTAGGGGGGAAATGGACAGGAAAAACCACAGCTGCTATACTTCCAATTTTAGTTGGAGAGCTCCATTCATCGGATGCATCAAACCAGAATATAAAAATGAGAGGATTTGTGACTCCACTGGGCAAGTGACACCATTGTGTACTTGCATCATAGCATATGTTGCAAAAACATAAGTTGTTATTTGCATGATAAGTCATGATGCTCATGTCAAAATCACTCCCTCCCCCCCACACACATACATGTAGGCTTTCCCCATATGGATAGCCTTTGTGTCCAATTCCCAAATGTGCCAAATCCATATCAATGGTTACTTATCTGCCAACAAGCTAATCTATATGAAGAATTAAGTAGAAAGCCTGCATAACTACCAGTATCAAAGAAAACTTCAGTATTTTTTTTCCAGCTAACACAGTCCCTGCAACCATTCTTTTAAATCTCTTAATGTCTTGGGAGTCCCTTAACAGCACTGTTTCAATTGACCCTTAAATGCATTATGAGAGAATTGAAGGGAATTTGAGTGCAGGGAGGAGTAGTCAAATTAGAGAGCAGGTGCCTTAGGCAGCTGCAGCTGGCATCCCCTTCAGCAAATGACACAAGGAGAGGAAATTGGAGCTGCCTGGTTTCCATCTGGAAGGTTAGTGGAGAGACTAAATTGTTCTTGCCCCTTCTGGGATGCATGAGGAAGGATCCTGCTCCTTCTGCCTCCATTGCCTTTGCCTTGAATAAGAGCCTGTGACAGTGATGACAAACCTATGACATGGATGTCAAAAGTGACTCCCCACAATGTTTCGGAAGACCTACCAACATTTACCAACCCCCAACAATCATTCTCGAAAGCACACCCCATTCTTGCACAATCTGAGAAGGCTGTGTGAGAACGGGGTGTGTGCTCTCATGGAACCTCCAGACCTCCCCCCCCCAGAAGTCACATGAAAGGGCTGTGCTCTCACGTGACTTCTGGACACACACACACACCCCAAGAATTGTGTGAGAATAGAACATGCTTTGGTATGGTTTTAGGAGGCTCCAGAGGCCATGGAAGAGCATTCTACAAAGATGCTTCAAGAACGAAGGCCCTCATAAGACCCAGAGCTGTCTTGGGTAGTCCCAGGAGCCTGTCAATAGAAGAACACCACTTGAACATATGATTGGATTGTACATTTTGTAAAATAAATTAATATGTAAACAGTTGTTTCTCTTTTGTTTTGGAGAGGGTATGATGACATGCCAACAGAATCACCTTAGGCATTTTCTGAATTTTTGGCATGCCAAGCCCAAAAGGTTTGCCATCACTGACCTAGAATGACTGCTCAAAGCTGCTATGGTTCACCTCACCCACCAAAAATGTAAAATAAATGGCCTAGGAAATAGCATAACCTGCCTCCCATAATCTTCCTCTTTCAGATTTCTGGAACCCCTGACAATTGGCAAAAATAGATACTGTTTTCTATTGTTTTAGGGGAATGAAACTTAAGTTAAATCCCTAAACTAGATTTATTCATTAAACTCAAGAAACCCAAAAATCTTTAATCCTGCTCTCACACACATCCTATCATGTCTTCTTTGCATCATTATTCCAGCTACTATGAACTTTCTACCCCCACCCTGTCAGAAATGGAGTAGCAGCCACCAAAAGTGGTCCAAATTAATGAATCCACCTCTGAAAAACAAAGGGATATTTTCATAGTGAAATTTTGAACTTCAGAAGAAATGTGTAAGCATGCTAGGTACATGAGTGTAAAAGCAAACAAAATAAAAAGTGTAGTTTTACAGGAAAAAAAGACAATGACACACATATTCCTGAGCCTGGAATTATGAACTCAAAATATTTTTAAAAATATCTCTAGATACCTCCCCCCAACACACACACACACACACACCTGATATACAACAGCCTCTAACTCAGTTTGCCCTTAAAACCTGCCTTTTTCCTTTTGGTTGTTTTTACTGTTGCGTTTCATCAGCATTTTGTATTTGGAATTTCATATTATATATACATATATGTTTAATATTATGCGGACCTTTTGTTTTTCTGATGTACACCATCCAGTCACATTTCTTGTCTTATAAATCAAGTACAATAAATCAATCAATAAAATAAATATATATCTATACAATGCCCATAGTTGGGAACAAATCCAAGAATTACAATTTTCAGGGATATTTTAACCAAAGGAAATTAACCCAGTAAACCCAGCCTTTTGCACTTTTGATTGTTGTCAGATATCAGGCTAGACACAGCAATAAATCTCAGCTCTCCAAAAACTTCACCCCTGCAAGTTCAGTAACTAAGTAACAGAATAAGGTTTTTTCACAGACTTGACCCTGCTAGATATATTACTTTATTGCAGACAAGAAAGTAGTGATATCTACCCAGGAAATCTGCTTACCTCAGAAGGCAAGAATCGAAGGCTTTTTCTTCCTGTCTTTTCAAGTCTACAGACTATCTCAGTGCTTCTTAACATCAGTGCCTTTAAGGCTGTGGATTTTAACTTCCAGAATTTCCCAGCCTGTAGGCTGTCTGCGCAATTCTGGGAGTTGGAGTCCACATATTTTAAAGATGCCAAGGTTGAGAAACAATGGACTATCCGATCTTCTCCTGGTCTGCCTTACAGGGTTAGCACTCACATAGGTTCAGTGAGGTACCAGCTATATGGTACCACTATCAGCTGTGACTACTGTGCTTAATAAATACAAAAGCTTCACAATGAGATCTGTAGATCACTGAATGTGCACAGAAACTATGGTCTTTCTGCTAAGAAAGTCACTACTAGCTTATCCACATAGACATGAATATTAAACTGAATTTAAACTCATGCATCTCTTGTTTGGAAATGAAGTTTCAACAAATTGCAATAACTATTTTTTATTATTAATAGTAAATTAATATGCCATCATTCTGCTTTAAAATAGTGCCCTAATTAACAATACAAACAGAAACATTTAGAGGTCTGGGACAATTTGTTAAATGGTATCTTTTTCCAATTCTCAAGATCTAAAATGACTTCTTTTCTTTGAAATTAACACTTTGTAGACATAGACAAGAAGGTTGATTTAATTTGAACCAGGAATCATCAATGGATTCACATTAAACCTATTTCAGTATCGTGGCTCAGAGTTCATACTGTTAATGGCTTTGTGCAGAGAACCTCAGCCCCCCCCCCAAAAAGGCATAAATGTAACTGTGTAACTGCAATTAAAACGATTATCTTCCAGATTTGGGGAAGAGCATCTTGCTGCAGGAGATAGGCTTCACTGTTACTCATAGCTTATGGAGGAGTCCATCTGTGGAAAAATATTGGGCAACTTTCACATTCCTCAACATTTAGAATTTAAGGGTAGTTTGCTGTTTATACTTTTAGCCATGAAACAGCCAAGCCTGATAAATTAAACTGCATTTACAATTAGAGCAGTGATCACAATATTCCATAGCATCTGTTAACATATAAGTAACAAAACTGAAGTAGCCAGCCTTAAAAAAAATCTAATAAGAGAGGTAAGATAACCTTTATTGTAATATTTTACTGTGAGCACACTGTACATTATATACACTAATACATAGTTCAAGTACAAGCTGGCCCCCAGCTAAGCAAAACATAGGGTGTGCTTCAATGCAATCATAATCTTAAAGCATAATTCACCAATGTTACTACACATAGTATCAGTACAAAAGATAAACGGCAACCATATCACCCAGCGATCTAATAAATGTTGTTGTATCCTTGCCAAGAATATCTTCTCAGTGATTTTGATCACTGACTTTAATCTCTATTGCCCAGCAAATCATTTAAAGATTGCTTTGTGCTCATTACCATGGGGAACAAAAATCATCTGGACAGCCATAAACCATATCTTTTTTTAGCTCTCTCTTTTGAATGAGCCACGGTGTCTGCATTCACAAAAAGCATTAAGGCAACAAGTGTGTTTAGCAAGCTACAGTGACTAGATGTGCCCATCATATTAAGCTATACCCAAACACATTACAGTGATATTGTCAGCCCTTCATAGCGGACCAGGCCAACCAACAGGCCCAGTAGAGATTCCAGGAAAGCTCTTTTTTGTAGTTAGGTAGAATAGCATAATCTTGAAAGCCTGTCTAAGCTCCCTCTCTATCCTAGCTTATACTAAACAAAATAAAGCGGGAATTATTTTTTCTTTCTTTCTGATTCTTTCTTCTTTTTTTGGACTATGTAATCTTTTCCGCAAATCCCCCTTAACTACTTGCTCATTCCCTAGCTCATTCCTGAAAGTCAACCCTACATTCCTTCATACTTAGTCACCATATCTACTCAATACTAAAGCTGCATGAAGTTTCATTTCAAATTTTAATTTGAAGATGATTTGACTGAATAATTTCTTCAAATTAAAATGAATCAAATATAGCATGACTCAATTAACACGAAGGATTTCTGCACGTGCACTGTTTCACTGAACTGAATTTTATCAATTCAGTTTGATGATTTCAACCAACTTGATTCTTCAAATAAAATCCCTCATTCAAACTGAACCAATGAATCACATTGTAATCTGCTCAATCCACAAAACCTATTAGCAACAGTTCTATTCTCATGGTAGGATACCTGTAGCTATCAGCAGGATCTCTATTTGAACAAAAGAGAGCCTTGAACACCGCCTTTCCTATTACAAGGCCAAACTAATTATATCTACAACAGCATATGAAGAGACAATGGGTTGGCATTTATTTGTCCATTTCCACATACTTTCATTAAAATATTAGCAATCCCATTATTAGGACACACCAAGATAATGCTCCTACAATCAAAGCAAACACAAGCTCCAAATAACTAGAAATAATTACAGAAAAAACATGGCATCAGCCGAGATGTTGTCTTGTCAATGAAGGACTCCTAGGTGCTAGAACTTCCTGCAAGAATTCCTACATTTTATTTTAGCAGATTTAAATTATTGCTTTTAATGAATTGTATTGGTCTTAAAAAATATCATCTATCCGGGTCCAAGAAATACATTTTCTCTGGAACTGTGCCTGCCTTCTGGAATGGGGTTCCCCAAGATCCAGATGGCCCCCATTCTGCTGTTCTTTAGAATAGCCATGAAGATCTGACTCTTCAGGCTTTTGATGAGGAAGAGTGATACTTTTGCTAGTCATTTACCTTTATTGTTCCTTTTTATTGATTTTATTGTAACTTCTTTGATTGTTGCGAGCCTGATATTGAGAACCATGCATTATAGGCCTTGGAAACCAGTTCCAGAAGATATGGATCTAAGTTTTATTAGGAAAAACAACTTCTGAGCTACAAGAGGAGGTTGTACATTCCTGTTTGTATTTTCTTAATTTTCAAGTTCTACCTTATGCTCAGTTTCTCAAATAATGAACTTTTGCTCTGTAAATATTCCCCAATGGGGATTCATTTTTGTGTTATGACAATAAATAAAAGGCTCTGACCAATAATTAATCATTTTCAGCCTTTACTTCTAGAGAGGTCAGGACATTTTGATCCTTCCTTGCCAGGGGAAGCACATGGGCAAATCACATGAACTGCAATAAACAAAGGCTTTTTGCAGCCAGCTACTTTCTTTCTGGGCTGTAGAATACATTAAGCTAATGCAAAAAGGGTAGAGCAAAACTAGGCACGAAAACCAAAAATGGAGCAACATCGAAGGAAAGGAAGATGAAATAATCCTCTTAGAGCATTCCAGGATTATGTAGGCTTCCCTCAAAAGCCTCATGAGGTTTTATATTTCTGATTTCAATTCCTAATTCCAAGAACAGGAGTATGAAAGCTTCTAGGAGTAAAATATGATTTCTATCTGGTCTTTTACCCTTCCTCTCTCCCTCTCTCTCCTTCCTTCCTTCTCCACTGATCATTCCTGAAATGATTGACTAAGATGTGTTTTATTAATTTGTTGTGCTGTACGGTCCCAGAGCATATGATGAATGTATGATTTGTTGTACACAGATAGTCCTTGACTTACAACTATTCATTTAATGACCATTCAAAGTTATAGCAGCATTGAAAAAACTGACTACAACCAGTCCTCACACTTACAACCATTGCGATATCCTCAGTCAGCTGATCAAAATTTGGGCGCTTGGCAACTGGCATGCATTTATGATAGTTGCAGCATCCTGGGGTCATGTGATCGCCATTCACAATCTTCCCAGAGAGCTTCTGGAAAGCAAAGTCTATGGGGGAAGTCTGATTCTCTTAACCACTGCCTGATTCACTTAACAGTGGTGATTTACTTAACAACCATGGCAAAAAACAACCATCTTGCTTAACAATGGAAATTCTGATTCCAACTGTAGTAGTAAGTCAAGGACTCATTGGGCTCATGGGAGAATTCAATTGCTCATAGTTTACAGCTATCTAATGTGGAGGAACCACCTAAGAGCAAGACACCAAATTCATGCTGTGAGCCAGTCTTACCTTCTCTACAAAGGGGCATTGACTAGAGAAGGGAATAGGTGTGAGAGTACTGTACTAGCCCCCTATATATACCCTTCTATTCCCTATCACCTTTACACACTATGATCAATTACTGCAGAAATGGTAGCAGAGGACAATCTTGGAAGATAGGAAACAGACTCCTTTGTATTCTAAGGAGTTTTATGGGCATATGTGGAGTTCTTTCCTTGGTGACCCGAAACCCAGGAACCCCCGCTTAGCTGAGAATTGTAATAACGCTGAAAACAGCCTGGCTATCGTTTGATTAGCTCACCACAAATACCTTCAGTAAAAAGGCACGCCCCCAACCGTGTGGAGGCTTTTAGACACCCCCTTAATCTTCTCCATTCCTCCCCCCCCCCGGAATTCAGCATTTCTGCTTCTTACCGCGCAGACCGCAAAGCAAGCGACCCCCCCCCCCATGCCCGCTCTCTTCTGTGGTGCCTAGCCAGAAGCCGGGTGGGATTTTACATTCAAATAACGCATTATTTACACACAGATACACCAATTCTTGGCAACTGCGTACCTGTCCTTGTTTTCTCAAGAAAAGCCCCTGATTCAGCAAAATTGGGGGGGGGGGAGAGGGAGAGGAGGGAAGCGCAGAGAGCCAGGCAAATGGGAAGAAGGCTCAGGAGCTTAAGCCTTGCTTCAAGGACACCGGAGTCCTCTCCGCAGCAACCGCATCCCCGCCCCCTTCCAAGCCGATGCCCCCCACTCCGATCCCCAATTCTCCCTTGCCATCAACAAAGCAGCTAGGGACGCCTGGGGGGGGGGGGCAAAGAGACGCACGCGCACCCCTCCCGCCCCCAAATTTCACTCCCCAGCGCGCCTCGAGCTGCCCAAAGCCGAGAGTAACACGAAACCCCCCTGGAGACGGTTCGCTCCCGCGGCCTCGAAACCGACCCGCGGAATTATGCCCCGCCACCCAAGCGCGTCTACTCATTCCGCCGCCCGCGCCCCGTTCTTCTTCTCCCCTCGAACTTGGCAGCGATGCCGGGAAGCCGATGGGGAGTTTGGGGCCACCGTGCCGGGAAAGGCAGGAAAAACCGCAGCGAGGCTGGGGAGAGAGATGAGCTTTACCTCTCGGGCTGCTGTCCGAGAAATACGGCGGGGCCGTCGGAGTCACATTGCCCGAACTGGGCGCTGACAGCAGCGGGGACCGTTCATCCACCCCGTCAGCAGCCATGACTCTCGCACTAAGCGGGGAGCGAAGGGAAAGGACCGGCTTCCTTTCAGCCCCGCTGCGCCAGTGTGCGCGTCGCCAGGCGGCGGAGAGCGGGGGAGGGAAGGCGCCGGGCGGAGCGCTGTCCAAATGGGAGGGATGGGAAAAGGCCTGCCTGCCTGCCTGCCTGCTTGCCTGCTTGGAAGGCATAAGTTAATCAATGAAAAGGGGGACGGACTCGGAGGCGGAATCGCTCCTGCCTCGCTTCAATGGCCTGAAGTTGGGAGAGAGGATGCCGTAAGCACTTCAGAGAAATAGGGCCCTGGCCGATTCCCAGATCTCGCAACTGGGGCTCCAGCACGCATTTGCTGGATCGCTTTTAATCAGGAAGCACATTATTATGCTTGATCGCATAGTCAGCCAGATGTTTACACTGTGGGCACAATTATTAGGCAAGTTGTATTTTGGAGGATTAATTTTCTTATTGAACAAGTGCTCTCTGTCAAGCCAAAATGTTAATAAATCTCAAACCTGAATATTTAAGAAAGTAAAAGTGAGGTTTTGGCTTTCTTAGGAGATTATATATGTGTGCACAATTATTGGGCAACTATTAGTGTGCAGAATTATATATAACAATGATGGAAATAACAGAGGCTATAAGAAGACAAAAAAATGAGAAAACACCGGGGCCGAACGTGTTGAAGAACATGTGCAAGAACTTTTGTTGGAGGCTAAACTCCCAAACACATGGACAGAAGCCAATATTACCTTAATACCAAAAGAAGATTCAGACTAGACGGATATTATTAAAGGTAAACTGTATGGATTTTACAAGGAGCAAACTTTGTTTGATAAGATATTATTAACTTCTGATGAGAAACTAAGAAAATTTATAATTTTCTATTAACTTTGAAAATGGAAAGCGAACAAGTTAAAGAAACAATGATAAGATGGGCAAACATTTTTGGATATAATATAGAATTAGAAAAATGGCAAAATTTGTGGGAAAGAAATTATAAACTGACAATGTCAACCTCTTATAAAGAAAATTTATATAAAATGTTTTATAGATGGCACTTGCCACGAGCAAGACTAGCAAAAATGTTTAAAAACATGTCAGATAGATGTTGCAAATGCAAACATAAGTCAGGCACATATTACCATGTTTGGTGGACATGTGCCAAAGCAAAGAGTTATTGGAAAAAGATACAAGCTTGGCTAGAAAAGGTGTTGGGAGAATACGTAGATTTTAAACCTGAACTTTTTTTATTAGGTATAATGCCAGAAAAGACTGATAAACAAAGCATATATTTGATTTTGCATGTTACAACAACGGCAAGAATTATATTTACGCAGTATTGGAAAAATGAAGAAATACCATCAGATGAAGAAATAATTAAAAAAATATTAGAATGCGCGGAGATGGATAGATTGACTCTGAGGCTGAAAGAAAAAGAAGAAACGAAATATTATCAAACTTGGGACTTATTTTATCAATGGCTAGAGGAAAGAATAAAGGATTAGGAACTAAATATGTATTAGCAAATGTAAACTCAGACAGCACGTTTGTTGAATAAATAGTATTGAATGTATGGGGAAAAAATAAATCTTTAAAAAAAAAGAAAGAAAAGAAAGTAAAAGTGAGGTTTTGGCTTTCTTAGGAGAATATATATGTGTGCACAATTTTTGGGCAACTATTAGTGTGCAGAATTATTATGCAACTAAATGAAAAATGAAAATTTGCCCATCTCATTTATTTGCAACTCAAAATGTACAAATAAACATTTCTGACATTTCAGTTAAATCTCTTTTTTTGGCCCATTTTGCCTGAGGAAAAGAAGCTGCCTAATAATTATGCACACCTTGATATAGGATGCATAATCCTTAGGCAAAGATCACGTGAAGTATTAATACCACTTTACAATGCCTTGGTAAGGCCACACTTGGAATACTGCATCCAGTTTTGGTCACCATGATGTAAAAAAGATGTTAAGACTCTAGAAAGAGTGCAGAGAAGGGCAACAAAAATGATTAGGGGACTGGAGGCTAAAACATAAAGAATGGTTGCTGGAATTGGGTATGTCTAGTTTAATGAAAAGAAGAACTAGGGGTGACATGATAGCAGTGTTCCAATATCTCAGGGGTTGCCACAAAGAAGAAGTAGTCAAGCTATTCTCCAAACCACCTGAAGGCAAGACAAGAAGCAACGAATGGAAACTAATCAAAGAGAGAAGCAACCTAGAACTAAGAAGAAATTTCCTGACAGTTAGAACAATTAATCAGTGGAACAACCTGCCTCCAGAAGCTGTGAATGCTCCAACACTGGAAGTTTTTAAGAAGAGACTGGATAGCCATTTGTCTGAAATGGTATAGGGTTTCCTGCCTGGGCAGGGGGTTGGACTAGATGACCTCCAAGGTCCCTTCCAACTTTATTATTGTTATTGTTATTGTTATCCTCCTTCATTACACAAATACACATCACCTGATATGCTTATATCCACTAATCATTCAGGTTTATACAGCTTGGAGATGGAAAATATGCATGAAAATGATGATATGGTCAAAATACTTGCCTAATAATTGTGTACACAGTGGAGACAGGATTTAGCATTTTTATCCACCTATTCAATCCTTTCCAAGGACCTGGAGTAGGCAGATGTTGCTGTTCGTTGTTGCTTGTTCCAAGTAAAGCTGCCTTTTGCAATTGACTGATGGTGATTTTTGTCAATGCTGGTATTCAAGTGGTGCTCCAGTTATTTTGTGATTACACCCAAGGCATCTATTACTCCCCCAGTAGCCTCCCCCTGGCTTTCAGTCTGGCTTGCACCTGAAGATGGTATCACCATTTCACCTTCTCAATATCACCAGCAAGAAGACCATCCCCAATCCCAGCACTGAGGTGGATAGACTTAGCATGTTAGAATTCTCCCCGCTTTGGTCTTCCACCTCTCCCAATCTGTGGAGCAACTCCCTTGGACTCCTTAGAGACTAGATGAGGGATGAGGAGCTTAGATTCTTTGGGATACGACTGAAGTACAACTGCCCATAACCATCACTATTGGCTATGCTGGATAGATCATCAGCCAGCAAAAAAAAAAGAAAGCCTTTTAAAATCCTCTCACTGAATTGTTTAGTTCTTCAAATCAATTAGAATACAAGTAGTCCTCAACTTACGACAACAATTGGAACCAGAATTTTGGTTGCTAAATGATGAGGTTGTTAAGAGAGTCATATGACCAGACCTGATTTTATGACCATTTTTACTGAAGTTGTTGAGCAAATCACTGCAGTTGTTAAGTGACTCACACAGTTAAGTGAATCTGGCTTCCCCAATTGACTTTGCTTGTTGGAAGCCAGCTGGGAATGTCGCAAATTGTGATCATGTAATCATAAGATGATGCAAACATTATAAATGTGAGTTGGTTGTCAAGTGCCCAAATTGTGATCATGTGACCATGGATATAGGGTGATGGTCATAACTTCAAGGATGACTTGCGGCATAACTCACTTTTTCTGAGGTCACTGAACTGTTGTTAAATGAATGGTTATAAGTCCAGGGCCACCTATATCTTGAAAAATAATTGGACCATTTTTCTTATGCAAATTTTTTTTATTAGAATTCCTGGAACTCTTCTGTAGGCAACTAGCCCAAGGCTGTATGGTGGCAAGGAGCTGAAAATGCAAGGGGCAAGAGAGTTCATCTGTCTAGGATACAGATGGAAAGAGGTGGCCTTGAACTGCTAAAATGAATGGAACATGTAGACGTATAGAAAAGCAGGGTGAAGGTGAAGTGGAGAAGAGTTTGTGTGAATAATTCATTTCACTCTAATAGTCTGTGGATGAATAACCTAGACAACAAAGGAACTGCAAGAAACCTGGGTGGGAGAGGCTGTTGAAATACACTGCTGATTGCATTTTGCAATTAATGGCTAAGTAACAACCTTACCTTTAGGAAAGGGTCAGAATTTATAATGGCAATTCTTTGTGAGCAGGCTTAAAATGATTGGCAGACTAATGGTTTATTGTTATCTCTTTTTCTAAGGAAAACCAATGGAAGATTGGAAAATGGTCAGTAAGCAGGCAATGAGGAAAAAATCATGGATGAATCACAATTTCTATACAAGGGCTAAAAAAGAAGTAGGTCAATCCACTTAAGTGTTGAAAAAGTTAAAATGAAATGAAAAATATTATTGATTTGCCTAGCATCAAATAGAGCAGTTCAGGGATACATATTTAGCTTAAAATACTAAATTACTATATTAACATAAATGGGCAAATCTGTCATGTCTACTTTTGTTCAGATTCTCATGTTTGTAGTCTTAGTTTCATTCCATTCTGGTTTTGCATCACTGTGCAATTTTTGTATATAGTTTTCAAATAGACACATTTTGTTATGTTATTATATTATGTGGGATAATTATTCTTAAATCTTTCAGAGTTTTAGAGGCTTATCAGGGTTAAATGTAAATGTATTCTACACATTCTTGTAGAATAATTTTTTTTTATTTTAAATGGAACAATTCCTTGGATCAACTTAATGATCATATAGATACATCCATGCAGTTTTCCTGACAACCACAGAAAATGTCCACTTCATTGTCTACTCTACTGCTCTAGTATTCCCTGGAAGACTCCCACCTAAGTATTAACCCAGCTTTGAGGCAAAATTGACTGAGTTCTGCTGGCTATTTAAAGAATATGTAACTCTCAGCATGCAAATATATTAAATATAACTTCTATTTTTAAACAAAATTAAGCAAAGCTTAATATCCATCACTAAACATAACAGATAGGTTGATTCAGGGGTCTTCAAACTTGGCCCTTTTATGACTTGTGGACTTCAACTCCCAGAATACCTCAGCCAGCTTGCCTGGCTGAGGAATTCTGGGAGTTGAAGTCCACAAGTCATAAAAGGGCCAAGTTTGAAGACCCCTGGGTTGATTAGAGTTTTTTTTAATTATGATCCATCAAGTTATATTAAGATGGAAGAATCTGTATTGCTTTTTATTAGACCACTAAGGTCTAATCATTGAACAAGCTCAATTATACTAAGCTTTAAGAAATATTGGGTCCTTTAGCACACACTGAATTCTGGAGTTTGTAGCTGATATGTTCCAATCAAGGGTAGAAGTCATTTACCGTACACAGCCACTCCTGAGTTTCCTTCCAAGAATGCTTTCTCAGAGTGTTTGGAAAGGCTGCAGTTGCTGCTATTATTAGATTATGGTAATTAGAAACCCTTATTGATTTGCTGAACATCATGTAGGTGGTGGTATCCACTGGTTGCACCAGTAGGAGCAGGTCCAGGTCCACACAGCCAGGAAAAGCCAGGAAAAGCTTTCAAATAAGGTACTATTAGTAATACTCAACCTTGACAACTTTGAAATACATAGTCTTCAATTCCCAGAATTCTCCAGCCAGCTTGCTGGCTAAGGAGTTCTGGGAATTGAAGTATTTTAAAGTTCCTAAGGTTGAGAAAAATTGGGTTAGATGTCCAGTCCTGCCCCCTCCTTCTCTCTTCACAACAATCTTCTAATAATAAAATGCAAGGGGGTGGGGGAGAGGGAAAATGCCAAAATGCTGCCTAGGAAGAAGAGGGGAGCAGGTATGGATTTCCAGACAACATCTCTGCTTGATCACAGTCTCCCCAATCTTGGCAGTACCACTGCACCCCAAACTAGAAGAGAAGAATAAACATTATTTTGTTTTCAAAACAGTAACATATATTAATGTAAAAGGAGAACTCTGTCTGATACTAAAGGAAGACAATGAAATTAGATGTTTCAGAACTGTGTGGGCCCTTCTTATATTTTTTAAAAAATAAATAGACCAAATAGATATTTGACCAGAGAAGAAAATTTGAATATCTGTTCTCTCAAAGAGGTACTAGTTTCTTGTGTAATATAGGGATGGATATATCAGTGGATTCTAGTTTCTCATTGTTTCAATGCAAGTTTGTTAGATTCTGCTTTATTTCTGCACTAATATAGGTTTTAATTCATCTTTCTCCTAATATATACAATTCTGTATCCACTTTGTCTAATTTTATACTTTTGCAAGCAATTTTACCAAACTAATGCATGTCTATAGTTTGTTTTCACCAATTGACAGTTATATCTATTTCTTCCATATTCTATTTTGCCCATATTTTGCCCATATTCTATGTTGGTGAAACTGTAGTACAAAATTTGAATGCATTCAAATTTCTGTGTAATGGTTATTGTGCACATATTGGTGTGAAAGTGCAAAAGCAGTTAAGTTTGTATTAAATACAAACTAGTGCTTTTCCCACCTTTGCAATGCAAGCACAATTATTTTGTTGTAACTGGGTTGACATTTACTAAATGATGGTTTGTTGAATTAACCACAATTACCATGTTCCTACAACATGTTAAGCCATAAATCATGGTTTCCAACACTATTGCATACCACCATAATGGCTTGCATCAGATATTATGTTAAACCAAAAATAAAGAAGCTACAAATTCAATTTGTTTCGTGCATATACGTTCGTGCTGTCTTTTGGACAGCAACATTTTCAGGAATCCTTGCTGATGAATTTTAACTGATTTATAGTCTTCGTTGCCAATCAGATCCCCCACTAGATGTTCCCCTATGATGAACATCTTTAATCATGGCTGTGAAAAATTGTACAGCAAATAAATCAGTAAAACCTTCAGGGATTCATTTATAAAAAGCTTTCCTCAGAAAACCGTGCTGTGCCATTCACAATTACATCTCGCAGGCTTTTTATTTCATGTACTATCCTGAATGTATGGAAGAAAAGAGATAAAACAATCCTTACAGAATTTTTAAAAAGCACAAAACCTACAGAGAAACAGAAATAGACAGAAATATATGGAGTACAAAGAAAATATAATGAACTAGCAAGCCCTATTGCCTAGAAAGACCCATATTCTTGTAATTTTTACTCATATGATCAATACTATGTCTGGCACTCCTGATGCAGTATTGTTTTCTGAGTTGCTGTCCAACTATTCCAGTTAATTCATACTCTCTTCTTTATTAACTAAGTATCCTATGTACACTACCAATATGTAGCCCAGTGAACAAACATGTTTTTCAAAATATCAGATCAAAGTTTCACTGTACTAAAGAGCTATATTAAATATATTTCTTGTCTCAATCTTCTTCCAAGGTACTGTACAATATAATGTCAAAAATAGAAAAGTTACAAGGAACTTGTCACAACAAAACACATATCTAATTAAACTCAAGATTCTGGATAATTAGTGATTAGTAATTATAATCTTTAGCCATTTAATACAGTATGTGCATATCAGGCTTTCCATATGGCTAACTGTATACTGCAGAGACTGCTTGATAAAGAGAATCAGTAATATCAGACGAATGAAAAGGAATACAAGAGGAAAGGGAAACCATAAAATTCTGTGAGAATGTTGAAAAACTGAAAGGTTGCACATGCAGATGATGCAACTGTTGGGTTATGGAGTGCAATTTGTTTAATCTAGGTGGGCTTGGCAAATGGAGAAAGGTTATTATTGTCCTGTGTAAATAATAAGATAGCATATGTGATAGATAGATATGATAGATCAGGGGTCACCAACCCCCAGGCTGCAGCCCACTACTGGGCTTCAGCCATTCAGAACTGGGCTATGGATGTGGTGGGCAAGCGCTTGCGCGTGCCTGCACATCCCCATTGTGCAAGCAGTAGGCGAGTGCGTGCACATGTACTCCATTTACTGAGTGGTGGGTGGAACCATCCCCTCTCCCCCTCAGCAGGAATCATCTGCACAGAACTATTCCCTCTCCTCCCCCCCCCCTGGCCAGGCTGCAAAGTCAGAAAGGTTGGGGAACTCTGTGATAGATGATCATGAGCCATAGTGGTGCAGTGGTTAGAATGCAGTATTGCAGGCTAAATTCTGCTGACTGCCAGGAGTTCGACCCTGACCGGCTCAAGGTTGATTCAGCTTCCATCCTTCTGAGATTGGTAAAATGGGGGCCCAGATTGTTGGGGGGCAATATGCCGACTCTGTAAACTACTTAAAGAGGGCTGTAAAGCACTGTGAAGTGGTATATAAGTCTAAGTGCTATTGCTATTGTTAAGTAGATAATCTTTATTACAGCTACTAACCAATTACACCAATATAACAGAATTGATAAAAAGGAGTAATAAAATACAAGCATTAGAAGGTTAGATAATGAGAATTAAATCATTAAATTATAAAATGAATTTAAGTAGATGGACTAATTAAAATATGTGGAAAATATTATGTTCCATTGTCAAAAAAAGAAGGGGAAAACTGAAAAAGCCATGGTTGAAACTGAGATCATCACAAAGAGAGAGGTGAGAAGTTTAAAGAATAAGAGGATGTATAGGAGATGTATGTCTTATGGCAATGTCCTATGGGTTCATGGACAAGAGAAATGAATTGTTCTGCCATGGCACCATGAAATAAGGAACAAAGTCTGGCACAGCAATTATACTGGACTACTTTTCATAATCTCATCCTCTTCAGTAGTCTAGGCTTCATCTCCCAGTTCTCAGCAATGGCAACAAAAGTCACCTGATCATTATAACAATCATCTGATAAGCCAATGTTTTGGTAGTTATTGTAAAGATGCAATTGTATAAATCAAGATGAAAGTTTGTGTGTTTGAAGTATATTTGCTGGCAGAGAGTAAAGCCTAAAGCACTTTCGCCCCAGGTCCTCAGTGCCCCATATCAGGACTATGTCATTGCATGCTGACAACAAAGCATAGGATAGCCAGGGTGTTATGACATGGTCCTGTTATAGTTTTTGGTAGCATTTCCATTATTTATTCCATATGGCATCTCTGTCATGGCTTTTTAATCCTTCTGCTATTCTTCCTCATTTATTTTTAGACTCATGTGAGAACATTCAGTCCTGAGGCTTAAATGTGTTCTCATGGGAAATGTGAACTGGATCTAACACTGCAAACTTACTATAATCTAAAAATATTTCTGGGGCTGCTTCTACGTTCTTCCCCTTGAATGTGATCCCCTATGTAAGTCAATCTATTCACCCAACCCAACCCCTCTTATTAAAGCTTGGTAAACTCGTATTTCTACTGATTTTAGTGTGTTTCTTACTATTCATACAATAGAGTTTGGTAACTATACTGGCTTTAATGTCCAACACATCTGAAGGGCCATAGGCTAGTAACATTGTCTTAAATTTTCTTTATAATGTGGATTTGTATTCTTGTTATAAATTTGTATTAGTACAAAATTATAGCAAGAATTATAGTCCTGTTAACTAAGGAGAGTCATCTATGACTGTAATGCTAATCATTCACATCCTATTTATCCTTATAAAATGCTCATGTTTTAGTTTTCTTCACCTGCCTCGCCTTCTAGTTTGGTTCAGAGAAGTATTTTTAAACCCCAATTCAGTACGGTAAATCTAGTGCCACGTTTACATCTACCACAAGAATCAATTTGAAGCTGGAGAGCAGAAGCCGCGGAAAACTACTTGAAGGTGCAATATCTTAAATAGCCATACGGTGGCGCGCCGCCTTAGTCCGAAGGTTTTTTTTCTAGCCGCGTACCCTCTTCTTTCCTTTTTCTTCATATAGATATATAAACTCCTATAAGATTAGACTAATGTTTTTTTAACTTGTCAATTTAAGACGGGTGGACTTCAACTATCAGCATGCTGGCTGAGGAATTTGGGGAGTTGAAGTCCACACGTTTTAAGTTGCCAATTTTGAAAAACATTGATTTAGAGTAGACCTTCAAAGATTAAAAAATAAACTCTCTAATTTTTCACTTCAAGTAACAACAAAGTTTGAGGGAGGTTTGTTGGTCACCATCACAATTTATTTAGCCATAGCTCCTCAGCAGGGCAACCAGATTAATCTTTTGCAGAAAAATACGCCACCTTAAGTGGAAAGCCTCCATTAGCCACTCGACCCCCAGTTTTGTGGAATTTTGGATTTCTTTGTAGATAATTTTCTTTGTAGTTTATTACTTCATCTCAAACTTGAGCTGAAGTTTATCCTCTAAACTGCTAGCTCTATAAATCCCCAGCCTTACTCCTCCCATTTTCTTATCTCTGTGGTTTCTTCCCTTTGCACTGCAGCTGGGCTTGGACTGTGCCTAGGGGCGTGTCTTCGGCCGGCCCCGTCCCTTCACCCGCACGTGGGTAGCAGAGCCAGCCGGGCGGTGGTGCTGAATCCGCCATGGACGGGCGCGGGCGAGGCGGCTCAGCCGCGGTGGCTGAAGAGGAGGAGGAAGAGGAGGAAGAGGAGGAGGAGGGCGGCGGCGCGCTGGAGCAGCTGGCCAGGCGGCAGCGGAAGGAGAAGCGGGGGCTGCAGGGTGAGGGTGGCGGCGGCGGCAGAAATCTGGGCAGCGGGAGGAGGATCGCAGAAATAGTCTTAAAGCTTGCAGGGAAAACCTGTATCCCGAAGCGGGCTACTGCGCTATGTTGGCAAGACACGCTGACCCAGGATTTGCTCCACCTAGTTTTATGACACTGATAGCCTGCTTTTTGCCAGGGCACGGCAGGGTAGCAACTTCTAGATGTCCGTGGCTGGTTTCCAAAAACTAATAGGGTTGAATCAGGTTAGTATTTGGGATGAGAGTCCATAAAGAAACATCAGGGTTAGATGGGAACACGTCCAGGAAGAAGGCAGGGACAAAGCATACAATGTTGCCAAGATGATTACATGGGCATGTCAAAAGCTGAGCTCAACTTGAAGGAGATCTTATCTTCTTTGGTCCAGGAGCTCAAGTTGGTACATATAGCATTCTCTCTTCAATGTAGGAACAGGTAGGTAAGTTGGTCTGAGCGAACAAACAGCCCCGGCATCCTGTAAGCTTCCAGAGTTGAAGGGGCAGACGGCCTGAGCTCTCCAAACCTGCTCGACCACATTAATCATAATACCGCTCTGGTTATAATCATAATGTACTGCACTCAGCTATAAACTAACTGTATGGGTGGATGCATAGTATGGACAGTTCAGTTGTAATTGGCTTATTTGTGGTACATTTGTCATGTAAGCAGAGGCACAAGAGTTCTGTGTACCAAGGCTAAGGAGCTTTTGTGGGTTTTAGCCTCTTGTGCAGGTGTATACTGTATATGAAGTCTCTGCATTGGGATTTGAGATGCCTTAGTGAAGAGCTTTACATCATCTCATAGCTTTTGACATAGTACATGCAAAAGCTAGAAGAAACTTCTGGATGCTTCTGCATGTAGACATCTTGTACAGCACATCAATAGCAGCAGCAGCAGCAGCTTCCAACTATTACAACTGTGAATTGAATCAGCAGTGTGTGGGCAAAGCCAAGTGACATGGTTGCTTCACTTTTATAAGCAAAAGTGATGTGTTGCTTTGCAAAAAGATTCCTGGGAGAATGTTTCCCCAGAGCATTTGTGAACATACAATGAGTGTACAATGTATGTGTTGTACATGTATGTGCACATATCCACACAAAGCCCAGGCCGAAAAGGAAATATAGAAATTCTCAAGTGAAGCCATGTGAAAAACAACAGAAATGTGTTGATTATAATACTACCATCATCCTAACATGTAACACCTCTAGTAGATAAATGTAAAAGGAACAGATGTCTTGATAAATCTGACATAAGGAAGGGCAATATTCAAAACTCAATAGAGCCTTTCAGATTTTCTGGATACAAATGAAAGCCACATTTGGCTGTAGGATTCCAAATCAAAATTGCAGTGTGAAATGTAGGAAATATTTAAATGATGAAATATTACTAATTGCTTTAATTGTATTTTGTGTGTTTTTTAAAATAGCATCCTAAATTAGCTTGATGCTGTCAGAACTGCAATTACAGGCGTTTTCTTGAGCTACTGCACCAATATGACAGGACTGGGATTGTAGAAACTCATGTTACTGCATCCTCAATTATTCTGCATTATCCCATACAGCTTGCTTCTATGCATGGCAGGGGAGAGAATGATGACAGTGTTGCTGCTGCATGAACTTTCATGTTGTTCACATAACATGAGAAGCTGTCCCCTTGCACACTGCAGTACTTGGAGCAAAAGTGACACCTTTATTTTAGTTTTGATTAATCAGATCTTCTATATAGTATTTTTTAAAAAACTCTTTTGCACAACATGGTTTTGAAATCCTTATGTTTATATGTATACCACTTTATATGTATACCACTTTTTGCAGTAACCATGAGCCCAGTATTCTGCAATATTCAATAATTTGTATTTTATTCTGTGGATGTATGCCACTTAGAATCTATGAATTGGGAGGCCTGCATTGCTCAATAAATAAATAACCATTTCTGTTTATACATATATCTTTCCATCTCAATTTTTAAAATCAGTAGGGGGAATTACAAAAACTAGGAATAATACAAATTATTGAAAAAAAATGTAATATTTTATTTAGAACAAGATGTTACTTCTAATAGCAGCCCCTTCAATTCTACAATTTTCTGTTGATTATGCACCATTAAGTCACATTAAGTCGCAGCAGCCACATAGATAGATTTCATTATCAATGAACTGACAGAGCAGCCTGATCCTTCATGACTTCCAGTGTTGCTGGTATCTCTTTTCTTTCTTTCTACTTTAGTAGCAAGTTTAGTAGCAAAAGTAAATGCTGTAGCCCAAATTACAGTTTTGTCTTCACAGGATAGGTGGAAAGAATCCAGATCAGCTCTTGTATGATGCACAACTACACGGACTTACAGTCTCACATGTCACATATTCACCAAAAAAAAAACTGTTTCCCATCAAAACACAAGCACCTCAAACTAATGAGCTGAATTGTGTTCTGACTATATAACTGCAAAGCTACATAATACAGTCTACTTTTAATCATACATGTCAATTTCATTTGATTTTTGAAAATTAAGAGTTTTGGGTCAGCATGGATTAAATTCCATTGTATGTTTTGAATTGTGTTAGTAGGAAGTAATGTAGTAGTAAGACACAGATAATTTTTCATTGTTTGAGAAGGATGTTTTCTGAAATTCAATTACCGCAATTTTATTTGATTTAATATTCATGTGTAAAAATTTTTTTTTGTTAAACTCAGATCATGAATAATAACACGAATAATTTAAGATGTTTTTCATTTGTCTCACCTGTTTTTGCTTCTGTAGCCAAAATCCAAGGAATGAAAAATACTGTTCCAAAGAATGATAAAAAGAGAAGAAAACAGCTGCTGGATGATGTTGCCAAGCTAGAGTCTGAGTTGGAAGAGAAGCACAAAGAGGAACTAAAGAAGTTAAAGGAAACATTACCTGAACAGAATAAAGTATGTAGCATTTATTTTTGAGATACTATGAGTTTGTTGTATTTTTAGTTACTAAAAATGTCTTGTGTTTTTAAAGTAAATATTGCTAAAGACTTTTTTTCATTCTGAAGATTGTTGTCTTTTGAACTTATTTGCAAGCACTCTTTTTTTTTATAAATAAAACCAATGAGTAATCGTTGAGAAATACAGTTGGAGACCTTGCAATGATCTTGTATAAAATTTATATGAGTCTGGGGGAATAAGGTACTTTTTGTGGAAGAATGATCGTACAGCTCTAGAGCTCCTAGATGGAACCTCAAGGTTAGATGGAAGCAGTTATTGTTAGTAAAACATTCTGTGTCTCTAACTGAAAGGGAATGAGAGAATTGGCCATTGCAAGAAGGCAGCATGAGATATGGAGAAGGGTGCACATAGTCTCAGGAAGAAGATCTGGCACAACCAGCCACTGCCTCACATAAGGCCAGGCTGGGTGCACTTTGTCAGTATTGGGAGGAAGGAAACTGTGAAGGACAGCTTAGATGGCAGAGCTTGTTGAGTCCAGAGTGATGGGGCCTTTGTGCTGTGGCACTGGCGTGGCTTGCTATGGCATGGGGTTTGAGGTGGCACTCAACGACGGTGGCAGTGCTTATGGTGCGGAGACTGAAGTATGAGAGCAGTGACATCCGGTTTAGACTGTTGAAGGACATGGGCCTCTATTTCAGCTTTAGCACTGCCACAGCTGGGTGGGAGATAGGCAGTGGGGGAGTTGAAGAGGAGGCAGTCCCTTACCATATTGAGCCTCAGGGCTGGTAGGGCTCAAGGTAGGAATGGTTTGGATCAGGGTGGGTCCTTTACTAACAATCAGTGGGATTCAGTTAATGATGGTAAGAGGGACTGCTGAGATTTCTGTTGCTAAGTGAAGCAGTCATATTTTACAATTGCATTGTTTAACAGCCAAAATTGCAATCCCAATTACTGTTGTAACCTATATTTATTCGCCTTGTGACTATAGTTTTTCTTCTGATTATAGTAGGAACCTGATGCTACATGTTAATCAGGTGCATAGAATTTCTGATAGATAGGATTCTCTGGTTGGCTACTTACCAGTAGAGAAAAGGTTTCTCAAGCTAACTGATAAGTGGAATTAGCATCAAATCATGTAAATGAATAATTACAGAGAATGATGGCTGCAGTAGAAACTGTATAAAATATCACGAGACAGTGAAGGATATGAAACTTTAAACATAGCTTCTGTTAAAATTGGAGGGCTGTAAGAAATTCTTTTTTAAAGATTTTAAGTAATTTTTATTTATTATTTAGGAATATTTGGCAAGTCTAAATATTGCAACACTGGAGCTTGAGAGCAGAGAACAGAGCCAGCCTGCTAAAATATCAAAGGCACAGAAAAGGCGGGTAAGATTATTTCAAAATTAATTCATTAGACCAGGGGTGTCAAACTGCCGGCCCGCGGGCCGGATGCGTCACGATGAAACCACGCCCACCCCGTTGCCGGCAATGGGGAAAAAGTTCCGATACGTCGCGCGACATCACATGACGTCACGAGTTTGACATGTCTGCATTAGACTGTGAGTAGGTTTTACAATCAAGTGCATGGTGTGATCATTAATGTGGTATCTGCTGGAAGATTCTACAACATGATTCCAGGTCAATAGAAGTCATAATCAGAATATTTTAGGCAGAAAAAGATCAAACATGCACCTACACACATCCATCCGTCAAGTGTTATGTTATGTGAGGATTTTCAAAAATACTACTTTCAGTTTGCAAGCCAAATTATTTCTCTTTTGGGAATAAGGGCTGCCTCCTTCCATATAATTCCATGCAGATTATTCTACAAGATACTGAATTTATGTAGAGACAAATATGTAATGGTTTCCTCAGAAACCAATGGTTTCACAATTAAAGAGAACAATAGTATTCACAGAAATAATTAGGTAAAATTATGTGTGGGTTTGCCTGGATTTGTCCATCTGAAATTCAGATAGTCCTTGACTTACAACCATTTGTTTCGCAATTGTTCAAAGTTACAGTGGTACTGATGTACAACCAGTCCTCCCGCTTAATGACTATTGCGGCATTCCCATAGTCACACGAACAAAATCTGAGTGCTGGGCAACTGGCATGCATTTATGACAGTTGCAGTGTTCTGGGGTCATGTGAATGCCATTTGCAACCTTCCCAGCCAAGCAAAGTCAATGGGGCAAGACAGATTTGTTTAATGACCACATGATTCATTTAACTGCAGTGATTCACTTAATAATTATGGCCAAAACTCATAAAATGAAATGCAACTCTCATAAACAGCCACTTTGTTCAGCAGTGGAAATTCTGGTCCCAGTTGTAGTCATAAGTTGAGGACTACTTGTAAAATAGATACTTTCCAATCAATGCTGCCATATTTAAGGGTTAGTGGTATGTGGGCAAGGATCTACTTTTTCCTATTACTTCTTCCCATTATGCTATCCCTCGTTTTGCTCCAGATGATTTCCCATGCCTCCAGAGAGCTGTCTAGGGACTGTAGGATGAAGGAGAGATTCCTTCAATTCCAAAAGCATATTTCTACTAAACGTGATTCTGGATCCTATCAAATGTTTCTGATTTTTTTTTTTTCATGAAGTAACAATAAGAGAACTCCTTACAACTGGACTGCCAAAATCTGATAGCTTAACTTCTACAGCATTCTGCTTGTACTTTACTGGTGAAAATATACTAGCTTGCAAATAAATGCCACAGATTAATAACAAAAGAGAACATTATTATGAAACATGTTTAACATAACAAATTATATCATTAAAATCCCTCTGGATATTATATTTTAAGTGCTGTGAAATATTATTCTGAGATGAATAGTAAAGGACAGAAAATCACAAAGGAGAAATCTTCAGGCAAGCTATTTTGTTCTTCAGTTCAGCAAACTGGACTTGAAAGCATATGAATCTGTCTTTTCATTTGAAGGTTTCTTTTGTGCAACTAAATACCTTGATTAAAGGTCTGTACAATATTGAGCATACAATGTTGTAACTTAGTATTTTGCTCATTTTATACAACTCTGTTAGCCAAACTGAATCCATATACTACTAAAATTCTTGTTGTCATGACCTTTAACTGGGGCAGAACAGTGCGTCATAGGGCAACATTTTTGAACCAAGATACCTTAGATGGACTAACTTTCAGAATATGTTCAAAATCTGGAACCCAAGACTTCTGAGGGAATGAAATTTGAAAACCTTATGGCTGTTTTAGTGTTGCATTGCTGGGCTACCACTACAGTCATGTAATCTTCATTCTCAACATTCCATGTCAGTTTCCAAGCCAGTCTCGCAATCCCTCACTCTTTCCCCACCCAGCAGCACTCACTTTCCTTTCTGCAAAGGAAGGAAGGAAGGAAGGAAGGAAGGAAGGAAGGAAGGAAGGAAGGAAGGAAGGAAGGAAGGAAGGAAGGAAGGAAGGAAGGAAGGGTTTTCCTTGCTCCCTGCCATATTCCCATAAGAAAATTCAATGGGGAAGCCAGCAGGCAGTCAGAAGTTGCTCCTGCTTTTTGGGCTTCACTTAGTTATTTTGTTTCTCTGTTTAGGTAAGGAAATATCTCTGAAATGATGACCCAACAGGGTATGAATTGTCTAGTACAGGTAGGCAACCTTGGCTCTTTTATGACTCGTGGACTTCAACTCCCAGAATTCCTGAGCCAGCCATGCTGGCTCAGGAATTCTGGGAGTTGAAGTCCACGAGTCATAAAAGAGCCAAGGTTGCCTACCCCTGGTCTAGTATAATATCATAAATACATGAGAAGGTTAAACACTGTAGGCTGTATTAAAATATGATATGGGCTAATGTAAAATTGCAGTGTTTTGTTGTGTTTAATCACAGGATAAAAAAGCAGCTCTGGAAAAGGAAAGAGAAGAAAGAATAGCAGAAGCTGAGATAGAAAATTTAACAGGTGCTAGGCACCTTGAAAGTCAGAAACTTGCAAACATTTTAGCCTTAAGGAAATTGGAAATTAAGCAAATCCCATCTGATGGTCATTGCCTGTATAGAGCTATTGAAGATCAGCTCAAAGAGCTAGAGAACTTATGGACAGTTTCAACACTTAGAAGTCAGACTGCAGACTATATGAGAAGTCACGTGGATGACTTTCTACCATTTCTGACAAACCCAAATACAGGAGATTTGTACAACCAAGGTAAGTAAAAGTCTCCTAATTTTTTTAAAAAAAGTAATTATAGAGAACATTAATTTAAGTATGCTTCAGACACTGAGCTGTGTTATATAAACTGCATAGCAGTGTTTTTCAAACTTGGCAATTTTAAGATGTGCGGACATCAATTTCCAGAATTCCTGAGCCAGCGTATATATTGAGAAAGATATATATATAGCAAGTGTTTATATTCTGCAAGCTTCCTTTTGCCATTCTTTTTTATCTTTAATTATTCCTTCTTTTTCCAATTTTTATGTTTTTAAAAGTGTGATGCTTTTTTTCCTGCAGAGGAATTTGAAAAATACTGTTCTGATATAGCAAACACTGCTTCATGGGGTGGTCAGTTAGAAGTAAGTATGACATGCTGTACTCTCTTATAAAACGTTTATGATATTATAGGAGAGATATTATAGAAAGCACTAATGAATTGAATTTATATTTCTTCTCCAGGAAACTTGGAGAGGAAGACCTATTAGATAAGCCAGCTGATACAGTTTTTAGAATTTTCCAAGGTCTTTAAAAAAAATAATAGGGAAAATAGTTAGGCAGTGAGGATTGTGGTGAAAATAAAGAGCATTTTTCATATTGTTTCACAGAGACCTTTTGGAAACATATGTCATGTTTAGATACTTATTTTTCTCTTGTTTGCTGAGGTTCTTACTTGGCCTATAGAAATAATAAAGGTAGTCTTCAGTTAAAGATGTAATTTGGATCAGAATTTACGTCACTAAGCAATTCAGTTATAGAGTGACTGCACTGCTTAGCAATGGCAATCCCAGCACTTCCTATTGCTATTGTTGGATAGTGCCAATAACCAAGAAGTACATGCTTTTTCCCAAAGGACTGTAAAAAGTTCACAGCCCCCAAAATTTAAGAAATGGGCTTACTCATTCATTCACTCTCGGTTTACATACAAGTGTGTCCATGCCACATTCTAGCTCTCTGGCTAATTAAACTACATTCTGGCATTTTCAGGAACATGCTGACATTCAGAGACAGCCTCGTGCTATCCAGGCCATTAGATTACAAAAGCAACCACTTGTTGCTTTTGTATGTGGGGTGTGTAGGAAAGTATGTGGGGGGTGGTGGTGGTGGTCTGTCTGGACCACAAGCTAGGCTAAGCAGCATATCTGGTGGGATTCCTGCCTGGAGCTCGGCTTAGATGCTCAGCTAGAGTGTTCAAAAGCAATACTGCTTATGAACAGAGCTTGGAGCTTGGCCTGGAACTCACCAGCAACCAGAAAAGGAGCATCCACACTGAGGCAGTGCTTCATCCCGATCAGTGCAAGAACATTTGGAGGGAGGCAAAAGTTGTATACCATTTTACATACTTTTTTTAGACTGAATATTAAAGGACTAAGTATTAAAGATGCACTTATGTGGCAACATCAACTTGCAAGGCCTAGGAGGGTGGAGTTGACCCAGAACAATAGCCTGTTTTGGGGGAAGGTATGTGTCACAATAAAGTACTGTGTACGGATCTGCTGCTCTGGGGTCTTTAGAAAGCAAAGAGCCTTCAAACTTGGCAATTTTAGGATGTGCGGACACCAACTTCCAGAATTCCCGAGCCAGCGTACAACTATCTATTATAAATATGCAACCTCAATTGCAGATCTTTGTGACTCCTTTCACCACCCAGAAGTTGATACTGAGGAGTTAAGGAGATCTCCTCAAACAATGTGATAAAGATATAGGAAATTGCAGTTGGACAGGGAAGCTGGGAAATTCAGTGGGGTTACCTAGCAGATGCATAAATACCGTAGTATTCCGTAGACCAGAAACAGTTTAATCTAAAGATAAGTCTTTTCTTTTAATTAGGAATGTTTAAATATCTGGAGCTAGTAGAATTATGCATTGTGTATGCTTTTGTAGAAAAACCTTTTGTAAAGAATATTAAAGTGAAAACGATAAGATTAAAATGTAAATTAAGATGTAATTTTGCTTTACAGCTAAGAGCTTTATCACATATCTTGCAAACACCAATTGAAGTAATTCAGATGGATTCCCCTCCTATAACTGTTGGTGAAGAATACAGTAGGAAACCACTAATACTTGTGTGAGTAAATACTTTAAACATTGAACTTCAAAACAATTTTTGTTTGGTTGTTTTACACTTGAATTACAATTAAAAAATGTACTGCAAATTATAAAACCACATAGCTCTAATTTGGCACTTTTTCAGAGCTTAGAAACACATGCAGAAATTTAATATTGGCCTTCAAACTTATAGGTTGCTTATGATCACTGTGATCACCAATATCATTATGTTTTTGATAATATAAAGTAACAGAAATCAGTAGGTTGCTACCTGTTTTCTTAAAAAGAAAACAACCCAAGAATAAAATGTCTACTTACAGAAAATGAACTCAGTTTAAGAAAAGAGAATAATGATTTAAGTAATGTCTTTCAGTTTGTGTACTAATAACTTTCAGTAACAAAACCTGAATTTTCTCATTCTATTTATTAACTTATTCTTAAAGTGAACTTTTTAAATTTAAAATAAATTCATGAATTTATCTTAGAACACAACTCTGAGCAGCCATACAATCTTTTAAATAAATAACAATGTGGTAACTTATATCAAGTGTTGCATGTGCTATTTTAATTTGGTGGAAGTCCTTGTATTTTTCACATATGTTTTTCTTCTAGGTATATGAGACATGCGTATGGATTAGGAGAACATTATAATTCTGTAAAAACTCTTTTGGAGACCACTGCAGAAAATGAAAGCTAATACACAGGTCATCAGAAGACATGAATGATGGCTACAATTTTACTAAGTGTCTCTATATAGGTCTTAAAATGAATTCTCAGTTCTTTAATAAGGCATACAGGGTTATTCAAACACACACATATATGGTATGTGTGTCTGTATATATGAGATCTGTTTTCAGCACTATTTGGTTTAAATCATGTTTTTTTTAAAAAAATTCTGACGTGTTTCTAATGTCTCTCATAATAAATTATGGATTATATTTCCTTTGTTTGCTTTACTTCTTTCATTTTAACAGGAAAGCCAGTGTACAGAATACATACATGCACAGACATGCAATATTGCATCGTGGTTCAGTTGTTATGGATACCAATCATGAAATAATTATAAAAGCAACTGACATGGACCATCTGAAATTGTTGAGCTGTTATAATATTTTTCAAGATGATTTGTTCTGAGTATTGAATCCCCTTTACTGAAATACTCATATTGATTTTATTTTGGATTGTGGCAGAAGAGTACCTGATTCTGAAATGCAGAAACCTCCATCTCTGATTATTAAAGTATAGGAAGCAGTTTTACCTTATTGATTCCTCTAGCTCAGTTTACAGTAATAGTAATCAGTATAAATAGTAATCAGTATTGCCAACTCACCTTGGAATTGCCAGGAATCTTTCACAGGCAAAGCACATGCTTTTCCAATAAATTAGAATATTTCCTTTTCAAAGCAGAACTTTATTTTTCAAGACTATTGAACTGATCTTTCTTAGTTAATAGGATAATTCTTTTCTTATGTATCATGTTTATAGAATAGCTGTAGAAAACTCATTGTGTTAATATCTATTTTAGATAGCTATTAAAAACCTCTGGTACTGAAAACTATCCAGCTTAAAATGAAGTAGTGCGGTATTTTATGTGGGTATTTTAATTATCCCATTATTTTGAAAACAGGAAAGATGGATTGTAATATTGCTAGGATACATATCGCCACCCACAATGATATATTTCAAGAATATATTTCCCTTGTAAATGTATTCATATAATTCATGAATATACTATGATCCTGCAGGCCATTTCATATTTGAGGTAATAATGAGAGTATATAAAACTTCAGTTAAATTATTTTCATCTTTCATTGGGATGTGCTGCTTTATACATCATTTAAAATACTTATAATTAAATTTGTTCTAGTAAGTCTGACTTTCAGAATGAACACTTTTTTGTTCATTCATATTGTACCTAGTATTGCTAATACCCAAGTAGATAGAATTTTGTGACCTACTGAGAGTTTATATAGATAGCTGTTTGGTGATTAAAAAAACCCTTAATTTTTGAAAGGTTTTGGTCTGAATTTCTTGGAAAAAAAGGGAAAATACTATTACTGTGATAAACATTACTGGCATCTGAAAAGTGAAACAGTATGACTGAAAACATATATACTGTAGTGGTAATTTTATCTTGAACCTTATTTCCATTTCTCTCCATTTGAACGGAATTTGACAAGTATAAACTGCTTCTGCTATTTTTAATGAAAGTTCAAGTGGTCTTCAGAACATCCATATTTAGAAACAGGCATAATTTTTTTTTTGCTGAGTACATATATGGTATAATTATATATTTCATTTGTTAAATATTATATATCCTTTCCACATGAACTCCTTATTGTCCATTTGGGAATGGCCCCCTTCAAGCTATTTTCTCAGCTTACAATATGCTGTGGTGTTTGTGTGAATGTGTAATGCTGCAGTGAAGTATTTTGTAAAGGCCCAAAGTTAATTAACTTTAGCACTACAAAGTAGAAATCACAGAAAGCAAGGGATGATTAGATTTTTATTCCATCTTTATATTTGATCAAATCAAGGTGGCAAAGAACCTAATACCTCTGGAGTTCCTATTTTCCTACAACAACCACCTTGTGAGGTGGGTCAGACTGAAGGAGTGTGACTGGCCCAGTCACCCAGCCAGCTTTCATGCCTAAAATGTGTACCTGGATGCTAACGTAAATCAACTCTTGTTATTCTCCATAGCTATGGTTTAGAAAATAATCTGATAAATTTTAACATCATTATTTAATCTAGATTTATTTATCTCTTCGGATTCTGATAAGACCTGTCAATGTTATCAAGCGACGGCAACTAAATTCATAAATCCCACATTTCTATTCCCAAGGGTGTAATACACACACACACACACAGTAGCCCGCATTTTTTAATGACGCTATTCGTCATTAACACTGATGAATACTTATGACTGATGAACGCCGAGCTGTAACAATCGCCACAATTCTGTCCCCGCCCACAGAACGAGCCGAGGCTTCGGCGTTTCCACAACAACGGGAGAAAAAGACTTTCGTTCTGCCGTTTCCACAGCGACGCGATCGGGCTGGAGGACAGTCTGCAGATGGCGGAAGGGCAGCTGCTTCGCGTGCTGCGGGGCGGCTCCGGGACTCGTTCGCTCTCTCTGGCACGTCGGAGGTTGCAGCACCCGCCGCGGGGCTTGGCCAGCTTAAGCAACTTGGAGCGCCTGAGCCTGCGAGACAACCAACTGTTCAGTCTCTCTCACGAAATGGAGGCTCTGAGCCGGGTGAGCCGGCCCCAAGACCCTGGCTTGGAGGCGCATTTGTTGAGCAGGGTTGTCACTTGCTTACCCTGATTGTAAGCTTTGTTACACAGAATGCTGGTCTAAGAAGTCTCTGAGTGATCCAGCTAGGCTCTTCTTGCATTGTTACGGACTGATCGCCTGCAGCAATCACCATTCTTCCATACTAAAGAATCTCTGATATTGCATGGAAAGAAGGGGGGGGGGGGGACATTCGTGCCGTTCTTAGAATGTTTTTTTAAATCTGTATTAATTATTACACTGAAGTTGTTTTTAAACCGCTGTTATAACAAATATGTTTAATAATTGCAATCTCAGCTGTAATCAAGATGCTGCTGAATTTTGGATGAATAATTTTTTCAATCCAGAACAGTTTTGTAAGCCACATTGTTGAAAATTTATATTGAAAAAAATTAGTATAGTTTGTAATTTTTTTTTCAACAAGAAAATTAGTTTCCTTGTGTATTGGTTTCTTAAAGTGGGAGGATGTGACTGTGGCTAAGGCAGGAAGAGTTACCCTCTGACATGGAATGAAGAAGCATTTTAAAATTAGTGTTTTTTTCTTTTGGAAAAAAAATAAGATACTGGTTTTAGGTCTTTTGAAGAACATCTTTGGAACAGTTGAGAACTACAGAGTTTTGCTGCGTGGCAGTTTTTCTTTGTGATAAAATATATGTTACTTTGTGAGAGAATAAATCTACTACAATTGTAATAATGTAAACCCATGATAGAATCAACATTCAATCTTTGTTAAAGTTTCAGTTTAAACATCTTCTAAAGGCTACTTATTGGGATTGCAAAAATCAAAATATCATACAGAACTGAACAAGCTTCTTGGATGAGAAGTGAAACGTTTTCAAAAAAAAAAAAAAAAAAAGCCTGGTTGTCTTTTGGAAAAGCACTTTTGGGACAACCATGACCTGGATAATTGAGAATCTCCATAGATACTCAGCAAAGTTGTATTACTGCAGCTTAAGACAGATTGCATTGATTGCAACTCATTGCAAACCATGATAGCAAAGGAATCATATTAATGCAATTCATAGTTTATAGATCACTTGGACTTAGGGCAACATGTCAATCCTGCAGTTTTACTTGATACAAAATTTCATTGTACCAAACATAATACTTAACTATACTTAGCCTTAGCCGTGAAAACCAGCTGGGTAACTTTTGGCTAGTCACTCTCTTTCAGCCTAACCCACCTCACAGGATTCTTGTTGTGAGTAAAATAGGGCAAGGAAAATGTTTGCCAGAGTTATTTGTAAAAATAATAAAGGTAGGATTCAAATAAATTCTGTATTCATCCTTACTTTGAGCTCCTGAATGAAAGGCAGGGTATTTAATAAAATCATAAGGACTATTTCCGAGGAATTTGCATGCCATTCCATTCTATACAAAAAAAAATTCTGATAATTCCATGCCATTTGTGTATCTTGCTATAATGTAGGATTTTGCTTATAGCCCATTTCTTAATTTCAAGCTAAATAACAATAATGCCCAATTTTGTTTTTAAGAGATAGAATTTCTGTTGCATGCTTATATCACAGGATAGTTTCAGCTCTTAACATGATAGTTCAAAATTAGATAATACTAATGTACATGAGTTTCTTTTTTCAACCTTAGAGGAGAACTGATCAACACTGTTTAATCAAATATCTGATTGTAGTTGAAGGTACTAAATTTGGGAAATAATAATTTTGAGGAAGTTCCAGAACAATTGAAATATCTCATATCTCTGCAAAAACTTTATTTGTTTGGAAACAAGATCACCAAAATATCACCTTTAATATTTGGTAAGGGCATATCATGTTGTGTTCAAAGTCAGATACTCTATAGTAGATATATAACTACATAGGTGCTATACTATATACTTGGCAACAAATTATGCAATATAATGAAATTACTCCTCGCATCCCACTGTAGTGAAATTACTTTTAATTTACATGTTCATTCAAGTGTATCATAATAACTTCCGTTGTATAAGTTAGCATATGAATAAAATGAATAGTTTTAAAAGAAAGATATTGTCAATGATGCACATGTTTTAACTGATGTAATCTCGGGGGAAAAAATCTGTCATGAGAAAAGAGGAATGCCTTTCCTAAAATAATACCTACTTTGGGGGATTTTAAAGAATCTTTTATGAGAGAAGAAAGAAAGAAAAAGAAAAGTAATCACCTCAAAAATCTACTCCAAATTCACTCTTCCCCTATTCAACTCTATGCTCCTTGAAAAGGATCCTGTTCCTTTTTTTAAAAAAATGTTCATTATATTCTCATTAACAGTTGTTGTTACTTGTAAGCTGCTTTATCTGTTTTCTATCACTGGGGACATTATCTTCTAAGTATTTTTTGTTGCCAGTAGTTCTTCTTCAACTGAAACTGGTCCTAACAAAGCTAATGCAGAGATGCAGAAGCTGAGGTTCCATATGACCCTTGAAAACCTCAAGTACAGCCCTCAGAATTCTGCAAATGCTCTTACAAAATAGAATTTTTTAAAGTAGAAATGAAGATTTTAAAAAATAAATGCATAGCAGGATGGTATTTACATCAAATTATTTAATTAAATGTACCTCTTTTTATTTAAAAATAGTACCATGACACATAAATAAAATGGAACATTAAGAGAGTAGGCATAATATAAGACTTCATATCTCTAAAAATTTTATTTGAAGGCTATATTTGTTTATAGATGATTTGAAGAATTTAGAACTTCTCAATCTGAACAAGAACCAACTAAGTTACCTTCCTCCAGAGATTTGCAGGTAAATTTGATAAATATCAGGATAAGATTTTGCCTGAATTGGCTGCAATGTATAAATTGGTTTTAATAACCCATCACTATTTTTGTGAACAGCAGCATCATTTGAATGATGAAAGTAAATTCCTTTTAATGTTTTAAAGATTGGACTGTGTATGTGTGGTTGAGGGGGATATATGCTTATCTTACAAGAAAAGCTACTTAACAAAGAATATAAATACTTTTCCTAAGTCAATAGAAAGGACACAAACTCCTAGATTAGCATTAAAGGAGAATCATTGTTACGAGAGGCAGTGCAATATAGTGGCTAAAGTGTTGGATTTAGAATAGGAAGATCCAGGTTTGAGTTCACCCACATTTTCAGATGGTAGCTGAAAAAAACATTTATACCTCATTCTATTTATCTACAATAGATCAGTGCTTCTCAACCTTGCAACTTTTAAGACTCCATGCTGACTGGGGAATTCTAGGAGTTGAAGTCAACACATCTCAAAGTTGCCAAGATTGAGAAACACTGATCCAGATCACTTTTCTATTGCTTAAATACTGTATACCAAGGTAAACCCACTGCTTTCAGAACAGCATTGGTTGCCAGTTTTCTTATGGGCCATCATCTCAGGTGCTGGTTGTCATTTGTAAGACTCTATGTGGATCCAGACCTGGATATTGTAGAATCACCTCTTCCAATTTGTCCATTTTATCAGATCAAAGTGGATCAATTCCTTCCACATCTTAATTATTTCAGAATGCTATTTGATGGGAACTAAAAATTAAGCAATTTTTATCACTGCCCCCGTGCTTTGGCTTTATTACTGCCTCTGTGCTTTAGAAGAGCGATTAATACTTGAGTTTTCCATTTGGTCCAGAAGGAAAGCATATTGCATACGTTGGGGTGCATTAATGTACACATACTTTGTATAACTTTTATGAAGCTGTTGGGATTATTATTTTTGGGTGGGTTTATTTTCATTCAAGGGATTCAGCGATGATTGTCAGCCTCTCATAAATGAATAACATTCAAATATATCAGCAAATAATATGTCGTAGCAAAACTTCAGACAACTGACAGCTACTGAATTATTTTTTAATCAACTTTCAGACTTCTAAAAATAAAATTTGCTAGACAACTTGTGATCCACTGGTCCATAGTTTTAGAAATATTTCCTTATCAGATTCCTCAATGCCTTTTAACAATGGGAATACTTCAACAATTTAAAGTATTTGAAAAGTTCTTAAAAGTTCAGGGAGATATTCAGAGATGTATCTGCCTTGAAAGTAGCCCATGTTGAACTGTATAGCATTGTCAGACATCAGGAATTGAGGAATAACAAAATAATAGAGTTGGAAGGGACCTTGGAGGTCTTCTAGTCCAACCCCCTGCTCAGGCAGGAAACCCTATATCATTTCAGACAAATGGTTATCCAATCTCTTCTTAAAAACTTCCAGTTTTGGAGCAGCCACAACTTCTGAAAGCAAGTTGTTCCACTGATTAATTGTTCTAACTGCCAGAAAGTTTCTCCTTAGTTCTAGGTTGCTTTTCTCCTTGTTTACTTTCCATCTATTGCTTCTTGTCCTGCTTTCAGATGTTTTGGAGAATAAGTTGACTCACTCTTCTTTGTGGCAATATTTCCTTTTTTGTGGAAATATTTTATGACATTTTGTATTGTCATAAAATGCTTTATGATCATTTTATATACTGTTTTATAAAATTTGCCAAATTTCAATTCCATGGGAGCCATTTATTGCACATTAAAGATACATTCTGTAAGTTAGCCTACATGATGTACTTTGGCTGAAAAAAGATTGCCCTATGATGCACTGTTTTCATTCAGCTAAATGTTACAGGCACAAGAGTTTTAGTAGATGCTAGACAGCCCATGACGTTTGGGTATCACTTCAGAGATACTTCCTTACCAGATTCCCCAATACTTTCAACAATGGCAGAATTTCTGATGTCCTACCTTCACTGGGAAAATAGGGAAACATTCAAATATGTATCTGCCTTGAAAATAGCCCATGTTGATCTGCATAGAATAGTCAGGCATAGATATAGGAAATGTTTTATGACATTTTGACTGTCATAAAGTGTTTTATGATCATTTTATATCATTAAATATTTTATAAAATTTGCCAAATTTTAATTCCACAGGAGTTGTGAATCTCAGATTTTGGACCCATTCTGTAAGTGAGCCCATTTGAGATATCTTGGTTCAAAAATTGTGGCTCTATAATGCAACATTTTATCTAGTTAAAGATTACAGGAACAAAACAACATAGATATGAGGGATCCTTGCTGCTCTCTGAGCTTCCTTGTTTTCTTGCAGACATTTCATTACCCAAACTAGGTAACATCACTAGCACTGATGATGTTATCTAGTTTGGTAATGAAATGTCTGCAAGAAAACAAGCAAGTTCAGTGAGCACCAAGGGCCCCTCATGTCAACCCTGAGTTACAAATATTCTCTTTTATTGGTATATAGATAGGTTGTTCAATAGTGATAAATTGAACATCTGTTCCAATAATATTCGGCCAACATGGTGCGGTTGAATTATTGGAGTTGATATCTGCTGAAGGCTAGAAAGGCTAATTTGAGAATATGCTATATTTTATTAAAATTAATTTATATGCAAACAATAGAGGCTATCATCTATAAACAATTGTTAAATATTTAAAAGCAAGTATCCTCAAATACTGTCTTCCAATAGGCTTGAAAATCTTGAATGTGTGAGTTTAGAGAATAACAAACTGGAAAAGATTCCCAAGGAATTTTGTTGCCTTCAGAATTTGCGTGAACTTCACTTATCCTACAATTTTATCAACACATTACCTGAAGACATCAAACATCTGAAAAAACTCAAGATCTTGATTTTGTCAAGAAATAAAATAGAAGCCCTCCCTGATGTGAGTAGCTATGCTTTTTTGGGGGAAAATGTATTATATTGTGACCATTAAAAAAGCCATGCCTTTAGGAATTGGATAGGGAAATGAAACAGGCCTTCAGATGCTCAATAGAAAGAGCCAATGATGATGGAGCTTCGAGACTCTTCTTCAGGAAAATTTGGATGGGTGAAGTTTTTCACTCTGCTGCAGGGTGATCTTTTGTGTATTGTTGTAGTTAACTCATCTTAAAAGCTGCAATGATCAGCTCTGTTATTTGGTAATCAAATAAGCAGTAGGTATACCTCAAACAATAGTCAAAGGTTTTGTTTATGTAAAGTACAGGTAGTCCTTGGCTTATGTCCACAATTAGGACCAGAACTTCCATTGTTAAGCCAAGTAGTTGTTAACTTGAGTGGTGCCCAACTTTGCAGCTTTTTTTGTCATGTTTGTTAAGCAAATCATCGCAGTTAAGTGAATGATGTGGTGGTTTAGCAAATCCAGCTTCTCCCATTGACTGTGTTTGTTGGAACCTGATTGGGAAGGTGTTGAATGGCGATCACATGACTCCAACAGTTGTAAATACATTCCAATTCCCAAGCACCTGAATTTTGATCACGAGACTGTGAGGATGTTCTGATTGTTGTAAATGTATTGGTTGTAAGTCACTTTTTTCAGTGCCATTCGAATGATCGCTAATTTGAATGGTTATGCTATGCTGGCTGAGGAATTCTGGGAGCTGAGGTCCACAAGTCTTAAAGTTGTCAAGATTGCAGACCCCTGGTGTAACATAACAAACATCACAGTGCGAAGGGTTTTTTTGTCTGTACTAGTTGACTCTCAAACTTTTGCCTGAATCAGTTTTAAGTGTAACAGTTTCTCCCTGCTTTTTATTTTTGTTTTTTTGTTTTGCTTTTCATGGAAAAATGGTTGAAAGAGTTAAATGCCTTTGGAATATTGCAGAGGAGTTAAAGAAAAACAATAAAGTCTAATAAATTATTTGGATTGTCCAAATGTGTTTAATTTTCATATGTATATTAAATATTTAAAAAATGCTGAAAATGTAGAAAGAAGTAAAACTTAAGCAGTCACTCCTAATCCATAATCCAAATGTATATTTGAAATTTAAAAATGTTTGCATCTGGTAAAGGTGCTACAGATTATATAAAATGTGTCTAGAATAGCACAAACGGCTTCAGTTTCTGTACAAACTACTTTCTCATATACCTGGAACACCTCTTGAAAATTGTGATCAGCTTGTTATGGAGAAAAATGGAACTTTTCATAGCAAAATTGTCCTTTAGCATGGAATGAGTTACAACATTTTAGCCGTGGGGTCCTATGCAACAATGTTGTTTTTCTAAGGTGAGCTTATGCTACCTGTTTTAGTTAACATTTCTCTTTTAAAAAAAAGAAAAAAAAGAAACCCTTTTATGACATCTGTTTTACTTTTGAGGTTATAAAGGTGAATCCTAAATAGCCAACCATAATTGGCTGAATTAGAAGTAGATATATAGATATAAATATTATTTATATACCACGATTTTGAAACAAGGGGGTTTAGATTCACACAAGATACCTAGCTGAAAACAGCTACATGTAGTTTAGCATAGTATATGAATCCACTGCCAGTCTAATGTACTTCTAATGTTATTTTGAGATCACAACATAAAACATTGTTTTATGTTTCAGTTGACAATGCAGGAAAAAAAAATGTCAAGAATAATATAGTCTAATCCTGGGAGCAAATAAATAAGACACATTATCTTCAGTTTATTTTATTTAATATATAAAAAGAATTACTACTAACCTTTCTGTTTATACTCTATATTCAGCTTTTTTTTCATGACTGCTGTCATTCTACCCTTCTTTATTTAAGGAAGAGTGCTATATTTTGCATTCAAGTGGTTTCTTGGGATACCTTTTTTATAAAAAGACAAAGACTGGAACAAAATGATGATACTGCATAGCAAAAAAAATAAATTTAATATAATTTAAGTTACATTTAAACATAATTAAAATGGATAAATTATTCTCCATGTATTTAATAATTATTTCTTCTTTCACGTTAAAATTGAAATTTGATGGTTATTTCTGGGGATACTCTGGAAATACATTCCAGGAATTCAGTAACTTTATGTATTTTCACTTGGAACACACTGCGGAACTTCGAAGTAGGTCTACTTAGGTTTGTGCTGAAGGGCACTTATTTTAATATTATTAATTCACATTTATCATTTTTAATTAGGGAATCTGCAAGCTGAAGAGACTTAAGATTCTTGATGTTGCAGGAAATAATATTCAGATTTTTCCCAAAGCAGTAAGTATGACTGTTAATCAATCTCTTCAGTGGAAACTGCCCTAACCAATCTTCTATTGAAGTCTAATGGTTCGCCCAGAAAGTACTCAAAAATAATGCATTTCCAAGAGTGCCATATAAATATATCAAGGATCCTTACTTGACTTTTGATATTATACTTTTTTTTGTAATTGTGTTTATGCTGTTATTGCATTTTAGTTCTCACTACTTTATTTTTGTACATGAATTTCACCATTTTGTTGTTCTGGAAACACATTGTTGCTTAGTAAAGTTTACTCAAAATCACAGATGATAAAGAATTGCAGGTAAAATCAGCCAGATCAAAGGCTTGCTAAAACAAATTGTGTACAGTCAGCCACAAAAGCCATTGGAATGGATCTCTAAGCAGAGTCCCACCATTTTAGTGCAGATATAGAAAATGTTCTTTTGTGCAGTTTTAGACTGAAATACAAGAGACACGAGGCCTTTTCAATCTGGGCAGAAAAAACATTCTTTTCTCCTCCCCAGTTGTATTTGTAGCTTTGTTCTTTTACCTGTTCAAATATGATTACTTATGTCTTCTATCTATCTATCTATCTATCTATCTATCTATCTATCTATCTATCTATCTATCTATCTATCTATCTATCTATCTATCTATCTATCTATCTATCTATCTATCTATCTATCTATCTATCTATCTATCTATCTATCTATCTATCTATCCATCATCCATCCATCCATCCATCCATCCATCCATCCATCCATCCATCCATCCATCCATCCATCCATCCATCCATCCATCCATCCATCCATCCATCCATCCATCCATCCATCCATCCATCTATCTATCTATCTAATTGTGAGGGCATTTGATTCCCAAAAAGACACTGGATAGCTTATACGGTAATTAGAAAGAATACAAATAACTACTCCCAAAATTGTCATGTGGCTCCACAAATGCAAAACCAGACTGTAGGCCTAAGATGTATGGCAGATAAATGATGTTAATGGGAAAAATACTAACTATATTGTTTTATATTTAAAATGTTGTTTTGTTATTTAAATAGATGGGATATCTTCAGCTTGAGGAACTTTACTGTGAAGATAATCCATTGCTTCAGAAAAACCCAGTTAGTGCCATACAAGAAGAGGATATTCTCACTCTTAAGGTTATTAATACAGAAGTACACGTTCAATAAACTATTGCTTTAGCATGATGCTTTCTCTAGATTTCAAACCAATTTATATTTTTGCTATTCAAACAATTTCAAATAACTATTTTGTAACCTGGGATATATGTTGAAAGTTATTTAAATTATATAAATACTGTATATTAGTTTTCAAGTGAAATGGATTGAAATGATTTAGAATAGTACTAAGAACCTTGATTGTATGAATTTGGGATAATTAAAACATCAATTAAAACAGTGGTTGGGTTCAAGTGTAGTCCTAAATTATCCTTTGTTTTAAACATGGGCCAGTGGAAAATTGGTTTCATGTAACACCAAACCATATAAGTAATGATTTATGAAACACACTACATGGGTTCACATATATCGCTAAACTAAACTAAAATAAGCCATGTTATCATTTAGTAAAATATGTGAATCAGCCAATAACTCAGAAGGAAGGAGCATTTTTTATATACGCTATGCATGAAATGTAAATGCTATCCTCTTATGTGTAACAAGAGGAAGAAAACATTTAAGGAACATAGGTGATAGAGAACCTTTTATCATGTTCAGCTGATAAATTGGGTGGGTTTTTGGGGGGAGGGATATCTTTGAGTCAGTTTTGACTCCTGGAAACTTCTTGAATGGGTTCCTCCTATTAAATCAAGTGTGCATTTCTTGAAAAAAGCCTGGAAATTGTTGAAAATGCAGCAACATGAGTGCTGAATGGTGTCTCTCAAAGGTCCCACACAATCCATGTATTGAAACAGCTTTATTGGTTATGGGTTGTCTTCCACCCTCAATTCAATGTATTTCCACTGATGTGTAAAGCATTACTGTTTTTCATTTTTTGTCTTCCTTCTTAATTAAGTTCTAATGATGGTTTTTCTTGTATTTTTCTGAGTTGCACCGTGCAGTTAAAAAGACAGAGGCATATAATTTTTCTAAATTAAAACTTCAGGTTACATATTTAAATTTCTATTACAATTCTTGTCAATAATATTTATAATTTTGTCTTTTAAATCCACAGGAAATCACAGCAAGATTTATTTTGACTCAGCTGGAAAATGAAAACCCTCTTTTATGCAGAGCAGTAAAACAAAACCCACAAGCACAGAATTTGCTTTCCCAGAGGCAAGAATGTGCACAGTGTGGCCGCAGCTTTCTGAGTATGTGGCTAGAATGCGTGCGCTTCATAGATATAAAACAGGTAAGTTACTTTAATACTGTACATTTTTAAAGATGTATTCGCTGCAATTCCAGACTTTAACTAGATTTTATTGCTGCATGCTTTTCGTATGCAGTTCTAAATACTTTGTTTCTCTTCTGCATTCATCAAGGTAATAATTATTGGCTTCCAAACACAAGCAGAATCCTGACAAATTAAGGGAAGAGTCCATATGGTCGAGAACTAATTTTCTATCAATGGCCAAACGTATCTTATTTATACTCCTATAAGTTTTGCTTATAGGATTCAGGGAACCTAAAAATAGAAAAAACGTGTTTGGAAAATAAAGGAAAAACTGGGCTTAATATTAATGTGTGCTTCAAAATCTGATTGACCAGAATCCAAAACTGGGAAATAATGTTACTTTTATTTTATTTATTAATGTGAGGAGTTGCCTTAATTTTATCATTTCTTTACTCATGGTTATTCTGATTAGCTTTGCAGTTGTAAAAACTTCCTTAGTTTCTTTTAAATAGATAACCTATAGGGAATAAACTATACATATGCTTGCCTGAGGGCTTTCATCTTCACAGAAAATCTGTAATATAATCAAAAACTGCTTTTGAAAGAAAACATTATTTAAAGTTTTGGACCTGAAGAAATCTATCTTGGAAAATTAATGTAATTGTATATAGTAATAGCACAAGTTTCATTCATATATTCAGTTGAAAGTAGTTTAGCAAGCATAAATTTATATTGTAATTGATTATATGACCAATTTCATGGCTGGACCATGTCTGAAACACTGGGAACGGGTAGAAAAGAAAATTCTGGGAGAAAATCAGGGAACACCAAAACTTTCTTTGACTGGGACACTGAACTGTATACACAATTATAACAAGAAATAAGTTTTACAGTAAAAATATGTTCTATAAAAATAAACAAAGAGTGCTTATATTTTTGGAGATATCCCAATGTAATTTAAATAATGGGTATTACAAAATGGAGGTTTGAATGCAGAATTCAGCGACCCAAAGTGAAAATACATCAGTGCTGTTTGCGAAAGTTTGTACAAGAACAAGCAGAACATTACTGTTTAATTTCAGAGATTACATTCTTGCATAAGAAATAATGAATAGGAGCAGTACCACCCATATAATGTATACATTTTAGTAGGGGTTTAAAGTTTTATACAACAACTTCTATAAACAAGCTCTTGAACTAAGTTGAAAACAGACGTTATGTAAACAAAATATTTTTTGTTTTGTAAATTATCTATTTTCTCTCAGTTACAGATACTAAGTATCCATCTACCCAATGCACATTTCTTATGAGAAGCAGCCCAATTACTCTGGCTAGGTTCCCAAGAACACATGGGATTCTTTAAAAACCTTCCATGCCATTTAGCAAGCTATATTTGAGGATCTTTTCCACATGGGAGAGTTGCTTGTGAAACACAATACACAACCCCCCCCTCAGGCAAGCACTTAATTTATTTTGACCCAACCAATATTTATTTAATATCTCAGTTCTCATCCTGCATAATTGGCATTTTGTATGAATAAAGTGGAAAGCACACAATAGCATTCTGAAGGAGTTTTAATTTCTAAAAATATAACACATGTTCATATTTGACACCATAAACATAAAATCCTGAATTTTGAATCTTACTGGTTTCAAGTTAATGGGGGGGGGGGAACAGTGGTATTATTTTTCATATAAAAGACTTGTAGAATAGAATGATAACTAAAAGTTTGGACATAGATGTAGAAAACAGATTTAATCTCCATTAGGCTACAAAGCTTATTGACTTTTACCTTTGGACAAGTCAACTGCATTGGTCATCTATGGTTGCCAAAAGGACAAAATACTTCTTTGGGTTATTGTGGGGAAGTTGAGGAAAAATATAGTCAATCCAAATAAATACTGGTTTTAGTATGTATGTAATTGTACTGACCATGGAAAGCTATTATTATAATAACATGCAGCATTTCTGCATGTTATTATAAGAATAAATATATTTTTATTTGATTGGATTGTATATCTACTCTTAATGTAGAAAAAGAAGTGTACTTTTCCATTTATATAAATTCAAGATTGAACTAAATATTGTTCTTGTACATCATTCCAGCCTTCTCACCTTCCTACCCCAAACCAGTCCTCCATTTTATCCTATTGATTACCTGAATGAAACCAGTTATGGGCTATAAGCTTCCTGCCCTACCATTTAGAACATTCTCAAAAATGTCCATGCTATCTTCATGGTATTTATTGACAATCCTCATGCATTTAAATGGAGGCTAAAAAGAGAACAATATTTATTTGCTCCTTTCCCCAAGCAACAAAGCTTATACAGGTTTAAGTCCAATGGAACTGAATTTTCAGCAGTTCATGATCTACTGACTCCAGGAAAGCAGTGGGATATAGATAGAGGGTTAAAGATTGCCACTCTGTATATCACTCTGCCTTCTCTTTGTCTATCAGATTCCTAATCTGAGGTTACATGAATTTTAATAGATGCTAGATAACCCATGATGTCTTGGGTTATCATTTCAGAGATATTTCTTATCAGATTCCTCAATGCCTTCAACAATGGCAGCAACAAGAATTGGTCTCCAAGTAATATTCCAGACAGCAGCCCTTTTCAAATAACAATTTATTCAAACATAACCCAAATAGTGGGTTGAAAATCAGCTTCAAACTTTGTTCTTTGAATTTCAGACTGAAGAGCTGTTCTCTTAATCCCTGTTTTTTTCAAACTGTGTTGATTCAGAGTGACAAAAAAATGTTTTGGTGTTGTATCTTTTGATTCTCGTGTCTATGTGAGCTTCATAAAAACCATCCAGTACTTGTCCATGCCTAGTTGCCTATGTTGGTCAAGGAATGTAGCCATTGGCAAACATATCAGGACCATGTAGTCCTATTGTATAGTCAGTGGTGGGATTCAAATATGTGAACAACCAGTTCTCTCTGTGGATGCCGCTTCTGGAAGTCCATTCTGGGCCTGGGCAACAAAAAATTAGCTACCGGTTCTACCGAACTAGTGCGAACTGGCTGAATCCCACCACTGTTTATAGTCCAAGACAACACACTGCATATGTTGTGTTCTTTTCAAATGGAGGTTTAGTCTCTAACTGGGACAAAAGATAGTGAAACCTGAAACATGAATGGATGAATGAATAGAACTAACATGGACAGTACCATACTCATACACATGTGCTATAGTACTTCATAATAGAATCTGACATCCCTTTGGAGGAACTCTATAAAAGGAAGAAGATTCTGGAGGCTTACCCTGAACAAATCTGACTTTATTTCTTGACACCAGAATATGAAATCTTGATTTCCAGGTTCAGGTTCTGCTCGTCTAATTGCTACAGTAAATTTGTTTTCTCTGACTCTTGTGGACCCATTTTCCTCACCTAATTATTATAATTGGGCTAGATTGTTCTTTACATATTCAGAATCCCTGGCAACTTCAGAAAACTCCTTAACTGCAGATATGATTTATATCATTTATCAGAAAATGTGAAGGTTGGAAGTGTTTATATTTATGAGAGGGATTAAAAAGAGACTTTTTCGTAGTAAACTATAATGTACAAAAAAAAAAGAAATATAAAATTCTGTAACCTAGATTAACATTTTTTTTCTCTTTCTTTTTAGAAGCGAATGAAGACAAGCAAAAACTTGCAGCTTTTACCTGTTAGGTCACTACTATGTTCATACAAATGTTTTTACCACCGTGATCATGAACTCTTTGGAATCTCTGTATTGTAAAGCAAACAGTGAAACGGTGTCTCAACCAGCTTGCAGCTATCATAGTTTTCTCAAGATCTTTAAAACCTGAAGCCAGTATTAATTGCTACATCAGTATTTAATTAAAAATTAATAGTTTTTATGGAAGTGTAATTTCAGAGAAGTGATGGCTGGTAATATCTTTTGGCAAACTAGACTCCACATCTGACAGTAGATTTACTTGGGCAAGCAGCATTATTTAACTTTCAGGTAAAGTTTTATAATGAAAACTATCTGGATTATATTATTTCTTTGGGATTTTATCCACCAAAACTAATGTGAAATTCTGTATTTTTCTAGGATCAGAATTTAATGATGCAAAAGACTCCTTTAACATATGTGGGGTGATTGACTTTTACTTTAAAATCCTGTTTTCTAGATGTTTATAACTTGGCTATAAAATTTGGCATGCAGAACTTTCAACATTGGAGAAACCAGGTTGGAGGATTTGAAAGAAAGATGGCATGTATAAGGGATTTCTTCATTCTTAGGTGCATTAATTACAGAAAATCTATGTGTATCATGACAAATTTTGAAAACAAAAAGTCCTGTGAGGAAGCAGGAAATTAAAGATATGTGCCTGTTTGCTTGCTTTTCCAATTATTATATGGAAGGGCTTTTTTAAATTCTTACGGATGTTTATATACTATAAGTCAGTGATGGCGAACCTTTTAGAGACTGAGTGCCCAAACTGCAACCCAAAACCCACTTATGCATCGTTGAGTGCCGGGTGGGTATGGCCCATTGGCTGGGCGTGGCCCATTGGCTGGGTGTGGCCCATTGGCTGGGCGTGGCCCATTGGCTGGGCATGGCCCATTGGCTGGGCGTGGCTGCGGTGGTAATGGCAGATTGGGTGGGACTAAAAAGTTCAATCAATCAATTCCAACTTTGCAAGATCTTTTTTTTTCCTGCGAGAAGTTGAAATTGACTGAACTTTTTTTTTTTTGCACATGGCGGCGGAGGTCTAAAGCGAAAAGGTTTTATAAAACCCAGCTGAAGGCCTAGGACTGGGGCAACGGTGCGCATGCCCACAGAGAGGGCTCTGAGTACCGCCTCTGGCACCCGTGCCATAGGTTTGCCACCATTTCTATAAGTCTTCCAAATTTTTACTTTGCATGCTCATCTCATGTCACTAATTACAGTCTAGCAAAATACCAAATTTATCTTAAATATGAACATTTACAGTTTACACATAGAGATCAGGCAGAAAGTGTTGTGTCCTGAGCCTTGCTGAGTCAATCAGCAAGGCACAGGCAGCCTGCAGGGTAACTGCAGAGACCCGGGCAGACCACGTGTTTGCCCGGGACCGGTTGTATAGACCCGGGCAGCCCATAAGTTGCCCGGGACCCATACATGCGCGAGGCGGGAGAATGGCCTGCATTCATTGGTTGAGCCTCCCCTTGCAGGGGAAGTATAAAAGGGCATGTTGCCATTTTCTCCTTTGCTTCTGTTCAGTGCACATGCACAATAAAGAACACCTTTTGCATCAAACTGCCTCGTCTTCATGTCTGTGTTGCGAACAGAACAGAAAGGATAATTAAGTAGAACCATGTGATTGCCTTAAGTAACATTTTCCATTCAGCACAATAACGTTATTGAAAAACTATGCAGCAATTCAGACTGTTTTTTTAAAACAGAAAATTGAATTCAGCATTTATATTAGGAAAGAGATGACTATACAAAATTATAGATATCTGTAGAATGCACTGAATGATTTTTCCACTTCCCCAAATTTACAAAAAAATAGGCTGATTAAGCTGTCCCTGCCTACTGTAGGTACAGTTTTCTGTACAGGTAATCTTCGACTTATAACCATAATGGAGCCTGGAATTTCAATTGTAAATTGTTGTGGTCATAAGTTGAGTCACCATGTGACCAGACTCAATTTTATGACCATTTTTAGAACAATTGTAAAGTGAATCATTGTGGTCGTTAAGCAAATCACATGGTTGTTAAACAAATCCATTCTTCTGAATGGGCATTTTTGACTGGAAGTCATAAAAAAAATGCCAGAAACATCTCTCAAGCAAATTTAAAATTACCATTCAGAGAATTCAACTAACAGATAATTCCAATGTAATAATTTGGAAATAATTCCAAAGCTGCTTCTGAATACTTTGGATTCTTTCTCTTCTACAGGAACAGACATCTGCACTTGCACACTCCTTGCTTAGAACTTTGAAAACCACATTAGCGTTGCATTTGTACAAACTGTTTTGTGGCATTAGGAATTAAAACAATCTAATAGCTGCCGTACCTTTAAACACAAAGTCAAGCTGTCTGGATGTTAGTGACAATTTCTGCAAAAGTTTTATTTTTCTATAATAAACAAATAAACAAACAAATAAATAAATGTAAAAGAATTCCTAGTGAAAACTGATACTGTAGATACTGTTTTATTTTAAAACATTTGGTTAGTATAGTTGTTATATTTTAAACTATACCTTCAGAGCAGCAAATTACGCAAAAGAACCACTGCAAAACTCAAGCAACCATAAATCAATGCAAAAGTTTCTCCCAAGTTGTTTTCAGTCTACTGCACAGGCATGGATTAAAATCACAGGGCTGATGTTCTAGTCTGTAACTGAAAGTGGTGTCATAAATCATCATGGTTTCTCAGCAAGATCAAATAAGTGCACATTCACCATTATTGTGCTTAGAGCCAACTCTTTTGAGATGTTCCATAATATGGGACTCCTATTGGGAGCTCAATGTTTCAAGCCTCATTGCATAACAAGGTTTGGACTTAGACCAGCAAGTCCCAATTTCAAATTCCCAGTTAATCACACAGCTTGTTGGATGATTTGGGGTTAGTTACTCTCAGCCTTATCTATTTTACAGATAAGAGTAGTGTTACGGTGATAAAGTTATAAAAGACTTCGCCTATGCTGGTTTGAACTCTCATAGGAAAGGTGTGAAATAAATACAATACATAAATAACTACATAAACTTAGCTGCTTATTCTGCTGTTATTCTGAGATTTTTTCACTGCTTCCTCCCTTTTTCCTTTTTACATAAAAACAAAACAAAAACCATGTTGAATAAGAAATAGGTGAATATGTGCAATAGGCATGAAGCACTAAAATATATAATATTGAAAATGGTAAATTTACCTGTGGAAAATTTTTCCACAGAAAATCTCTGCTTCCACAGTTATTGATGGTGGTATTGATGAAATCAAAGATGCTTGTAATATCAAACATGTAATCTAATGGAAAAGAGAAAAAAATGGCAAGGGAGGAAGGCATGTTGGTTTCTGCTTCCTCAGCTGGGCTCATGGGATGTTCTAGTTTTCCAACCTGTATTGGTCTAATACACTCTGGTGGAATGGCATCTTTTTTGAGGACCATTGACCTGATGGAACAGATTTAATGAACTGGAGAATGTGCTGAGAAGCAACTGAATTGATCAAGAGGACTGAAGCATATCTTTTCTTAGAAAAAATAAAGGGCAAACCCAAACCTGAAAAGGAAGCAAATCTGAAGGAGGTTCAGAAGGATAAAAAAGTTTACTTGTTTTTCAACGGATCAGAGGACCAAACCAAGAAATGCATATTCTATTAAAATCAAAGACTATATGCAAATTTATTTTAAAAAGACAATTCACTTTCTGTATTTTTCACCTGAATATGACAGACTGCATGAAGTGGTACCATTTGTATGGTAAAAGTTAAATGAGCAAAATAAAGGACAAAAGTGAGTTTTTGAAAAATAAATCTAAAGAATGACGTCCTGAAATAAGGCCCTGTTCTTTTTTTAATAAAGCATGTGCGGTCACTACATATCTTTATGAGGAAATATGTCTGATTTTTAATAGCTGGGAAAAAAAAGAGTAAGAGGTGATATGATGGATATGTAGCAAAGAAAGAGAAACCTTTTCCCCTTGTCATAATAACAGAGCCTGGGATCATAGAGAATTGTGAATAATCCAGATAAGATAATATTAAGCTTTGCTACAAACAGTAGTGTTTGGCTACTCCAGCTGGTAGAGAGGCAGTGATGGGCATGCCTTGGTATGCCCATGTAATAGTACCTTTGCTTTACGAGCAGCATAGTTTGCCAGTTTGCTTCCAGGTACAATTCAAGATGCTGGTTGTTACCTATAAAGGCCTACACGGCACAAGACCTGATTACCTGTCTCCCATAGTATCTATCCAGGTGATTGGATCCTGCAGGGTCGCCGTGCTTTGATTCTCTTTGATTAAACCTTTTCTTAAACTTTTTTCTTTCTGGACCATTTTCTACTTTTAAAAATTATGGAGGGCCCCCAAAAAGCTTTTGTTTGTAAAGATTATATTTATCAGTATTTACTGTTTAAATTAAAATTGACGTACTTGCTGCTACTACTGCTTCTCAGAACTGTTTGATGAGATTTTCATAATGCATTATTTTTCAACATGGGCTGAAAAGTTATTTTGATTTCAAGGATCCCTGAGAAGATCTTGGTGGAGCCCCCAGAGTACTTTAAGAAGCATTGGATTAAACAATATCATTTCCTAGGACCCAGAAGCACGCCTGTCCCAATTAATTAAGCAACAGTAGAACAATAGGAAAACAACCAATGTTTTATTTTGCAATTGCAAAACAAACATTTGATCAAATGTGATGCCTCACTAGTAAACAGGTTGAGTGAAGGATACCTAACACAAAGTAGCCTAAATTCTTATGCTAAAATGTATGCAAATATAACCCTCTGTCATTCTTACTTTCTTTTGTCTTTTTTCTCCCTCCCTTTTATTGGCTTATTGTAATGTCATTTTAATTGTTATGAGCCACCCAGAGTTGTTGAGACTCAGGTCACATACAAGTTTAGATAAATAAGCAAATGTTTTTCAAACTTGGCAGCTTTAAGATGTGTGGACTTCAACTCCCAGAATTCCCCATGCTCATAAGGCCTAATGAACTTTGGCTTGTTGGGGTCATCTGACTGCATGTATCAAATCATGGGCAATATTGAGCCCAGGACAGAAGGCTAGAAGTTGCCACTGAAGATCCATGTGAACAAAGGTAACAGGCTGCCATCAGAATTGAATATGGTGGAGTCTCCTCCCTTCATTGTCCTGGATATCTGGGGTTTAATTTTCCAAACTATGATTGTGCAAGACAAAATGGAGTGAAGAGAGAGAATAACGGAGAGATAGGAAGGCCTGAATTACAAAATTGATTTGGGAGAAAATGTGAGGACACTGGTTCTCCATGGCCGATTGCTTGAAGAACTAGTTTTCCATATGTGGGGAATTTTGCTGTTCAAGAAGAGCAGCTAAGAGTTCATATTCTCCATTTATGCTTGATGAAGCTGGAAGGGGAATGGATTTGCCATATTCACATTAATATAAATTATTTGAGATAGGTGATATATTTTCTCTGTGGTGGACAATTAAACGGTCATTTTCTCTGTAGAGGGAAATTTAAAGGACATTAAAAGGACAAATGGAAAGAATTATTGTTTTAAACCACTGCCTGCCTGAGTTATTATATTAAAGAGGTTTTAGAATAAGTTATTATTAACATCATCATTTGATTTATAAGGCCATATAATTTCAGGTGCCTCATACCCTATCAGTGGGGCTTGCAGAATGTGGTTTAAAAAAATAGTGACCATGATGATCCAATTAAAAATTTCTTCTTGTTTTTTTACAAGTATCACACTGTTGTGGTCATGATTTTTACCTTTTTAACCATATCTCATGGACATTCCCATATCCTATAATATCATGTTCTGGGTACAGAAAGAAAATACACATTCTCCTAGATGGGCAAGATTAACTGCAAATGTGCATAGATGAGCAGACTATGGCCAAATGTTTTAATACACTCCATATTAGTTGGTCTTCTTTTACTTTTATCAACAGAATAGGAAGATCTGTAAGCCCAGAGGATTCTAGTTCTTCTGTATGTTAGACGTTAAATCAGCCTCAGTTATTGTTTTCAGCCTCAGTTTGCTGTCTCCAAGAAGATGTTTCCATGACTAATCTGACATTGAAAACTGTAGAAAAGGCATTACCTATTTCAATATTTTGAATTTTAAAGTACTATTAAATGTTGACCAGCATAATTGATCATTGCAAGACAGGAGTGTGGCTATTCACAATGATGTGTAACAGTACTGCTTAATCCCATTAGATCATAAGGTTCCATTTAACTCTCATGGCTAATAATCACTTGTGGATTTCTGCTTCTGTTGCTTAATTGACATTGTGATTTATTGTACGAGGTAATCATGAAGAAGAGCATGTGAACCCAAGATCTCAAGGGGAAAAAATGCAGAAATTCTGCTAAAATATTTCAAAAGCATTTCAGACCCTGGGGGTGACTCCAAGAGATATTTTTGAAACATGCACACTGATTTAATAAGAGGAATCTGAACATTTGTTTGGCCATGAATACAGTATAAAAAAAGGCTGGAGCCTTTGATTGGAACCAAAAAGTAGCCATGAAATGAGGGGGAGAGCTCTGGCGCCCAGATGAAACTCCTCTGTAGAAGAAACAAATAGGAAAACAATTCATTAATTCCCCTTTTCTTCTGCAGTCCTTGCATTTCTGTTCTAAAATTTACCTTAATTAAAGGAAAGAAACTGTGTTAATTGTCTTCCTGCAATCTTCTGCCCATGAGAATTTGCTAAGTGAAATTTCTTGATCCATCCTATTATTTAGATCACTGTTTATCCTTAACATGTTATTTGTCTGGCATTAAAAAAATATACCAGAGGTTCTGTCTTTGTCCTGCTAAGACTCAGAGTCATTTATTCCCTGGAGGTGGGGAACAGGATGCCAACTAATTTTACTTGACTCTCTTCAACAAAAAAGCAAGTACTTCTCTCTTTTATAGACCTCACACTCCAGTATCAACTGATAGTAGTACATTGGATAGCTGGGGAATGATGTCAAACTTGGAGAATCTTATTCAAGATTCAAGATTCAGGAAAGCAGAAATCACACTGATTTAGAGAAGAATGATCAGTTTATCTGTAAATGCCACTGGATGTCACTGTTGCTCATCTCTAATGAAAGCTTACAAATTTTGGTGTAGAAAGGCAGAAACCTTTAGTGTTAGATATTTAATATCTAGGACATGTTTATGTCCAAATTTAATATCTAGGACATATTTTCATATTTTTGCCTTAAATTGATAGGAAAACATGTCTAATTTGGTTCCATTTTTATAACCAGAACTGGAAGTCATATAGTCTTGCATGAGATTCAGCATTCTGAACAAATGTTGTAGTTATCAAGCATTTGTGTAATCGTATGTAAAAATGCTTTCATTATCAGAAAAGGACTTCCTTCAATGGCACAATGAACAAATAATTTTGGGAGATGTATTTACATAGATTATGTTCCCTTGTGATGTAATTTAAGGTATTAATGGAACAAGCTGCTGAGCTATTTACATTTTGATATTTACATAACTAGTGTAAATAATTAGTGCTTAGGTGTTTTATGGCTAAGTCACCTATGAAAAGAGCACATGACAGCAATATGTGAATGTGCTTTAATGAAAATGTTCAAAAATAATTTCTGATTGAGACTGGGACATATTTGCCTGCTTTGGTGATATTTGATTAAGGGTGAATAGATCACCACATATAGTGTACAATTTCTGGTTAAATGAAATATGTGCTCTTATGCAACCACATCACTGCCCAGAAGAAACGAAAACTTAAAATGATTGTGGAGTCTTTCAGGATTCAACAACTATAATACAACAATAGAACATATTCCTCATACAACTCATATTAAGAAATCCTTATCTAACATCACTTATATTAAGTTTCAAATTATTTATTTATTTAAATAAACAAACAAACAAATATTGTATAATAGAGCTTTTGTAGTGTTTCATTTTTAAAAGGAGAATTTTTGTCTTCAATATGAAAGGTTTTAATTAAGTAAATTTTTGCCTTAATTTAGAATGCCCAAGATCCTTACTGGATCATAGTTTTGAGCTTTCTTCTTCCATTAAAACCAGTAGAACTACATCAATTTAGGAAGAAGTGGAACAAATTCCTAGGGCAATCCAGAAGAATACTTCTAATCCAGTGTTTCTTAACCACGGGAACTTTGTGTAGACTTTAGCGGCCAGAATTCCACCACCAGCTTCCTGGAGTTGAAGTCCACACATCTTAAAATTAAGAAACAGTGCTGCAGTCAATTATACTGCATGCTGCTAAGAAATTTAAAAGAACTAGGTGACTCAACCCTCTCCTGAGCCTGGTTCTTTTGGAAGTCACATATAAGTACAATTAGTGTTGCTTCTACCCAGTATCCAGGTCTGAACTTTGATTGGAAAGAATCTAGGATGTCCATCTCCTTCAGCTTCCTCCACACATAAAATTACATTTTGCATAAGAAACTGTGAAGTAAATCTTTCTGACATCCCTGGACTGAAGAAACTCTTTTTTCATTTATATTCCATAATCTGTCTCTTTTGTCTTTTGCAATGTTGTTTGTGTGCATTTGTTAGTGATGTCTTGTGTTTCCTATAACCTAAGATTAGAAGTTTGTCAAAATTAAAAACCACAGTTTAGAAAAAGATGAATGACTTTTATGCAAAGCAGATTATTTTGAATGTTGTTCATTACACACTGGGATGCTGGGGAAAATCCTTAATGAGTTCTATATACTGGATTATTTGACATTCACAAAGTTATCTAATGATTTCCATGACATGTAAACACAAAAGGATAGTATATACTTTTAACAGAATGCCTTTATTTCCTTCTTTCTTTGATGCTGGTATACAATGAAGCTTAAATGCCTAGGCTTTTATAGTAGAATCATATATTCAATAGAATAACATCTGAAAGAAAGTATTTGAGTTGGGGACAATAAGAAATCACTAGGCATCAAAGATATTTAGAGAATGGTCTCCATAGAAAGCTATTAGCTGTATAAACTTCCAGTAGGAGAGAGGAGATTAAATAGCTATAAAATAAGACATGCTGGGTGCAAATTGCATGTTAGAAATTGTGTAGCTAGGTAGCTATACTTATCAAGGCTAGATTAGTTACTCTGCAGGCACACTGTATCTTCGATTATTTATATTATTATACTATGTAAATCCCATTTTTTCCATCGTAACAAATGCAGTCTGTCTCTATTGCTCTCTCCACAAGTGGAGAAACTAATATGTCAGCATTTTCTGATATTTACTTTTACTAGCTTATCACTTTAAACATGTTAGGTTCTATGGCTACAGATATTCTCCAAAATTGAAAATCCTAACAAACTCTAGTTGTTAAATAGGTGTGCAAGGTGAAGGTGACTGGTATCATTTACGCATTGCTTACATTCTGTGTGCCTTCTTATGTATGTATTTCAGAAACACTTCATCCAGGTAGTCATCTAACATCTTGCTTTGCTTTAGAAAAATGTATTTATTTGTTAATATTTGTTAAGATGGCCTGATTCCACAAAGACTCTGGGAAGCTTACAAAGTTGCTATGTTCTTTGTCTTCAGATTGTAACTTTGCCATGTTTAGCTGAATTTAACTCATGTTATCAACAGCTTGTAAGCTGCTTATAGTCAGTTTAATGGAAGCACCATATAAGCGTCAGTAAATAAGTAAATAAAATAAATAAGAGTAGAAAAAACCCCCATGCATGCTTTAAATATGTACTGTAGTAATGAAGAAAAGTTTTAAATGTGTTGTAATTGCTTTAAGGCATACTTTACAGTTTTATCACATGCCAGCATTCTTATTTTATGCAGATTTCAAATCTATGAAAACCGTGGGGTTTGAAGGATGTAAGCCATGTACACTGTCTTATGGCTGCTGGCATACACCTACTTGTAAAGTTTTGGGGGATGTGGTGGGGGAGAGACTTAATGATGCTGGATGTGCAGAACAATTGCCAGCACTCCGATGGTTCGAGTCCAGCTCTGCAGGACAGGGTGAGCTCCCATCTCTTGTCCCTACTTTCTGCCCACCTAGCAGTTTGAAAGCATTGTTTGGGAGTAGATAGATAGGTGCCACCATTTTGTTGGTAGGAAACTGCTGGCTGCATTCTGCATGAGCTGGAATTGGTGCTGGATCTGCCCGGACACGATTGGTGGAGGAGTGGTGGAGGAAAGTCACGGATGAGCTGATTTCCCCTGAGAATGCCGCAGGCCAGTTGTTGTGAAGCTAGTGGGTCCTTTTGTGGTGTACTGGTGCAACAAACGGACTAGTGACTGTCAGCTCCCGGGACTTCTACTGTGTTCATAACATTGCAGTTTCCCTGGCCTTGTATGCCATATGCTAAATAAATAAATAAATGTAATTTTTTGTGGGATATGTTGCATTTAGGATGATTTATCCAGAAAATTATAAATCAGCTAAACCTATGACGATCTCTTTTTCCTTAAATACTTCAGATGTGGGGAAGGAGATTTAGTCAGGGCCACCTTTTTCTTCTATTCATGGCCTGATACTGGTATAGAATTTTGTCAGGCTATATCACTGCTGGATAAGAAGACTTGCAGTGTTGGCAATACAATAAATAGAAGAGTAATAAAAAGTATGGCGATAATGTTGATCTTAAGCACAAATCACCAATGAAAGGATATGATGCAGGTATCAAGTTAAGATGACAACAGGCATCTACACCTTGTCATGATGTATTTCTCCTGATTTAAAACAGAACAGGTATTTCCTATGATGGAGAACTTCAGGTTAGAAATACCTTCAGAATTGGCAAGAAACAGAGCGTGTTTCTTCCATGCTCAATTATTTTTTATTTTCTGATTTATCTCTGGAAATGACAGGTTGTTCTTAAGGTTGTTTTTGTTCTGAGAGTTCAGCATGACTGATTTTTTTTATTTTGTACACCAGCTTTGAAATTTTACTAAGGGCTTTATCCATGATTAGGGATAAAGTTTGGGTCATCACAGCAGACAATATGGACTAGGACAGGGGTCCCCAACCTTTCTGGGTTGGTGGCCTGGGGGGGAGGGTAGAGGCACCTTTACACGCGCACAATGCAAACAGAGCCACAAGTGCCCGGGTGATGCTAGTGCCCGGGCAATGCCATGATGCTAATGCAAGTGGGGGGAGTGTGGGCTCACAGCGATGATAGAGCCTGCGCGATGCTGCTATGCTAGCGCAAGTAGAGGGAGTGTGCACTCGCAGCAATGCTAGCACCTGCACAACACTCACGGCATCACTAGCGCTGGCATGACGCTGTAATGCTAGTGCAAGTGGGGTGCGAGTGTGCACATGCACATGCACTGGCCAGCCACTCATGTGGCCCAGTGGCCAACAGCTCACAGCCCAGTAGTGGGCCACGGCCCACAGGTTGGGGACTCCTGGAATAGGAGTCAAATTCTTGGCATGGCAGCTTCTGAAGCAGCTTTTTAAGCTGTTCTCTTATTGATACTTTAATCAGTGGAAGGTAATATACATGCAAACCATATTAATATTGAACTGGTCAAGATCAGAGCACTTGACAATTTCTTCATAAGGAGCCCTTTTTAAAGCAGCAGGAACAGGCCAGGTGAGAGTTCATCTTTTCTGGCCAAATAACAACTACCTTGTCTTCGTTTTGTTTTCTCTGCCAATTTACCAGAGAAACTGCTGCCAAGAACAAAGTAATTTCATCTCTTTTTTCAAAAGAGAATACTTTAAGTAAACTTATCATGTTGCAGGAAAGAAAACAAATCTAAGAAAAATGGATCCAGTTAAAGTTACAGAATGTTTAGTAGCAATGGAATTTAATGTACTGATGAATCTTTGCTATGGGTAGAGACAGGCAGTTTTGTTTTTTCTCACAGTAACAGGTTTTCTTTTTTAGTAATGGTTGGCAAGGAAACTCATGTCTAGCTGGGCACTTCCTGATTACATTAGCATAGCCCATCCCACATCGAACGAACGCCCAGCACGACCTCATTTTAATGCTGGATCCAGGCCAAAAGCATAAGCACTACCCTGGATATAAGGAGGAGAATGATTGCAAAGAGAACCATAAACTGTAATAGGACTGGGATATATTTCTGTACTATGCTGACTATAAAACTTTAGATATTTACGCAATTGAAAATATACTTAGCAAGCAAGCAAATGGGCTGTGTTTCTCTTCTGGTCTCAAACTATAATCTGATAGAAGATTCACACAAATCTGATTGCAATTCCATAGAGGTGGTTTTTTCCCCCCTTCTTCACAGAAAAAGGAATATACAAAGGGAAAGAGGAAAGTAGAAATAAAGCATGACAGGAACAAAGAGAAAAGAGGAACATGCCATATGGAGGAAGATCCATGCCTTTCGCTATGAAGACTTCAAACTCTGGTGTGTAAGCAGGCTGCCTCTTTTGGAGTGGGCACCACACTATTGTTGGAAAATGGACCTACTTCCTGATATAGTTTCTGGGATGATGTTGGCAGTTCAACAGGTGACGCAAGGTACTGTGTTAAAAACTGTGTCAGTGACTTGTATTGCTTAAATTGAACTGCTCTAGCCTTAAAAGTAGAAGTTCTGTTTGCCTACTTATTCTTTTCTTTTTTTTTTATGAAGGAGATGAGCATCTTTGCTTTTTCAAACCTGGATCTATCACTTTACAAACCTTTATGTTTGCCTTGAACATCTCCCATTATATTTAATGGGGCTTATTTTAGGTGATGTTAGTTTTAAATGGGAATAATTTCTTCCGATTGAGTTAACTTAAAACAGTATTATAGACTGGCAGTTGAACAACAGTGTACCTCTTTAACTTGCACACAATGTTGTTCATACATTTATATGTACACAGGTACACACATATGCTCATTGTGGTTTACATGATAAACGTAGCTTGTCTTTCCATTTCTTCTCTTCATATCTGTGTAAAGAGGTTTACCTTTGTTTTTTTTATAAAAGAAAGGCCCACTTTAATAATATATTATTAGGCATCCAGTTAAATAATCTTGTAATTTTTGTTTTATTTGACTATGGTTGAAAAACTGCATTGTGCAACATTAAAAAGAGGACTGTAGATATCTACCATTATGCCTTTTGATGTAAACCTTTAGTGAAAATACTTCTGCTTTAGGTTAAAATTATACTGAAATAGTGTGTGTGTGTGTGTGAATGTTGTAAAACACTGTTTTATGAATATTCAGCATTTCATTCAATGTAATTTTCCTTCTCTTCCTCAAAGTATGAAAACAATAAAATACTAAAGAATTACTTCAAACATTATCTGGTATTCCTTTGAAAATGGTAATCTACAAGGCATAAACGTTCTGGGTATAAAAGGCCAAGGCTGTGATGTCTTATTTTTAATATTATCCTGAACTACCCTATAACATAATCTCCATGACGTCTTTTCTTGGAAAACTAAAAGATAGCACATCAATTCAGTTAATCACCATTGATAAGAATAATCCTGGTTTATATATAAGGCCATTTTTTTTTTGCAGGTGATAGTTCAAAAAATGCTACAATAGCTAAAGATTTCTCACATTATGGCATTTGGGGGAATTTCTGCATGGGATCACGTATTAAAATGGAATATAAATCATTCAGAAGCAAAAGCTTTCTGATGGCTGCTTTTCTCAGATTCCCTAACAGCTTGCTCTAGTTTTCATTTATGCCTTGAAAATTATAAGCACTTCTTTAATTGAATTATTCTGCAGCTGGAATCATCCAGTTTGTGTATGTACTTGTGCTTTTGCAGTAATTAGTAACATCTGCATTGGCATGATTTAAGTTGAAGGCCTTAATACTTTAATACTATAAAGAATCTTGTTCCTTGATATATTGATACAAAGAATAGCACATTAAATGGTGCTAGTAATGACATTTTAGAAGCCAACTAAAATAATGAGCTTTTAAAAAAAGGCAACATGGGTACTTATTTCTGTCCTTTTGGTGAACTTCCACAGAACAGGATTTTTACTAGTTATGGCAGTTTTCCGCAATTTAATTATTTCCATATGTGCTGGGACTACAACCCCCAGAATTCTCAGTCAATGAGAAAGGCACCATAGGAATGGAGTAGTTAAACTTTAAAAAAACGTAGTGAAACTGGGGAAAAAGTTATTTCCTTAAAAATATAGAAACTGATTTATGTACTTAGATTTATCTGGGTCAGTACTGTATACTCAGAGTTTGTTTCCTAACCATGTCATAAACATTCCCCAGAAAGTGTTTTATATAATATGTCCTATGGCATTGCTTTTTGTTATATACTCAGCCCAAAGCTAATGCAACTGAAAATTATATTGAGCTGTCCAGCTAGGAAGCAGCATGTTCCCTTTTATTCCCAACATAAGGTTTGCTGTGAACCCAATTTAAAATAATTCAAATTGATTAATAATATGGTCATGGATTGGCATTTACCTAACGTTTGGCAACTGAGTTGCTACTTTGTGCTATTGTAGGTACCAAAACATACATAGGTTCCTTATACAGGTAGTCCTCAACCTATGACTGGATACTTAATGACTGTTCAAAGTTATGGACCTACCTTGGGGCTATTAAGACCCAGATCCAAAGTCCCAAAAGTTGAGACTCCTCCATGGTTATATGACTGCACCTTGAGCACTCAGCAGTACAGGTGTATTTGCAGTTCTTTACAGCATCCTGCAGTCCGGTGACCACATTTTATGATGGTTGTACTGACAATTGGCAGTTACTTCCAATTTTTGGCAAAACTATGCCCATAGCAAACCATGGTGTTTGCTTAACGATTCCTGCAAAAAAAGTTGTAAAATTAGGATGGTCATATGACTAACTTATTTTACAACTGTCACGACTTATGACCTTAATGGGCAGACTCCATTACAGTCATATGTTGAGAATTACCTGTATATATGAATTAGCAGCTTTTTAAAATGAGCACTAAACCTGCTGCTTTTATGAATGAGCTAGCCCATGCTGTATGATCTGAACCTGCCATCTATGTGTTACTGATACCAATAAGTAATAACTGGGTTTTTACCCAAAAAAGAGGTTTTATGTTTGTAGCTTGTACTGTTTTTATTACTTTGGGGAGATGAGCAGAATGGCATGTCCTTTGCTTCTGCCATGTGCTGTTGCTGACAGCAGCAATTGTTCAGAACAGGACTCATTAGTTATCAGTTGTTTATTTCCATTTCTCTCTATGTTTCTTGACAGGTTGCAGGCATAGAGATGGGCATGGGATAAAGCAGGAGGGAACTCTATAAGAGAGAGAGAACCTCCAGTGTGCCTTGCAGTCCCTTTTCTGCCCCTGTGATCTGTGAGATAATGGCCAGACTCTCAAGATCTGATAGGTGACTAACTTGCTATTCAAAACATTCACCTATACTTGCCTAACTGTGCTTTACCAGCCCACTTAAGGAGAGTGATTGGTGTTTGTTTTTCCTACCTGCACCTGATGCTTGGTAGAATCTGCTAGTTGCTTTCCTTAACTTGTCCCACATTAAACATTTTAAGGATAGCATCACTCACTGGCTTCATTAATGAAGCAGTCTAGGGCTCATCCATTGGGACTGCATAATTTATGCTAACATATTTATCTGCCAAATTGAAAATTGGTGGCTTGAAGAGTGCAGTTCTCTGGCTGTGCCCTCTGACTGGCAATACACTTCACAGCAAAAATTTAGTTTCCTCAGCTGCAGTCTACAGTACCTTTTTCATTAAATCTGAAAATGTCAGGTGTTAAACCTGGGAAATTTCATGAAAATCATCTGCTTTACCACCACATTGGCTTTTCAACTGATGAATCACACAAGTTACTTATATTTAGCTGGTACTCTTGAATCTTCATATGTACTGCTGCCAGGTCTCCCCAACATGGTGATAATGCATATGATTTTTCTTATTTGGATACAAAACCACTGACTATCATCCTGTTGAATTTAACCCACTGTTCAAGTGGCTATTTCCTTCTAGGTTAATGCAGAACCATGATCTAGAATGCAGGTTAATGAGCTCCTTCAGGATTTTTTTAATTTTTTTTTACCAATTGTAAATCTGCTCACCTGCCATACTGTATGCTGGTCTGTAATAACTCCTTTATGTATCTTGCCCATAAGAATCTTTTCAAATTTGTTTTGACATCAAGGTACATTATGTCCATACATTATCTTGGTCTAATAAATTAATCAGTCCCTTGTAAAAATAAGTAGGTCTGACATGATTTACTATTGATAAACTCATGCTAACTTCTGATAGTAATAATTTTATCCTTTTCTAAAATGTTCGTGGTTGTGCTGCTTGATAATCTGTCCTAGTAAATTGTTCTATACAGATATTAAGGTAACTGATTTGTAGTTTTCAGATTTCCCCTCTTCTCCAGCAGGACAATGGAGAATCCACCAATGGGTTAGGACTATCTTCCTGCCCAATAAGAGACTAAGTTTGCCAGAGTTAACACGCCTCCTGCTGGGCTGATATCCCAGACACGACTTAGTCTTCAGGCCAGCTAGGACGTTCGTGTTGGCTCTGGACAGGCCGTATTGTTCTTTTATTGGTGGATTCTCTCATCAGTACCTTTTAGACAGGACAGCAACAATTCGGTCATTAGCCAAATTTCAAAAGCCGCAAAACAGCTGAGCGTCGGCCTCCGAGTCTCTCGGCAACGGCAATTTTGGCGATCGGCCGGATCAGGCCCCATCGCCCACGTCAGCCTTCGGCGCCAAGGACTTTACCCGACGATCAGCTGATCGTCGGATGAGCCGCAGCTCAGCTGAGCGTCGGCCTCCGGGCTCGCCCAGCAACAGCCGGAGCTGCAGATCGCCGGCTCAGCCTCATTAACTGTAGCGCTGCTGGAGGCTTGAAATTCGATCAGCTGCAGGTCGGAGCTTGCCACGGCATCGCGGAATGCCAGCCTTCGGGCAAAAGGCCAGGCCATTACTCTCCACGGCCCTGCAGCCTCCAGCGAGGATCGGTTGCTCCCATATCGGGGCGCAACGCGCATTTCGAGGCCGCTGGCTCCCAGATACTGGGTAGCCAAGAATTTAGCCTGAGGGCCTCTTTCTACAGTGGGTGATTTGAGGCCTCAGATTTTGGCGCGCAAACCGTGGACGCCATTTTGGACGCCAAAGGCCTAGTAGGCCTGACAGGGACGGCCCCAACAGGCAGCAGCCACGGCACAAAGCCTACAGACTGCTTACTGAGGCCATGGGTGTAGGCGCCGGCCCTCCCCTCTCCATCCTTGCAGGGGATTGACTCAGGTCTAGGCCCCAGGCCTAACAAGTCGCCTCGCCATTGCAGCGGCAGCCATTTTGTGGACTGATTACAGCCGCCATTTTGCAGCTTCAAAACTGCCATTGACACCCTGCTCAGATTCTGATCTGGCACAACCAACCCCAGGGCAAAACCTGGCAAGGATTTCACCTTTAGCGTGAGCTGGCACGCCTTCGGGCTCCGCCGCCACCACCTAGGCTTTGTGTGCAGGCACATATCACTCAGGTGATTGCCGCCACCAACAAGGAGAGGAGTGCGCAGGCACATATCACCAAGGTGATTGCCGCCACTGATCGGTCAACGTGTGTGCCGGCACTTGCCGATTGCGACTCACCCATCGGGTCTCGTCGCCACAAGACGCCTGACTAATACGTCTCAGTGCATCACTGGGCATTTTCCAGCCTCTCAGAGCTCTGCCTAGGGCAGTAGGGCGCTCAGTGCAGCGCAAAACCCGGAGCGGACGCTGTTCATCAGCTTTTGCTATACTAACAGCTGGGCAATCCGCTCCGGCTCCTGAGTTGCAACAGGCTTCAGGCCTTCCTTGCAATGGCTGACGACGCAGCTAATCAATCTGCGCAGGGCGCTTCCGGCACTCCCGTCCCAGGGAAACGCAAGTCCTCTAAACTAGAGGCAGCAGGCAGGATAAAGGCCAAGGCCAGGTCCAAGGCCATCGCTGGAAAAAAGGCCTCAAGGGCCGCAGACAAGGCAGCTGAAAGGCGAAACACGGCTCTGGAGAAGCAGTTCTCCAGGGCTCAGCATATGTCTGCAGGAGACCAACCTCTGGTTCCCCTTGCCCCCCAGGAGAGTTCACTCTTCAACCCCCAACTGGCCCTGCCAGGCCCCACTGACTCGCGGGCCCTTTCCCATCAGGGCCCCATGGCACAGAGTGCTACTCTGTCCTCTGACCAGGGATTGAACCCCCTAATGGGGGCTTCACCGGCTAGATTCCGCCCCCCGCCCGAGGCCACGTTCACGCCCACAGCGGCTGGACTTCGCCCCCCTGAACATCAAGGGGTCGGGCCTGAGCAGCTCGAGGCATTAATCGCCCAGGCGTATGCTCAGGGCAGGGCCTCCTCGTTCTACGAGAACTCCAGGCCAGAGTTTGTCATGCCCGTGGTGCCACCTCAGGCACGGGCGGAGAGGCCGGAATATCCGGAGTCCGTTTATTCGGAACATTCCTCCCAAACACGGGACTCTGATCCCGAGGATTATGGGTCAACTGACTTCCAACTGTCAGAGGATGAGGAGTCGGCCCCAGACCCGTCACCTTTCATAGGCCTCTTCGACCCGGGTCTATTTAGATCTCTCCTGCTAAAGGCCACCACATCGGCCAATATTGAGCCGGAGCAGGAAAAGCAGCCGACTGCCTCAACTAGTCAGGACCCCAAGCCACTCTTCTCCGAACCTACGGTGACGGAGCGCTACATCCCTTGCCCTCCATTTTTCCTGGAAACTATCAGGAAACAATGGGGGAATCCGGGCACTCTACCAACGCCGGGGGGAACGGATAAGAGACTCATGGCCGTCGCCCCGGCCTTGTCAGATCTCCTGGAGGTTCCCAGGGTGGACGAACCACTAACCTCTCTTTTTTCTTCCTCCACCGTGTCAGGTGACACGTCTGAGGTCTTGAGGGCAGAGGACAGGAAGTCCGAGCTCTCTCTCCGCAGATCTCACCTGGCATCGGCATGGGCCGTGCGTGCGTCCACCTCTACTTCCTTCTTTGCCAGAACGTCAATTCTCTGGCTCAGGGACCTCCAAGCGTTGCTTCCCCCGGATCAGGTTCGTGCCCATCAGAATCTGGGTAAGTTGGTGGCATCGGCAGAATACATGGCGGATACTTCCCTCCATGCCGCCAGATTCTCAGCGTGCTCCATGGCCGCTAATACTGCAGCCCGCAGGCTCCTATGGCTGAAACAGTGGCGAGCGGACTTGAAGTCCAAGTGGCACCTGGCTTCCGCTCCCTGCAGGGATGGACGCCTCTTTGGGGAGGCGCTAGAGCCTTACCTTATTGAAAATAGGGATAAGCGTAAGGTGTTGGCCCACCTTACTAGGAGGCCGGATAGGCGAGCTACTCCGTACCCACAGAGACCGCCCTTCCGCCAGGGACCAGGATTGGTGTGGGGCCCTCCGCCTCGTCCCTCCTTCCCCAGGCCCGGCCGTCAACCTGACCACCCGGCTCCCAGAACCAGGCAGCAATATCACGGCAAGAGGCCCTTTCGGGGCACGGGAGGCCGTCCTTTCAGAGGTCACAAATGACTCAAGGACGGACCTCCCCATTGGCGGCAGACTCACTCTGTTTTTACACGAATGGGAGGCCACCATCACAGACACCTGGGTGCTCAACACCATCAGGCACGGCCTCACCTTGGAATTTCTGTCGCAGCCACGGGATCGATTCATTGCCTGCTCCGCCCCAAGAAGCCCGGCAAAGATAGGTCTCATGTCCGAGGCCATTCACCATCTGCTACAGATCAAGGCCATCGAGCCGGTGCCCGCTGGCCAAACCCATCGAGGGTTCTACTCCATTCTCTTCGTGGTCCCAAAGGCTTCGGGAGGGTGGAGAGCAATCCTCGATCTGCAGGGATTGAACTCTCATCTTGTCTACAAGAGATTCAAGATGCAGACGTTGCAGTCCATCCTGGCCAGCATAAGGAGGCACGACTTCCTCATCTCCATCGACCTTACAGAGGCATACCTTCATATTCCCATATCTCCCGACCATCGGAGGTTCCTCAGGTTCTGTTACGGGTCCCACCACTTTCAGTACAGGGCCCTGCCATTCGGCCTCTCGTCCGCCCCGAGGGTATTTACAAAAGTCCTGGCTGCACTGGTAGCCCACCTAAGATTGATTCCTGTCCAGGTCCAATGCTACCTGGACGACATCCTTATTCTGTCCTCCTCCCTACAGCAGGCCCGGTCGGACCTGGAATTAGCCGTCCGGCTCCTTCAGACTCATGGCTTTTCGGTCAACTTCCGAAAGAGCCTGATAGAGCCCTCCAATCGCATCCTACACCTAGGAACGATCATAGATACCGACCTTTTAAGGGTCTATCTGTCCCCGGAATGCCGGGACAGCATTCGCTCCCTGATCAGACAGATACGGAGGGAACGGAGGATCACTCTGGCCTCACTCTCCCGACTACTGGGCAAGATGGTCTCTTGCATGGGAATAGTGCCATGGGCCAGACTGCACTTCAGAACCCTACAATGGTTCCTACTCACCTTAACGACGGATGCAAGTCTGTTCGGATGGGGTGTACACCTGGGTTGTCACTTAGCACAGGGACGATGGTCACCCATGGACCTCAGTCACAACATAAATTGGCTGGAACTCAGGGCCATTCATCTGGCACTGCTTCACTTCAGCGACGAGGTGGTGGGTCAACACGTCCTAGTGCTCACAGACAACGTGGCTGCAAAGGCCCACGTGAACCGGCAGGGCGGCACTCGCTCCAGGTCTTTGATGTCCAAAGCACGGTCACTAGGTTCCTGGGCGGAAACCAATCTCTCCTCCTTAAAGGCGGAGCACATTTCAGGGCAGGCCAACCTTCAGGCGGACTCGTTGAGCCGGTCGACAGTAGACCACTCCGAGTGGCGTCTGCATCCCAATTTATTCAGGGAGATTTCGGTGAGGTTTGGGCCTCCGGTGGTGGATCTATTCGCCTCGCCGGCAAATGCCCAACTCCCGAGATTCTTCTCCAGGTTTCCGTCCCGGGGGGCGGAGCGGACGGACGCGCTCCGCAGCCCCTGGCCCACAGGTCTCCTCTATGCCTTTCCCCCTCTTCCTCTGCTTCCGGCTCTCATCCGGAAAATTCTGCAGGAACGGGCGGAGATCATAGTGGTTGCCCCACATTGGCCGAGACGGCCGTGGTTTGCCGACCTAGTGGACCTTTTCATCTCTCCTCGGTGGAAGATTCCCCCAGATCAGGTCGCTCTCAGTCAGGGGGTTCTACAACACCCAGAACCCCAAGGCCTACAACTAGCCGTCTGGCACTTGAGAGGCGGCTCTTAACACGAGACTCGTTTTCAGAGGGGGTGATCTCAATGATTCAGGCCTCCAGGCGTCCTTCCACTAACAGAATTTATGACTCCTCGTGGAAGAGTTTTTGTGCCTGGTGTTCCAGGAATCGCCTGGACATCTCGGCTGTCACTATCTCGCACATCCTTGAGTACTTGCTGGAGGGATTTAACAAGGGCTTGTCGCCCAATACCATCCGCAGGCAACTGGCGGCTCTCTCCACAGTACTCATGTGCCAGGATTCCATTCCTTTGGCCCAGCATCCACTGGTACGGTCCTTTCTCAAGGGTGCTACCAACACCAGACCTCCCGTGGTTCACCGTTATCCCTCTTGGGATCTCCCACGGGTGTTACAGGCCCTTACCTTGCCACCGTTCGAGTCTATCAAGACCTGTTCGCTGCAGTTCTTGTCCATGAAGGCGGCCTTTCTTGTGGCGATCACATCCGCTAGACGCATCTCGGAGCTGGCTGCTCTCTCGGTCAGAGAGGACCTATGCGTCTTTCACAGCGATAGAGTAGTCCTCCGACTGGACCCGGCCTTTGTACCAAAGGTGAACTCGTTGTTCCATAGGGCACAAGAGGTGGTCCTACCGAACTTTTGTCCCCAGCCTGCTCACGACTTGGAACGCCAGTGGCACACCTTGGACGTTCGTAGGGTGTTACGCCACTACATTCAGAGGACTTCTGCCTTCCGCAAATCGGAAGCGCTTTTTGTCTCCTTCCAGCCTTCTTCGATGAGGAAGAAAGTCTCGTCTTCCACTGTAGGCAGATGGATCAGATCCTGCATCGCAAAGGCCTACCAGGCGCAGTCCCTGCCACTGCCAGGCCGTATCACTGCTCACTCTACCCGCAGTGCCACTACATCAGCAGCGTGGGCTACGCAGGCACCCATTGGGGATATTTGCAGGGCGGCGACCTGGTCCTCGCCTTCCCCGTTTGTGAGGCATTACAGGCTGGACAAATTCGCCTCCGCGGAGGCCTCGTTTGGCCGGAGGGTACTCCAGCAAGTGGCATCATCAAGTGGGACACAGGCCCTGACTGATTCCCTCCCATAGGGACAGCTCAGCTTTGGTTTGTCCCATTGGTGGATTCTCCATCGTCCTGCTGGAGAAGGGGCGTTGTCTTACCTGAACGCCTTTTCTCAGCAGGACGATGGAGAATCCACGCCCATCTCCTTAGGACCATCAGGTCCTGTGTTAGGGGCACAGAGAGCCAACACATCGGTCCATTGTCAGCAGCTTCGCCTTCGTCGTGTCTGGGATATCAGCCCAGCAGGAGGCGTGTTAACTCTGGCAAACTTAGTCTCTTATTGGGCAGGAAGATAGTCCTAACCCATTGGTGGATTCTCCATCGTCCTGCTGAGAAAAGGCGTTCAGGTAAGACAACGCCCCTTCTCCTTTTTTGAATATTAGGATTATGTTTGTTCTCCAGTTTTCTGACATCTCACTTGTTCTCTAGCAGTTGGTGATTATTAGATTACATCTGCCAGTTTTCCCAATGGCTGGAATGTAATTTGCCTGCCTTTACAATTTGTATAGGGTAACAAGGAGACTACATCTTTATAGTTTTGGCACAGAATGTATAATATTTAAAAGCTAATGAAATACAAAGAAAAGTTAATGTGAGATGATGGAATTAAAATAGCTCAGATGTTAATTCTCAAATCTGCGGGTTGCATAAACGGGTTGCAAGGATATTCCCCTTTAAGAGGCTATATTACAAATAAATAATAAAAAAATAAAAAACAAACAAACAAACAAATAAATAAATAGTAACGTCAATTGGAGCAGGTGAAAAAAACATGTAGAAAAACAACTTATTCATTTTGCCCCTTGTAGTCAAATCTCAGTGCTTCAACTTTTCACATCTTCCCTGTCTATCAAGTGTCTTCACCTGAGTGAGGGTTTTAACTGGATTTTTTTAATCGATGTCCTAAATGTGCACTAAGTTGTTCAGAATTGTGGTGCTCCCACGTGATGTTTAGAGGGTTAAAGTGGGCAGGGTCAAAATCAAAGAGCCTGAGATCAAATTTATTTATGCATATCCCACCTTTAACTTACCACCAATAAATTCAGAAGGAATACCACTAGAAAAAGTTGAAAGGATCACGCACCTCGGTTCTAATTTACATGAAAGCTGGGACATGACCGCTGAAGTAAAGACAAGGATAGAGAAAGCTCGAACAGCATTCTTCAAAATGAAAAAGGTCTTCTGCAGTCACGACATAAGCCTAAGACTGAAAATCAGGCTTGTCAGATGTTATATTTTTTCTATCCTGCTCTATGGAGTAGAGAGTTGGTCTCTGACAGAAGGCCACCTGAAGAGACTAGAAGCATTTGAAATGTGGATTTACAGGCGGCTGTTATGTATAAGCTGGGTTGACAAGATCAGAAATGAGGAGGTGATAAGCCGCCTGGGAAAGCCAAGGGAAATCATCAAGACAATTAAAAAACGAAATTTAGAATATTTCGGACATGTAATGCAACACCCAGGAAAATACGGCATACTCCATTTAATCCTCCAGGGAAAGATCGAAGGCAAACGAGGTCCAGGCAGAAGAAGAACATCATGGCTTCAAAATCTAAGGGACTGGTTTGGACAAAACTCAGCAGCACTTTTTCGTGCGGCTGCTGATAAAAACAGGATCGCCAACATGATCGCCAACGTCCGATAACGGATATGGCACAAGAAGAAGAAAAAGAAGAAGAATATCCCACCTTTATTATTTTTCATGACTATCACAATCATCCTCCTGGGATGCCCCCAAACCATCCACCGACTCCCATCACATTCTACCCCAGTCCAGTGGTAACAACTAGATCTTTATGGCCTTTTGGAAGTCTAAAAGGTGGGGGCTTGCTGGATCAGTTGGGGGAAAGTGTTCCACAGGATGAGGCGGCCACAGAAAAAGTATGCTTCTTAGGTCCCACTAGATGGGGATGTTTCAGGAAGGGACCTGGAGCATGTACCAATTAAGAGATTGAATATATATTTAAAACAAATTTAGAAGATTCCTCTTGCTCCTAAGTTATACCTATTTAAACTTTTGATTTTTTTAAAAAAATATAGAATACAAAGCCAAATTCCAGATTATAAGAATGACTAATGGATCCTTAACCCATGATGTTGTTTTAAGTAGATTTTTTGCCTTTGTAGTTATAACCATGAATATGGACAACATGGAAGTATTTCTCAGCAAATTGCATTGGAGTTTGGTTTGGCAACTGTCCTGATTACCACAGCCCTTTTTTCTGTTGTTGCTTGTGTCCTAACCTCATTAAAGTTCATTATTTGGCATTTTCTGCCACTAGCAATAATACAGCCAGAGATTATTTTCTTGGCAGGTATACTATGGTTAGTGGTTAATTATGTAGTACAGCAATAAGTAGTAGCATTCTAAGTATTCCAAGATAACAAAGGAACATGTTGTGTACTGACTTCATATTAGCATGATATTCTGGTGTACACTGATGGAATTTTTTATTTGTGCATTACTTTCTCTCTTTGCTTTTCTTTTATACAATTTATATAAATAATTTATACACTTTTCCATTATGTAATTTAGAATATTCATTCACTCATTTAGATCCTGAAAGAATAAGTAACTTTGCATGTTTCTTTCTTTAGACAGAAAAAAGTGTAACTATAATTTGTTTTGCTTTTTCACACAACTTGGCTGCAACTACTTGTCCTTTTATTTTTTAACATTGGCTTTAGGGATCTGGGTTGCAAAAATATGGTAAAAAATTAGGGCTAGTTTAAGACATGGCACAGCCTTATACATAAAAATATTGGAATCTGGCATAAGTCATGCAATGTCATGCAATGCCATTACCGCTTCCAAATGACAAAAGCTTTAAAGGACGGGGAAAAATCTTTTATTAGAAAGGGCCAGATTGCAGGAAATGTGAATTCTCAGAGTTATAATATAACTATTATACCACATGACCTCTTAAAATAGCTCTAGAAGGGATTTCTTCCCATCAAAGCCATTTGTCTGAAATGGTATAGGGTTTCCTGCCTGAGCAGGGGGTTGGACTAGATGACCTCCAGGGTCCCTTCCAACTTTTATTATTATTATTATTGATCATCGCACAGTCAGCCAGATGTTCAGACTGGATTTGGCATTTTTGTCTACCTATCGAGTCCTTACCAAGGACCTAGGATAGGCAGATGTGGATATTTGATGGTATTACAGATATCGTCGCAGGATGGAAGCAGTTCCTAGCAAGGCTGCCTTTTGCAATTGAAGAATTATTATTATTATTATTATTATTATTATTATTATTATTATTATTATTATTATTATTATTATTATTATTATTATTATTATTATTATTATTATATTTTCATAGTGGTTTATATTATATCTTGTTCTCCCAATTTACCTTTTCTACAGGGCTGGCTTTTGCTATTCTATCATCAGTGCATCCAGTGTTTGGTTTATACGGATCACTCTTTCCTGCTATTATTTATGCCATCTTTGGGATGGGTCGTCATGTTGCCCCAGGTAAGTTATTTCTAAGTCCTAGTGATTCAGTTTGAAAAACTTAGCCTATGTCTTTGTTAACTCTATTAATGTTATTTTCTATTCATATTCTGCGGTATTTCTTACAGTATGAGTTGAACCACGTGCATGCACACAGCAGATATACACACTGAGCCAAAATCAAGCAGAACAAATTGTATCATAGTGCTACACACAGAGAAAAAAATACACTTTTGCTCCTTCCATGGGAGAATAATATCCAGTTGCCTTCTCTGAAAGCTGCCCAGTACTATTTAGCTTCTATTCTTTAGTAAGAACCCCTTGCAAATTCATTGACTGCAAATGGAGCCTGTATTTCAGCAATGCATAATGAATTGGATTCTTCGTAACTATGTTGTTCAAGTGATTGAGTCAGTGATACTTGTATTAACATGACTGTTCTAGTGATTATGATTTCAGTCATGGACTGTAGTTTACAGAAGATAAAGAATACATCCCAGAAACAAGGAATTTGTTTTGTGCCTCTCTGTACTTCCTTTACATCAACATTCTTTCCCTCCCCCCTTCCCTTTTTTCCCTTTTCCCTATTTATGAAATTTTGGGGGAGTATGTGAAACAAGTTTAAAATATCCAAAATTATATTTCCTTCTTAAAATTCCTGTAGTTGAGGTACAGGATTGCTATGTACTTTATATGATTAAGTCTATAGTAGGTTCATGACATCCCTTATTTAGCTCTCTCTCTTTTTCTTTTCTTTCCTATGAAGTTGTCCATATAACTCAAAAGCATCTCTCAACATATTAGCAGTAGATGCCAAAGTTTTAGGCTGCGCTCTTTCTCAGCCCTACTTAGAGAGTGACTCTCTTGCTTACAATGCATACAATACATCAATCTTAATAATAATAATAATAATAATAATAAAGTTGGAAGGGACCTTGGAGGTCATCGAGTCCAACCCCCTGCTCAGGCAGGAAACCCTATACCATTTCGGACAAATGGCTGTCCAGTCTCTTCTTAAAAACTTCCAGTGTTGGAGCATTCACCGCTTCTGGAGGCAAGTTGTTCCACTGGTTAATTGTTCTAACTGTCAGGAAGTTTCTCCTCAGTTCCAGGTTGCTTCTCTCCTTGACTAGTTTCCATCCATTACTTCTTGTCCTGCCCTCAGGCGCCTTGGAGAATAGCTTGACTCCCTCTTCCCCTGAGATATTGGAATACTGCTATCATGTCACCCCTAGTCTTACTTCTTTCTTCTCTTTTGATATCTTAGTATGTAATGAAGTCCAACAGGCCTGGATCATTCAGGTTTGTTGCATTATTCTGTATTTCATTTATTCTGAAACAACGACAGTCTTCAACTTAATAATTAAAGACATTGACTTTTTAGAACGGGAAGCAGGTTTATTTCCTAGAAGAAACCATCTGGTCTTAGTTGCAGAAAACAATGAAGCTGGGTATGGGGCCATATCTCCCATAATTCAATATGGGTTGAACTTGATGTAGGAAGGTAAAGAGTTCTGTCTTTCTGATATTAGGGATGGTGTCTCTCCATTTAAAATTCAGAACTGTATGGAACCACACACAAAGCTAAACCATTTGGGACTGAAAAGCTCAACTATATGCACATTCTCCTTGGTTATTATTATGTTTTCTGAGAAGCAGTTGTTTTCTTTTGAGTAATTGTGTGAGTCTTTGCAAATAACCTATGTGCCAGAAGTGCATTCAGCATTACATTTAACAACTCTGTGGGAGCCATGCGGTCTACTAGGATAGCAACATCCCATCCAAAGTACATAGAACTTACATCGGAATGTATCCAAAGCATTTTGTTAAAGCTCTCTTGCCACTTACTGGCAAGCTGGATTTGGATTTTGTGGTGAGTTCCTTGGAAGTGATGATACTGTTGAGTCAGCAGAGTAGATGTTATGTAGTTATTTCATTTTAAGTGTAAAAATTGCCCAACTGGGATACGATGCACTATTAGTTTCATTAAAAAAAGGCATTTATACTATCTTATACTTTGGAAAAATGTTGGATGCACTTCGATATTTTTTTTAAGTGGTAAATATCTGAGCAGATGTTTACAGATTCTGCTGTTACAGTATTTAGTTTATCTTTAAATGAAATAAGAATCCCCAGGATGAAGAAATTCTGTTTAAAGGCACATTCTGAATACAGTAGTGAAAACAGTTAAGCAAATATTAAAATACATTTTAATTGTTATATTTTCTTAAGTGATCTGTTTGTTCCTTAAGAATGTGTTTGTTGTAAAAGTCTCAGATATACCAGAGATGAATAGCCCAAGGCCTCAGGGCTGTACAGGGGCTTCAAAATCCTTGACTTTACGCCTCAGGATCTTTAAGAATTACTAAATTGTAACTGTTTGACAGAAGGAAAGGACGGAAGGAAGGAAGGAAGGAAAGGAAAGAAAGGAAAGGAATTAAAGAATGAACATATTAAGTATATTTGATTTTAAATATAGCAAATGCAAATTAAATTAAATCTTTCTATGACTTTTTTTCTAGGGGTACCAGTTTTCATAATTTTCATACTTGTTGGCTATGCTATAAAAATTGTGCAGTTAATAGCCCCATCCATTAGGAAGGGGCCATATAGGAAGACATTATTGCATCTCTGACTGATGGATGCAAATTCAGTCCATAGAAAAGGGAAAGGTGTGTTTTGCAGGCTAAATTATTTGTCCACCTTGGTTTGTACTGTGTGCCTGAAGTCTCTAAAAACTGAGACAGAAGTCTTTTCTATTGCATGCTGTTTCTTTTACAAATACAATCAGCAATTGATTTCTCATGCAAAGAACCAGTTTCTACCTATTCTAAACTATTTCTTTCCCCCTTATTTTATGCTAACATTTATGCAGTCTAGATCACTGCTGGACATTAAACTATCCCTGGAAATATTTAAAAAAATATTAGACAAGCTTCAGCACAAGGATTGCATGTATATGCAGTCATATGACTCATGTATATACAAAAACGGTGAATAGCTTGTTGCCTGGAATTTGTATAATGTACAATGGAGTTATCAATATGGAAATGAATGCTCATGGCAAGAGGAACCATATAAAGGTGATGTTTGCAGAAAGCAAAATGATGATCAAACTATTCTCCAAAGCACCTGAAGACAGGACAAGAAGCAACAGATGGAAAATAATCAAAGAGAGAAGCAACCTAGAACTAAGGAGAAATTCCCTGACAGTTAGAACAATTAATCAGTGGAACAACCTGCCTCCAGAAGCTGTGAATGCTCCAACACTGGAAGCTTTTAAGAAGAGACTGGACAGCCATTTGTCTGAAATGGTATAGGGTTTTCTGCCTGAGCAGGGGGTTGAATTAGATGACCTCCAAGGTCCCTTCCAACTTGATGATGATGATGATGATGATGATGTTATCCATTCAGTCATGTCTGACTCTTGGCGATTCTCTGGGTCAGATCTCTACATCTTCTGATCTTGCCCTACTTTTTTGAGTTGTTCTACGCTCTGGCTGGTGTCAGTTCTGATGCTGGAAAGAAAAATACGCAGGAAGACTTAGTGCTTAGGGTATCTGGTATAGCTATGGCATACTGACAATTAGAATTCAATCAATCGGTTAATCAATATCACCATATCTCACAACTTTTGGAAGTTCAAAATGTTTATAAAACATAACATGTTCAAAGAATTCATGTTAAAATTAGAATTAGTTGGACATAGACTGGAATCATACAGCTATGGTTTATTTAACCATGATTTTGTTAAATGTGCTATAAATGAGAAAGATCAACCATCATAATAAGCCATATTTAAATGCAGAGATTGGGCTCACACAACATGTCATGTCCAAACCAAGTAAACTGAATCATGGTTTAGCTGTAAAGTATGTCTTTCCTCCTAAGCAATTTAGAGTCATCTGATAGGGATTAAACAAATGAAAACCAAATCCTCTTTCTTCTTTCGCAGGAACTTTTGCTCTGACCTCCTTGATTTCTGCAAATGCTGTCGAGCGTCTTGTTCCTCCCATAAACACCAATTTCACTTCAGACAATACATCTGAAGTATTGGGCTTATCTGAGTTTGAGATGCAAAGGATTGGAGTTGCTGCAGCAGTTTCACTGCTAGGAGGGCTGATTCAAGTAGGTTTTTCAGAATAGACAATTTTATAACTAGAAAATCAGTTCTTTCACTAAAATAGTTTACAGGAGAAGCAAGCCAACGGAGAAGGATGTATTTCCACATGATTTGGGATTATATTTCACATATCAAGAAATTATTTAATCATGGTTTGTAATGTAGATTGAAATGTACTTATTTCACTTACTACAATAAATATAAACATGGCGCACAAATCACAATATCTAGGGTTTCACAACACACTGATTCAAAACTGAACAAAGTCTGCTTGGTGAGAGTAGATAATGTATGCATTCCAGAGGTTAATAAATTACAACTCTGCTATTCTTAGGAAGGATAGCCAATGATGAGGTATGATGGAAGCTGTAATTCTCAATATCCCGAATGCCTCTGCTCTGCATACTTTTAAGACAATCCTCTGGCTTAGCATGATTTATAACCCACCAATGGGGTGACTGTGTTTCAGAAGAAATGCTGTATCAGCAGTGTTAATTTGGATTACTTTTGTACATGAAATGAATGGAGAAGCCATCTTCTCCTTCACCTTGCATAGCAAATGTTAGCGTAGGGTATAACTGCATGTTCCACAATTACCATGCACAGTTTCATAAAAAAGTCAATCATCTCAATAACTCTAGTGACTTTGCTTATATGATTTATAAATAAGTTCAAATAGTCAGTTGCACATATGCTCTTATATCTGGAAATGATAATTATGCTTCTTCCATTTTCCTGGTACACATTCAGTCTTTAAAAAATGTGAATATGTGAAAGATGAAGAATAATTTGTGTTGCTGAATGTTGCATGTTTATCTTTAAGAGTCTATGGCAAAATGGAAATGTCTGTATGGATCATATCCATAGTGAACTATTAGAGTATTCCAGTTTTATAATGAAAACAATTTTTATAGAAATTGTATAACATATTAAATGAGTCTCAAAAGTTTCTGCTCATATGCTTTCTTTCTGGTCAGTTATAGGCTTTGCAAATTAGACAGCATCCAGCTCAAATCATTTATTGAATTATGAAACATTTAGAACTGATTTGGGGAAAAATGTATTGGTGTAGACTCATCTATATTGGTTTTAGAGGCACTCAGTTTTTCAATATGAGATTCAACTGAATCACCTTTGAATGTAATATCTGAATGAAATGTTATTGTAATAGAAGTTGAACATATATTAGCAGTAGAACTGGCTGTCTGTTTTCTACACTAGCTCCTGGTCTGTTTAAAAGACTTATCATTACTTGCTGATAAATACTATCAGAAAGAAAACATATTTTATTCTCACTGAGCATGAACACAAAAACTAATCGGTCTTTTTTCTTCTAATCTTTGTTTATCCAATGGAGAGGTAAGGCATGCTTTTGAATTGACCTACACTGGGTACAGAATTCTGGGAAATCTTTATTTCTTTTCAGAGTTTTATTCAGTCTTTCATCTCTCAGTAGTTTGGGCCTTTTTCTTTTCATCTTACTCTCTCTCTTTTTCATCAGCTACAGCACAACTTCCAGAGATCTCCAGAGGTTGATAGCACATCATAGTTTTTAACACGGCAAAAGACAATTGTTAAACACATGTGATTGGAGAGGGATCATATTCACTAATCCCTGCTGATATTTGCTTTGGACACCATTTTCATGGCTAACCTTGTTATGTGAACCCGATCAACTGCGGCTTGCATCACAAATCATGTTTTAGCTGATCATAGCCTAGATAGCGCAGTGCACAAACTGTAAATAAAGTTTTTGTTCTAAAGGAAGGTCAATTACAAAACTTGTCAGGATGTTCTGAATAGCTGCATTCATGCTCTGCTGAGAGTTTTCTTTTTCTTTTTAAAAAGTATCAAATAATTCAAGCAAAGATCAGGAACAAATCTAAGCTGCTAAAGCTCTTGACTTTTATTTCCCTGAATATGATCTTCATATTTTAACTATGAACAGGTAGATGTGTGTGTGTGTGTGTGTGTATGTTTGGGTATGTGTAAATTGCATGTAAATAAATAAATACATAAATACTATCTCTTGGGGGATGTTTAATAAAATTCAGATAAGCTTTCCATCAGCGCTTGAGTTCTATTTAATGTCCCTTCATTTAGCAGACTTTGGGTGTAAGGGGCCATCTCAAAAATGACTTCCTAATCCAAACTGAGGAATAGATTGAAAATGTCAAAAAAAACCTCTGCTTTAATGAACTCACTATTAAATTAGCATTGGAGGTTTCCAACACACATTCCAGGATTCTGCGCTTTGCCTCTAATTATTGCCTTATCGAAGTCTGTGTGATTCTTCTTTCCTTGATTATGCCCTTGGTGCAGGGCTTGACAAAACTACCTATATCACAAAGCTGTTCTGGGGAAAAATGAGAGGAAGGTGTCCATGTGTACCTCTTTTTTCATTCTTGAAGAAAAGATGGGGCATGCATCTAACAAAAAAACGTACAGACACAGAGACATGGACACACACAGAAACATAAACAGACACAGACATACACAAGCTGTGGCTCTTCTGTCTCTTCAGTTTGTGATGTCTAGAAATCTAACTTTTTACATTTCAAATTTGTTACAGTCTGAATTTTATAAACTGAATACAGTTAAGTCCTCAACTTACAACCATTCATTTAGTGATCTTTTAAAGTAACAAAAAAGTGACTAATGGCACGTTTTTACACTTAGAATCTTTGCAGCATCCCCATGGTCACATTATCAAAATTTGGGAGCTTGACAAAATATATTTATGACAGTTGCAGCATCCTGGGATCATGTGATCACCATCTGTAACCTTCCCAGCCGTCTTCTGACAAGCAATATCAATGGGGATGCCAGATTCAATTAATAACCGCATGATTCACTTAAGAACTGCAATGATTCATTTAAGAACTGTGGCAAAAAAGATCATAAAATGGGGCACAACTCACTTAACAATAGTCTTGCTCAGCAACAGAAATTTTGGGCTCCGTTTTGGTTGTAAGTTGAGGATTACCTGTAAAGTAACTTTTAAGTGTATCCAGTGTGACGTCTGTGGGTTAATATTTGTCCTATCCACAGAGCTTTGTACAGTGGAATAACCTAAAGCCAATGAATACAAATGGCTAGAGCCAGTTATTATAACTAATCTCAGCACAGAGCCTGGTGGTAAACTAGCAATACAAGAGAGAGAGCATTGTAATAAATGTATGAAAGTTAACGTGTTGAAAGATTATTCATGGGTACAATGACTAATGAAATAACGTCTACTTGATTAGCTCATGTAACTGTCTCATCCACTATTTTTTAAAAAAGAATGAAAGATAGTGTTTCTCTTTCTTACATTAGAATCAATAACTGCCTTTGGCTGTAATCTCTATTATATTTCTGGTTTCTCAGGTAGCAATGTTTATGCTACACTTGGGCAGTGCTACCTTCTTGCTAACAGAGCCAGTGATAAGTGCAATGACAACTGGGGCAGCTACACACGTTGTAACTTCGCAAGTGAAGTATCTCCTGGGAATGAAAATGCCTTATATCTCAGGACCTCTGGGATTCTTTTATGTGAGTATATTGATAAATGTTTGTTGTGCTGTTTTGCTCATATTTGCATCCTTATTAAAGTTGCAGGAAAAGCTCTAAATATTGTTGTGACCTCTTGGGTCAGGCCTGACTTGGTTACCTCTAATTGGAGTCAATTCTGGATGCAATTCTAGATTTGCTATCTGATGCTATCTGGAACTTGACACGAGTTCTAAAGCCCAGGCACATTCTACTGACTAGTCTTCAAGATGCTATGTAGACGATTGAAGTAGAAAACATTAATATTTGTAAACAACCTATCATAAAAACTACAAGGAAATTGATAATGCCATCTGATCGTACTGATTTACATTTATATTGAAAATGTTATTTTTATTCTTGTTCGGCACACAAAAGTATACAGTATAATAACAAATAAGAAATAAAAGCAGGAAATAACCCCAGTGAAATGCTCTGGGGTGATAATATGTCCATCAGTTATTTCTTGGTGTCCTTCATAACCTTTTTTATTTAAAAAATAAATAAATTAATACTTTTGTAGCATGCTACAAAAGTAAAGAATCAGCCTCAATTATGATTTCAATTTTACAACAATGTTTCTGGGTCCCACATAGATCCCAATGAATTCTTTGAAAATAAAATAATGGCCCAGTGTCTTGTTTGCCTTTTGAGCTGGTACATTTGTGACCAGTCATGTCTACTTTGACAACTTTTTATAAGGGTAACAATAACATTAACTCAAAATTCCAAATATATCCCCAACTCAGAAAGATGAAAAATCCTTATCTATATGCTTCATGTCCATAACAGAAGTTTGTCTATATTTTGAATATTTCTTCTCATTTTATCTCACGAAATAGTTTCAGCCTGTTTGTGTTTTCTACTGTATTCATATTTATTACTAGAAATACTGTACTACTATAAAGAAAATCATGTTGTAGATATGTGTATGGGTTCCAGAATCTGATCAAATCAAGCAGGGTCACATAGATTCCATTTTTACCCTTTTTATTCAGTTTACAGAGACAGGAAGAAGCAGTGTGGATATTACTGAAGTCTTATCAGAGCAGACAAGCAAAGTGTATTTTGGTTTACTAGCAAATTTTTACTCTACGTAGAAACCAGGAGACCAACCACTGAAATGTAGAAATATCTCTTTAGTAGTTTACAGATTTTCTACATTCAAAAATCCTTTCTATACTCCATCTTCCAAAAACAATGAATATTTAGGATGTCTCAGGTGCATATACAGTTCATGAGGCCTTAAAGCTGTTGGAAGCTGGTATATTTGAATTATAGGCAGGACCTGTCACACATCCAATATAATTTGACTGCTTCTCTATAGAGGGAAAAAAAAATACTCACAATGGATAAAGTATCTTTTATGAAGCTTTTTTGTATAACTGATCTTGTCACTGACACCCCCCCGCCCAAATACTAGAAGAATCCAGAGTTTATAGAAGTTAAATTTGTTGGACAATGATTGTTCTGCCTAACTGCATCTTAAGTCATTTAAAAAAAATAGTAGCAAAGGATTAAAAAGTGTTCCATTTTTTGCTTTTTTAATGGCACAAAAATCATGCTTTTAAAATGTTGATTTTTTTATGTGGCATTTAATATATTGGCCAAAAGTAGAGTCTTTATTTTTATTAGAAAAGTTATTTCCCTTTTAAAGAGGCTGTTCAAAATCAGGGGAAAATTTCATTTGCTGCATGGGAGTGGGGCCAGTACAAGTAGTCCTCGATTTACAACAGTTAATTTATTGACCGTTCAAAGTTGCAAAGGCACTGAAAAAAGTAACTTATGACAATTTTCACAGTTACAACCTTTGCAGCATCCCCATAGTCACATGATCAATATTCAGATGTTTGACAACTGGTTCATATTTATGACTGTTGCTGTATCCCAAGATCATGTGATCCCCTTTTGAGACCTTTTGAAAAGCAAAGTCAATGGGGAAACCAGATTCACTTAACAACCGAGTTACTAAAGACAAATTTGACAAATACTTCCCTATTCTGCTCAGTTTTTCTTTTCTTTTAATCCACTTTTCTTTTAATCCAACATAATTACAGCATGTTGCTTTTCTTTACTTTCTTCTACAATCTTCACTTTTTTTCTTTTGGCTTAAATGTTCTTGGATTTCAAAGAAAGAATTATTATTGCGAATAAAATGGAGATAAAGAGCCATAAAGAAAAAAAAGCCAATAAACATTTTGTTTTATATATAATAAGATCATAATTCAACATGAACCATGAAATGTATATGGAGAGAACCAACCTATTCTGGAGACCCCTTGTGATTAAACATCACAGATTTATATAAAACTGCAAAGTGGTTTAACCACAACAACCCTAAATAAAACATTTCTTTAATATGTATTTTGTCTGATGAGGTTGATGCTTCTACTATGGTTCTTTCTGTGTGCTACAGATTCAGAAGTATCCTCTTACTCTGTGTAGCTTTTTTGTTGCATGCACCAAGTAAATTGTTATGTACTGAGACTGTTAGTTCATTAGTATAGCTGACATTGACTATATTATTAACTTTCTAAGATCTGAAATACCTATGCATGTTGGGATTGGATCTAGAAATTTCTGCAGAAAAAGTTATTCTGTAGGTGTGGCCCTCCATTAATTATATAGCAACTGTGGAAAGTAAAAAGCTAGAAAGAGATAAGAGGTATCTACAGAGGTGTCATTCTCAATTTTGGCTCATGTACTGAAAGTATTATTATACATATATTGAAGAAAAATAAGAGTCATTGGAGCTTCTTGTATGGATTATGGCAGATTAGATATCTCCAAAGGAGTGGAGACAACATTATGGCTGAGAATGCCACCTAGAACGCAAACATTGGCTGTGAAAATTAGTCTAGATCAAGGAGAGATCGTGAGATAGCCCTTTGTATTCTGGACAGCTGCTCCTTATGAATAAACTATAGAAATAGAAGTTTTAGCAGTCAATTGGCAAGTTGAGCAGCTGGGAATTGTCGGATTCCGTCTATGCTCACAACCACAGTATAGGCTTTACGTTATCAGTTCATCACAGAGCTGACTTTGCAGTCCTCTTCTGGAAGCACAGAGTTTAGCACAATGGGAACAATGGAAGTCCATTATAGTAATTGCGGATGTTATTTTGTGATGGTACTCCCAGTTTACTAAGCCAGAACTTGTATTGATTGATGAGCATAGTAGATTTTTTGGGGTGGAAATCAATGTACATCAGTCTCAGACTTTCGTACTGGGAATTTATTCGCCAAATGAGGACAAATCATTGTCTTATAAAAACATATGGAAATATTAATATTTTTAATATTTTTCTTATGAAAATTGGTTTTTGCTGATTTGATAACTGGACAGAACATCTTAAGCTTTAATAGTAACAGCTGTCTATGTTAACAGTAAGAGAAATGGAAATAAAAATTAACTATGTAAAGCAAAAAAACCCACCCTGTTGAAATTAAAAATAAATCTGGGAAATTACTGATATATAAATATTAATACACAATTGAGATCAGAGGTTTTTCTTTTAAAATTGATAGACAAACAATTGGAAAAATGTTGTGGAAATTTATTTTTGTACACAATAACTGCACCAAGATTATTGTATGCACATTTGGTAGTACCCACAATGGAGGAATGGTTGGTGACGATGATAGAACTTGACAAGATGGCTAAATTGACTTCTTATTTAGAGAAAAGACAATATCTATGGTCACTGTTGACTTTATAGACTTATTGAGTCCTTATAGACTTTTTGCATGAAACAGAAAAAACATAATTTATGATTTGGATGATTAGGAAAAAGAGATAATAAAAAAAGTGTTTTTTGTTGTTGTAATAATAGACTAGGACAGTGGTTCCCAACCTTTTCTATACCCCGCACACCTAGAATGCTTCTGATATATTCTCGCACCCCTTACAAAAGTTCGAAATAACGGCAACGAATTATGCATATACACTACAATTTTGAAACTTCTAAACCCAAGTTTTCGCACCCCCTGGAATATCATCTCACACCCCTGGTTGCGAACCCCTGGATTAGGAGATAATTTTAGATATAATTGCTGTAAAGGAAATTGAAAGCAACTTATTTCTATTTCATTCTCTAAGGGACATAGGTGGTTAAGAAATAAAAAATATAAATAAATAACATTCTTATATTTTATACTTTTGGCTTTTTATTTTTTCTTTCTTTATATTAGTTTTTGTTAGTTTTTATCTTTGTCTTAAAAGACTTAATAAAAATTTTATACACACACACACACACACACACATATATAATAGAAAAAAACTACTAAAAATATTGATCTCCGAGACTAAACATTTTATTAAGAGCTTTCATGAGCAGTTGCTGACGTTGTCAAAGTATAAGCCAGGATCTGGGGACGCTCGTCCTTATAGTCTTTGGGAAGCTAAAGATTTGGCCAATGAGCGTATCATAGGTCTGTCCATCCCCTGCGCACCTACAATTGGCTGCATCAATCTTATTTCTGTTGTGCTAACCGACATCCGTTTGAATTTTACTGCTCTGCCTCTCCCCACCTGCCCTGCCCACCTAGAACGTTCATCTTGCAGTGCACGGTCATTTGACGTCGCCGCCTGACTATTCTCCCCACTGTCTTGCTTAGATGTATCCCCCTCATGCAGTGCCGTTGTTCTAGCTCGCAATCTCTCCGCTGTGCCAGCATTGTTGGTCATGTTAGTTCGATGTCCTTTCCTGGAGTTTTTAAGTCTGGTCTGCTCTTCCGTGCGTCCAAGACTTACAAACTCCAGGAAAGGACATCGAACTAACACGACCAACAATGCTGGCACAGTGCTGCCTAATGTGCAAGCAGCCCGGGTTCGAATCTCAGAAGGGTATGGCTAGCTGATGAGAGCTAAATAGCTCAAAATAGCTATACTAGTCTCCCTTTAGTTCTTTGTCAGCAAAATCTAAAATTTAACACAGAAACAGTTTGTCGCAGTAGCGTCTGCCTGTAAAAGCTCCTAGATTGGGGCTGAAAGGCGAAAGCAATAGCAGATGGCTCCATCCCATATTTGGGTAAATCAGGTGTTCTCTTAGACCGGTTTCACCGGAAAAACACTTAATATACATATATACATACATACATACATACATACATACATACATACATATATATATATATATATATATATATGTAGGTCTTTGGAAATTCGGGTTTTCTCCTGCGTAAAATTGGAAGTGTCTTGGCTTCTTCCAATTTTACGCGGGAGAAAACCCGAATTACCAAAGACCTACATACAAACACCCGTGAAAACCTCAGAAAACAAACATACATACATACATATTCAATAACACAGTCCTCGATCTCCGGGAGAAATATAAACCAGCTGTTTATTGTTAAAAAGTTTAAAACAATAAAAACAACTATTTACAATATTAAAACAACTTAGCTTTCGCTGGTCCCCTGCCAGCATCCTCAGAGTAAAGTTTTGGGGTGGAAATTACTTTTATAAACCTTGCTAGCCTAACTGCTTACTCATTGACCGTGTGATAGGGCCATCTGTCCTGGCTGACCGTAAATGCCTTAATTGTCCCGCCTCCTCTTTTTTGCACTCCAGTTCTCCAACCTTCCTCCCTCCCATCCTTGTCAATCCCCTCCTTCCTGGCACTGCCGCCGTTGGCCTGCCCTCCAGCTGCTCCCCCGCACTCGCCCTGGGCCCCACACCCAGATCCGGCGCCTCAGATGCCTTCCCATCGCTGCTCCCCTCCTTTCCATCCCGTTTGTCTGCCCATTGTTCCTGTCTTCCACTATCTATCCCTATTAGTGCTATTTCCTCCGATTTCCTTCCGCGCTTGGATGTGCGTGCGCACAGCCGCATCCCGTCCCTCTGCCTCGTCTGCCCACGACCAGCTGGGCTATCTGCCGGCTCGCTCCTGAACTCACCCCCTCTCCTCCTTGCAGATCCTATCCTTCCCAAGATGGAAGACGTCATCAAACTGCCTCAGTTGTGTCTGAGAACACATTTCACGTTCCAGGACACGATGTATGAACAAATCAAGGGCACGCCGATGGGGTCTCCCATCTCGGGTGTTATCGCTGAGGCGGTCCTACAGTGCCTGGAGGCTAAGGCAATGGCCGATTACCACCCAGAATTTTGGGCCAGATATGTGGACGATACGTTCGCTATCATAAAACGGACTGAAAAAGCTGCCTTTATGGAAAGATTGAATGCGGTGTTCCCGGACATACAATTCACAGCGGAGGAGGAAGCCAACGGTAGTTTGGCCTTTCTGGACGTATTAGTCACGCGCCAAGCCAACGGCACCCTCCACACAACTGTATACAGGAAAGCGACCCATACCGACAGGATGCTGCATTACATAAGTAACCACCTGGCAGCCCACAAGATCGCATGCATTCGGACGTTATTTGCACGTATAGATATGCATTGCAGTACCAAAAAGGCCAAGCAAGTAGAACGTGCCCATCTCCACCAGGTATGCAGGTGGAACGGCTACCCGGCCAGTTTTGTCCAAAGATATAGTAAGCGCCAGGAACCCCGTAGAGCACCAGAGGACCTAGGGACAATATCCTGGACAACGATACCTTACGTCCAGGGGGTGTCAGAGGCAACAGCTCGCATATTAGCGCCGCATAACATCAGGGTGGCTCACCGACCCAACCAAACACTCCGTATGAAAACGATGCGCCCCAAGGAACCACTGCCAGAGGAGGAAAAATCATCGGTGGTCTATAGGGTGCACTGCAAGGATTGCCAGTGTAATTACATGGGAGAGACGGCCAAGCGGATAAAAAACAGAGTACATGAACACAAATTGGCCGTCAAAAGGCAGGAGCAGTATTCCCAAATATGGACACATATGGTGAATAATGGACACTCATTTGACTTCATGGGGGCAAAAGCCATCGCCCAGGATGCCTTCAAGGGAGGGCGCCTACTGAAGGAGGCCTGGTTCTCAAATGCGGGCTCGATTAATCGACACGTAGAATTGCCCCCGGCATATCAGACATTGAAGGCATGTGAGGAACAAGCTAGGATGCGGACGGCGTTCGCAGGGGGCGGAATTAGGGAAGGCGATCATCGTATGGAAAGGGAATTGGACCCACGACGAGCCGCTGGAACAAAGGAGGAGGAAAGGGATGGGAAGGAGGGGGGGAAGTTGAGGCAGTTGGCAAACGCACCAACGGCGGCAGCGTTGGGAAGGATAGGATCTGCAAAGATGAGAGTTCAGGAGTGAGCCGGCAGATAGCCCAGCTGGTCGTGGGCAGACGAGGCAGAGGGACGGGATGCAGCTGTGCGCACGCACATCCAAGCGTGGAAGGAAATCGGAGGAAATAGCACTAATAGGGATAGATAGTGGAAGACAGGAACAACGGGCAGACAAACGGGATGGAAAGGAGGGGAGCAGCGATGGGAAGGCATCTGAGGCGCCGGATCTGGGTGTGGGGCCCAGGGCGAGTGCGGGGGAGCAGCTGGAGGGCAGGCTAACGGCGGCAGCGCCAGGAAGGAGGGGATTGACAAGGATGGGAGGGAGGAAGGTTGGAGAACTGGAGTGCAAAAAAGAGGAGGCGGGACAATTAAGGCAATTACGGTCAGCCAGGACGGATGGCCCTATCACACGGTCAATGAGTAAGCAGTTAGGCTAGCAAGGTTTATAAAAGTAATTTCCACCCCAAAACTTTACTCTGAGGACGCTGGCAGGGGACCAGCGAAAGCTAAGTTGTTTTAATATTGTAAATAGTTGTTTTTATTGTTTTAAACTTTTTAACAATAAACAGCTGGTTTATATTTCTCCCGGAGATCGAGGACTGTGTTATTGAATATATATATATATATATATACACACACACACACACACATACATATACATATATACACATATACATATACATATAGATATAGATATAGATATGGAAAAATATGAGCTCATTCCAGACAGATATCACACTTACATGGGAAAGGATCATGTCACATCCATTTTTCAAAGTACCTGTTTCCAGCTGTACTTGGCTATGGAGAATGTGGAGATATGCATATACAGCTTCCAAACCAGCTTTTTCAAGACAAGGCATGGCAGGATTCCACTTGACAGCTGAAATGCTATATAGCACATTTTCTGAAAATAAGAACAAGCTAAACATATATAAATAATTCTTTAAAAGTGAATGTTCATATTTAGGACCCGATCTCTTATTTTTCTTATGAACAAGTTTCTGAATTAGACGATTCAAGACTTAGATTTAAATTATGTTTCTAAAGCAATTTCGTTCTGAATCAGTGTTGTGTTTGGCTGCCAAACGTTGGAGAAAAGCACTTTTTGGCCATTTTAATGGGGACTTTTTGCCTGTAAAATTGGATTTGTTAGCATAGGTTCCAATCTTTTGAATAAACCTGTTTGCTTTGATAGCTGCACCCATTTAGAACTTCAACCTTAATTGCTTTTCTTTGCAGTTATACTTTTGGCATGCTAACTCTATGGAGTCATTTATATGTCTTAGCATGCACTATTCAATGAATGGCTGAATTATACCATTGTTGGAGCTCCAATGTGCATCTCTTTTGGGGGTGTACTCTGCCAGCTCAGTCTTACCATGTTCATGATCCACTGCTTTATCCTTAGTCTCATCAGAAAATGTGTTTGGGCTTTCCATTCTGAAAATAAACTTTGATTTGAGGTCCTGAGATGAATTTGCTTTTCTTTGATGATTGGATGAATGTCTACATTAGTTTTGAAAATATTATCTATGCAACAGGTGATTCTTTTTGTGTTGCTGTGATGATCTGTTGAATTGATTATGATTTAATTAAATGTCAACAAGGAACATAGAAAAACTTTGCTATCCTTTGGTTTCACCAAGTGTTTTCCTCAAGGGTCTTATTGCATTTTTGCTGAAAAGTCCAAAATTCTCTACAACAACTTGCATGGGCTGAGAAAGTGATTTTATCGCTCTGTAATTCAGTTCTGGAAAACTAGAAATGGCAGTCTCAGTTTCTTTGTGTTGTTGGGCAAGGGCAAGGGCTAGTAAGAAGAATAAGCAGTAAAGCTTGATGGTAGAGTTCACAGCAATCTGCAAACCACCAAATTACCTTTTTATTTGTAGATGTCATCTTCACTGGAATTATCATTAGGACTCTCTCTAGGTTCATTTTACAGTCTGGAATGATATAGTGCCTTCTGCTTGAGCAATGGGTTGGACTAGACCTCCAAGGTCCCTTCGAACTCTGTTATTCTATTTTGTTCTGAATTCCCATGGAGCTTTTGTCTTTGCTTGGAGAACCTTAGACCCTATTTTTGTGTGTATTGAAGGTGAACCTTAGAGCTTGATATTGCTGCCTTTCTTAAACTAGGCTTTGACTTGTTTCTCTGCCATTAATGGCAGATTCTTCTGTAGCTCATTGGGTATAGGTACTGATATTCCATGCCATAATTATTAATGTTTTTAAAATTAATATTAATTTTGGAAACTGTTACAAGCATAGTTAACTCAACTTGCCATGTCAGTTGTCTACCGCATGTCTTTTACATATTAAATAGTATATATTTGTGTTCATCTAGACCAGGGGTCCCCAACCCCCGGTCCGTGGACCAGTTCCGGGCCGCACATGCTACCAACCGGGCCGCACAAACAAGGAAAGCCCCATCCACAGGTCCCTGGTGCCCAAAAGGTTGGGGACCTCTGATCTAGACTTCTGTAAGTATATAAGGCCAATATGAAAGATTCATACTGTATTCCAGAAAATTAAGAAACCCCCTGGAAATTACAGGAAAGATGAAATATTTAGCAGAAATTAAGCCCTTCTCTCTTCTCTAATAAAGATTTGAACTGGACACGCATCTCTTCAGAAAACAAAAGAAACTCTATTATTTGTGGAGGGCATAACTGGATCCAATTTATAATATTCAGGATTAGGTGTTGGTATCAGTAACTTCTCCATATGTGAATGTATCTTTAACTATTGCTTATTTATAGGGTATGATCTTTCCTTCCATATAGATATATGCCTACATTTTTGAAAACTTCAGATCCATTCAGCTGGAAACTGTGCTATTGTCTATATCTAGTATTGCCATACTAGTTCTTGTTAAAGAGCTAAATGAAAAATTTAAGAAGAAAATTAAAATGGTGCTTCCTATTGATTTGGTTCTGGTGAGTATAATTTTTTACTAATTTGCTACAGTTGTTGGCACCTTCTGCTTATTTCATGAAACAAATATTTAGCATTGTAATGATGTTATGATAAATCTGCTGTGAAGCAGTTAGAACAGGGGTCTTCAAACTTGGCCCTTTTATGACTTGTGGATTTCAACTCCCAGAATTCCTCAGCCAGGCATGCTGGCTGAGGAATTCTCGGAGTTTTAGTCCACAAATCATAAAAGGGCCAAGTTTGAAGACCTCTGAGTTAGAATCTACCCTTAGCCATGGCAACTGCCAGGATGACCCACACACTTATATGCATACAGACATATGTGAAGGTACTCCACAGGGCACTGTTGCAGGAAGAAAGGAAGGAGTGCTATGCTATGTATCATTTCTAAAAGGAAAGGCATGACAAAAATCTTAACAAATTCACAAGCAAGCTACAATTTTATTTTATAATATAATATATCATGATATGGGATAATTAAAGATTAAAAATCCCAAGAAGCACCATAAATAAATAATTTTAGAAAGCTTGACATTTTTAAAAAAAAAATCTTTTCCTTCTTCCTGTAATAATCAAATAAACAAAATGATGTTGATAAGCAGCATACCTCAAAGTCCACTGCCACAAGATTTGCATAGTGTTTCTCATAAAACTTCTGAGAAAAACATTATATTCTTATGAAAGAAAATGATAATAAAGATTTAATCAATATTGTTTGTGCCCCTTAGTGACTGTCAGGCAATGTTGTGATATATAAGGTAGGGTAATTAATTTGAAGAATGCCCCAATTTGTTTCTCATAAAAATGTCAGATGAGCTAGTACATCGATACTTTTTATTTAAATCAATATATACTGTGGCTCCAATGTAAAGATGTATACATTTAATGCCAAATCACCATTTTTAGGCAGGCTAGTCTAGGACTGCCTATGCAGAGATTTTACCATATCCTTCCCTGGGACTTTTACATATTTAGAAAGGGCAAATACACTATGACTATATGACTCCTACCTTTTTTTTTCTGGTCCCACAGCTACCGGGACTCCAGAAAGCGTCTCGGAAGGCTGGGTACTCTCTTCAATAATATGAGTTAGGATATAAAATCCTGATGAGTGTGGAGGGAACACCTTTGAAATTCTAAAATATATTAAGACATGTCACAGAAGGAAGCATTGGCCACAACGCTCCCAATGTATTTTCCAAGAAGCTATGTGGTCTTTGGATCAAAAAAGTTTCCTTTATGTCTTCCCTAAACCCAACAGATGAGGGCATCATAACCTGAGTCGATAATTATGGTACTCAACAAGTGATCCATCTCATAGTTGGCTGTATAACTGGTCTAATTCATATTTCTAAGAAAGTAGAAAAACAGTTACACTACTTCTTATACTTTTTAAAAAATATAATCTTGTTTCAAATCAATCTTTATTGTTGCTTGACAATAGGTAATTGCTACATCTTTCATCTGCTATTCTGCTGACATGGAGCATAGTTTTGGCCTGGAAGTTGTGGGACATATTCCAAAAGGGTAATGTGTCTCCTATAAATAAGCTTTTGTGTTTATGTATATGTGTCTACATATAGAAATGTAGTTATTTCTTACCCAGATTTTATAGTCTTTAGTTGTTAATGTGAACTAAGCAACGAAACAGTTGAAGAATGAAAATAAAAGTACATAGTTTGCATTAATACAATTGATAACAACATCTCAGAAGAAGAAATTAAATCAGAATCTGGCACCTAATAATTCTGTTTTTAAATAACATATCACTATTGGTAAATGTTTTCTGCATCTCTTTGAATGCACTTTCTGTAGTTAGTACAGAGAGTTTCAAAGGGATAAATCAAATGCTTTTAAATATAAAGATTCAATAATAAAATAATCTACCCTTTGTTTTTCACTTATGAACTATTCTCTCTTGGGTTACAGATAGGGCTTAATCTTGAATGGAGAAATTTGACATTTAGATCTACCTCTTGTGCCTCCCTGCTACTTTCACAGTAATTTATTTCAGTGTTGGGGAAATTTGAAGGATGTGCAGTGTTCTCTGCCCCCACACATTTCCAGGACCTGAAATGCATTGAAATAATCAGGAATTGCTATAAATATATTTCCTTTCATTGGACCTTGTGGGGGCAGGAATGTTTTTTGAAAGGAGAAAAACATAACTGGACAAGGGATTGGATTTATCAGAACATTTTGTTTTCCCAGCACCCACATTTAGGTTTTGTTAAAAGACACTTTAAATTTGAGAATAATTGACAATGAATAAGGTAAGAATACAATTTTTATTAAGAGTTATGCACAGCATTTGAAAGAGGCAAATTAAAGCTTTGGCTTCTTAAAAACATTGTGTGCTTTGCATGGCTTGCTTGCCTACTTTATTTCTGTGTCTGTGTAGGTACAGGTAGTCCTGAAGTTACAATCATTCATTTAGTGACTGTTCGCAGTTACAATGGCACTGGAAAAAGTGATTTATGACCGTTTTTCACATGTACAATCCTGTGATCACCTTTTGCGGCCTTCAGACTAGGAAAGTCAGTGGGGAAGCCAGATTCACTTAACAACTGTGGCAATAAAGGTTGCAAAATGGGGCAAAACTCACGTAACAACTGTTTTGCTTAGCAACAGAAATTTGGGGCTGAATTGTGGTTGTAAGCCGAAGACTGCCTATACGTGTCCTCCCAGCCACTTTATTTACTAGCAGTCTCAGCAGATGTGCCCTGTTGCGTATACATGTACTCCCATGCAACCAGTTTGGAGCAATTGTGGGTCTTCCAATTACTGAAGAGGAATGTTGTGCTCATATATTAGTTCACTTTTTTAAAGTATCTTTTTCAAAGGCTTTACATGGACCCATTAGTTAATATGATAGCTTTGAAAAAGAAGGCATACAAACATGATATCAACAACACATTTTTTTTTTAAATGGTAAAATCTAACTTCAAACTAATGGGAGAATCCTCATAACTTTAGAATTTAATGTTTCGGAAAAGAACCTGACCTAATTCCTCTGCCCATTTACTTCAATCCAAACCTGAAAGAAAATAGTTTTCAAGAATACTGGAGGTTAAATGAAACATTTTTCTGTGCAAACATACAAATGGTTATATATTTTTGAAGTGCTGCAAATAGCTTGAAAACTTAGAAAGATAATAGGGAGATTATATAAAATCAATAATTCCAACAAATTTGGAAGGCACATTAAATAACATCAATAAAAATAAGAAACATCAATGTCATAGCTATTTACAGCTGTATTGATATTTGCATGTTTTCAGCCCCTTTCCTCCACCAAATATAGATTCCTAAAATAATTGTTATGTGTCATGTGGACTTCTGTTTTGAGAAGCATAAGTATAAATATTTATTTCTCTTTGGACCCTAGCCAGTGGCAAATCTTCATCGGTTTTTAGACCTGTTATATATCTAAAAGGTTTGAATTCTGATTTCAGAATAGAAAATGGGTTGGAGTTTCAGGTCCCAAGTTAAGTAAGCACTGAAATTATCAAGAGGAAAATGATACATAACAATAAAACTATTAATAAACTTTGTTCCTGGATTCCTTACTGTAATAATGCATACAGGTAGTCCTTGATTTACAAGCAAAATTGAGCCCAAAATTTATGTTGCGAAGTGAGACATTTTTTAAGTGAGGTTTGCCCCATTTTATGATCTTTCTTGCCACAGTTGTTAAGTGAATCACTGCAGTTGTTAGGTTAGTAATGTGGTTGTTGAGTGAATCTGGTTTCCCCATTGACTTTGCTTGTCAGAAGGCTGCAAAAGAAGATCACATAAATGTGAGTCAGTTACCGAGTGTCTGAATTTTGGTCACATGACCATGGGGATGCTGTAACGGTCATAAGTGTGAAAAACGGTCATAAGTCATTTTTTGCAGTGCCGTTGTAACTTCGAATGGTCACTAAACAAACCATTGTAAGTTGAGAATTATCTGTACTAATGGAATAAGTGATTCACAAAGAATCATTATGGAGATGCCAATGAAACAGAGCAAAATTAATCAATCAACAAACAAGCAAGCTGCAAAGTAGGCCAGTTAAATTATTCTAAAATTACAAAAAAAACATGGTTGCATTTGAGATTGAGACTTGCATACAGTTATCAAGAAATTAAACTGATGACTGAGCTAAAATGTAAACTGCATAATCCAGATCATGCTCTTAGCCTTATGCTAATTTAGGAACAGTTTAACAGTTTTTAAGAGCACAGAACTGAGCACATAATTGATAAATAGATTCAGTCAGTCTTTGTGAATTGGACACGATGGAACAGAACAGCAACAAAAATGCAGTATCTATAATGCATGGGCCTTTGCAGGTTCTAATGATACTCGTAATAGTAGAATAATGTACAGTATGGCTGATTTCTCTGGAATATTCACTTGATATTCACAGCAGCTTTGCCACGTTCTTCAGTGTGATATTTTCTGCCATCTAAAAGTATCCTTACTTTTACAGTATACCAGCACCAAGTTCTCCACCTTTGAATATCCTTCCTGAAGTAGTGACAGAGGCTTTTGGAGTTGCATTAGTTGGTTATGTGGCATCTCTAGCTCTGGCCCATGACTCTGCTAAAAGATTTAATTACTCTGTGGATGATAACCAGGTAAAAAAATAGCCTTAAAATTTGCCTTCAGGATGCATTTATTTGGGGACGATGGTATAAGAAATGGGAAGGCAAGTGAACTTCAGTTGAAGGTATTTGATTCTATGGGACTTTGGTCTAACCTCTTCCTTATTTTTTAAAAAAACTTTTTCAGGAGTTCTTGGCTCATGGCCTCAGCAATGTGATCCCTTCATTTTTCTTTTGCATACCAAGTGCAGCAGCCATGGGACGAACTGTACTTCTATACAACACTGGAGCAAAAACACAGGTATTCCTACTGCCATGATGGGTGGGTGGAGACAGTGGTCTATATAGAATTCAAGTCAGAGAAATATTAGATGTTAATACATCATCTTTAAAAATCCTGCAAGTCTTAGTATGATTAAGAACCAGATCGGCATGATAAAGAAACTTTAAAATTTATAGTACTTATTCATTTGGCATTTAGAGCAGAGTCACACTTATGAAAGGGATGTGTTGCTGTAGAAAATAGCAATTCCTTTTCTTTTCTTAGTTCTTCACCAACATGATGCTCCATACGCTAGAGAAACTTTTGACACACAAATTTCTGATCACATAATTCTTTTTTAATATGCAAAAAAGAGAGAGAAAGAGAAAAAAAAATGACAAGAGCTACTTGTTTTTGATGACAGTCATGTCATGTATCTTCCATAATGTATCATCCAGTGTAAAATTCTTGAAGGAAAAACAAAGTTTACTTAAAATGAAGAGTGAATTGGCCACATCAAATACTCTACAGTCTGCAGGGTCCCTGGTGCTCTACCAAACTAGGTAACACCATACTCTACAGTAGGGGTCTTCAAACTTGACCCTTTTATAACTTGTGGACTTCAAGTCCCAGAATTCCTCAGCCAGCGTGCCTGGCTGAGAAATTCTGGGAGTTGAAGTCCACAATTCATAAAAGGGCCAAGTTTGAAGACCCCTGCTCTACAGCTTTATATACAGCTTGATCATGATTTATCAGTTGTTGCTTGTATGTACACTGAAAGGTTGTGCACTGGAGACAAATTCCTTGTGTGTCCAATCACATTTGGCCAATGAAGAATTCTATTCTATTCTTAGACAGAATAAAAGAAAGGAAAAGAGTAACTTCTTTACGAAAATGTAAATTATGCTCATGCAAATCAAATCTGAAGCATTTTTTTTTAAAGTAAAGACTTAATTCACTAACATATAGAAACATTGCATAGCTCTGGTATTAGTATACTGGGGTAACTAAAGCAGGGTTTGCCATCTGAAGATTTCCAGATATATTAGATTTCCCATCACAGTCAAAAGTCATGGTAGCTTCCAAGAGATGGTTTTGTTACTATGCATCTGTACAAATGCAAATCTGCCCTACATGATTTAAATGAAATGAGGGTGTTCACCAATATCTGTGGATTTCAACATTTATAGAGATACAAGTAGACAGTGAACACATTGTTATTTTAAAAAAATACAACTTTACATCTTTGAGTTTTTCTCTTTAAAGCTGTTCTTTAGTAGTGTGTCTGAAATAACATGTGCCACTTTTGTGTTTATGTTGTATATACTGTTATTTGATAGATATATTTTCTTCTTGAGTAATGTAGGGATACCCTATAATAAGAAAAAATATTAATTTATTCACAAATGTTTCCAACTACATGAGAGAGCCAAAAGTCTCTTTCTCAGCTCTGTTAATTTTGTATGTCTACAGTGGTTTGTTATGCTCAGCAACTTTGAGAAAACCAAGGACTTTTATTTGTAGGTGTTTTAGAATCTGAATAATTATTTATATATTTTTTTCTTTCCAACTCTTTTTAGGTGGCTTGTCTGATATCTTGTATATTGGTGCTTGTGGTTATCTATACAATAGGACCAATGTTATACTGGCTACCCATGGTACATTTCTTTTTAAAAAAAATATTTTTCTTTTTTCTTTTAACTTATTGTGTGCTTATTTAATTACATTATCATCATCATCATCATCATCATCATCATCATCATCATCATCATCATCATCATTATTTGGATTGTATAACTATTTAGCTTAAATTATTATTTCTGAAAATGATCATTCCATTTTTCTTTAGGATTCCATTAAAAAAAAGGATATTGCTGCATGCCAAGAACAAATATGTGAAAAAGTATTCTTCATTTTGCTTGGATAAGAACAGTGGAACCTATTGCAGGAGCTTAGATATTGTGCACCTACTACATAAGATTAAAATAGGCTGTAAGACTGAGCTGGGGTTTTTGGCCCCAGCACAAGAACATAAGTTATTCTTCCAGTGTATAAACCGTGAAGCACTTATTTTTTGCTTAAGAAAGAAAACACTTTTTGTGTAACAAAAGTGCTTGCAACGGGAGTTAGGTAAAAAGGAGAAAGGAAAGCAACTGTAGGGTAATTTGCTTTTGCTATTTGGCTGGTTTAGGTTGGATCTGCTTAGAACTTTGATGGGAGACCACTAAAAATCACTGAGCTATAGGCTACATTGGGAAGTTTTTTTAAAAAATAATCCCAAAAGAAAGCAGTGGTTCACCACATCCATATAGCCATTTGTTATATGTTGTTTTAAGTTTCTGGTGCAAATATGGGACAAAATAAATATTGTTGCTAGAAATCAGGATGCACTGAATATAATCTCCAAGAGCCAACTTTGATTCAAAAGAATTTTTACTTTTTATAATATGCAGAAGGAAATTCCTCTGCATTCGGCGGAGCTTATTTTTACATATGTAAGTGCACTCAAATTGCAGATTCATTCAAGAAAAATTATAAAATCCAAGAAGGTTGTCATGCACAGGTGGAAGATATGATTGCCAGCAGGTCATTATCTTAATCATGAATTGTTTTTGGTTGGCCACCACTGAAGAAAGGAAATAGCTGGAGCTTATAAAAAATTACTTGATTAATTAATCACATTTATTTAGCAGCTGCTCTCACCAAAAGCAGCTCTGCGCAGCACACAACAATCGGATAAAAACAAACATCGATCCAATTTTAGTTGTAATTATCCGGCTCTTTATTAGGACAATGGGGATTAACCAGCTCAATGGAGCTAGACTGGGTTCACCTATCACGTTGAACCATAATCTCAATTTTGTTAAGGTGATGGACATTCAGACATTCCATACTGCACTGTGGAAATTGTTGCTTGTTGGAAATTGGCACGCAGGTATCCAGGGAATGTCCATCTCACCTGTTTTTTTCTATGTAATAGAAGTATTAAGCCTTTTGTATTTCTACCTTAGTCCTGAAAGTCCAGAAAAGGAAAGCTGTAGTTCAGATACTGTATGCCTATAGTAGTAAGAAACGAAGAAGAATCCTAAAGAAGTATGGAAAATAGGTGAATCTGAACATCAGAGCAACCTCTTTCTGAAGAAAGCCTTAAAAAAAAAAAAAGACTTCAAACAGTAAGAATTCTGGGGCAGGACAGAAATAGCGACATATGGTAGATACAAGTATAACAATTGCATTCAGTTAAACATATTTAGTTATTTGGTTAATTTTTAAGTTTGCATTATGTATATTTGGGAAAGGGAATGATATATGTATGAACAATATCTGCTCCTGCCTTGTGACTTGCCAATTCTTTTGCCAAAATAATTCCCCCTCCAGAATAATGAGCATCTTGTAATGAATGTCTCTTTCATCCCAGGGTGTGCTAGCAAGTATCATTGTGGTGGGGCTGAAGGGAATGCTGATGCAGTTCCGAGATTTAAAAAAATACTGGAGTGTGGATAAAATTGAATGGGTAAGTAAAGTTGAACTTTACTGCACGATCTTTTCAGGATATGGAGTAATCTTAAAAGTTCACCCCCTTATCTTTGTAGTGGCCCTGAGTTGCTTGACAGTGAGATGGAAGGCATATAAATTTAATAAATAAATCTTCCCTTTTGTGTCCCAAAGGTGCTTTTACAAAAGGCAACTGGACTTTTCTTTGTTTTTATCCTTGAAGACATTTTGCTTTTCATCCAAGAAGCTTCTTCAGTTCTGACAGTCAGAACTGAAGAAGCTTTTTGGATAAGAAGCAAAACGTCTTCAAGGATACTCAAGAAAAACAAAGTCCAGTTGCCTTTTGAAAAAGCATCTTTGGGACATTACTGGGAGGCCTGAATATTGCTTTTTTGATGTCTTTTTCAACATCAGGCAGCAGCTACTACAGGTTCCATCCTGCATGTAACACTTGAGTATTGCTGCAAAATTAGCTTTCTCCTTTGGTTGATCATGAGAGTGTTTAGCCAGGATTTTTGTTTCAAACTGTGGTTTTTATTTTTTGCTATTCACAATTTGTATAATGTTTTCCTGAGCCTTTGTTTGTTGTCTCCTTGTCTTCTACTTGAAATTCATAGTCATCATTTTAATATGTAAGTGCTGAGCCAGTCATTTTCCCAGGTTCTATGCCTCAGTGCTTTTGTAAAGTAATGACTTCATTCCAGATGTGATTATAATTTCAATTTGGCAAATTTGCTCTAAGGACTATGCATTGTAATATGATTTATATAGGAATTTGTCCACAATAGAAGAGATTGAAACTAATCAGACTGCCTCATTCAAATGTCAATTAGTCACCAGAGGATAATTTCCCATCATTTTGATTCCTTAAAATTCCATATGCTAGGGATGAAGTGGAACTTTGTCATAATTCCTGAGTATTCCAGCTTCTGTTTTGTTTCTAAACACAAATAGCTGCTTTTTCTGATTAGTATATAATGTTTTACTCAGTGCTCCCTCTTACTTTACAACAAAATTTCTACATTACAAATATGCTTTGAAATAAAAAGCAAGGATTTTGAAATACGGTAGCATTAAAATAAGAAATATATGAAAATTTCCAAGCAAATATAAAATAAATATGGATTAACTCCAGATTTGTTAAAAGTCACTTTTAATTTTGTGTTCGTGATTTTTCCTTCTTTTCCATGCTGTGATATTTTTGTTTCATAAAAAATCAAAAGGGTGTCAGAATGCTATAGTCCTTGAGTATGAGCAGGCAACCTTATAAGGACATGATCTAAGAAAGCAGAAGAGGCATGCATAGCAATATATTCTGAAATATATAAAAACATTATTTTCCTGGTTGTTTCCACATGTAGATGGATCCACATCTGCTTTTCTAATTTCCAAAGGATGCAATTGCTTTAGTGCTTTGAGAAGGAGGCCTGGATGGCTTCATTGCATTAACTTGGTTTGCAAACCACCCTTTATGAATGCTTTGCACAGCTTTAAGTTCATATATGCTTTAGCAGATGCTCAATGTTCTAGAGAATGAAATATTCTTCATTTACCAATTTAGGTCAATATGTCTTCTGAGGTGTTCGGTTGTTAAATTATTTAAATTTAAAATATATATCTTGTGAAATAGCTTGTCAGATTTTACATTTGTTTGTTTCTAATTAAAGTAATAAAAATGTTAATTATATAATAAAATCACTAGTACAAAGAATTTTGCATATCTAATTATGAAATATGTTTTCATCTTTTGTATCTTTCAGACTATATGGGTCAGCACTTATGTGTTTACAGTTTGCTTTGCTGCTAATGTAGGGTTATTGTATGGTGTCGTCTGCACAATACTTATAGTGGTTTTCCGTTTTTCAAGGTGAGGTTTTTAGAAGCAAATAATTTCTGGAAATGCTGAATGATTCTCTTTTGTTCATGACAAATGTATACTACAAATTGCTTTTGATATGTATAACTGTTCAGCTTTTTTTTTTTTACCTCCTACAAATAATCTTGGAAGTTTTAATGAGTTGGAAGTATAATTATTCTGCTATTTCAGTCAGGTTTACTTGACAGTTTGATTAGAACAGATAAATAGGCCCATAAGGACCAAGAACTTCTGATTTATAGTACAAAAGTCAAGAGGGTATTACAAAAGAATTCCAGTGGCTGCTATATATCAAATGCAAGTTCTATGTACACTGCAATAAATGTTCAAATTCCTGTGCCTCTTTCCCTTACCTGCTCTGTAAAATAGGTTAGAAATTACAGATAGTCCTTAACTTATGACTATTCAAGCAGAATAATGGCCTCAAAGTTATAATGGCCTTGGAAAAGGTGACTTGCCTCATGCAATTGCTGTTTAGGTGCTTGATAATCAGCTTGCATTTATGACAGTTGCCAGGTCTTGCAGTCATGTGATCACAATTTGCAACCTTCCCAGCTGGCTTCCAACAAGCAAAGTCAATTGGATAAGCCAGATTCAGTTAATTACCATGTGATTTGCTTAACAGCCACATAATTTGCTTAAGGACTGCAGTAAAAATGGTTGTAAACTTGAGTCTGGTCACATGATGGTTCACTTAATGACTGCACCAATTAGCATCCAAATTCTGGTCCCCATTGTGATCGTAAGTCAAGGACTACTTATACTTGTTTTGGGGTGAGCAAAACCATATCCATCTTTCCTTGCTTTGGTAACAGACAGACCCAATAACGCATCTTTTACTTTTGATCACACATGAGAACTAATTCCCACATTTACCTGTGTGACTTTAGCTATAATGACTAAAAATTAGACTAAGATCAAGGATCAAAGTAAGCATTAGAAAAGAAATGTGAGATTCCCAAGCAAATACAGACTCGAAGATGATCATTTTCAGGGGAAAAAATGGCAATCAAGAGAAAGGTTAAACATCTGCCTGTTGCTCATCTAATCTCCCCTCACCAATTCATATTTACACTTCTTCTCTTTTGAATGTGTTATTATAGTCCAGTGTCCTCCTTCTGTGTTAGGCTATCTCCCCAAATTCATGATCTTAGGATGGTCAATGCAGACCTCTGTGCAGTCCTAATGCACTATAATACTAAAGTAAATAGTGATTCTAAATAGCTCTTTAACATTTTAATGTTTTATTACTACAAGAAGACATGGTGGTGCAGTGGTTAGAATGTAGTATTGCAGATTAACTCTGCCCACAGCCTGGAGTTCGATCTTGACTGGCTCAAGGCTGACTCAGACCTTCCATCCTTACAAGATCGGTAAAATGAAGACCCAGATTGTTGGGGGCAATATGCTGACTATGTAAACTGCTTAGAGAGTGCTGTATAGCACTATGGAGCTGTACATAAGTCTAAGTGCTTTTTCTATTGCAACTGCTAGTACCCTAGCAATTGTCATGGAAATTAAAAAAAGTTATGTAAAATCTATTCGGAGAATGCTTAACTTTCATGATCAGCAAGACAACTTAGATAAGTATACTACTTCTATGATTAGCTTAAATATTGATCATTCTTAGAATATAATATTAATGCTATGGATTAAACATGCAAGCACCTTACACTAGGAAATAATTTACAGCATATGGAACACTTGGAATAGGACCACACAAAAAACACTTGATTTTTAAAAAGATTTTCTGTTTTATGTATTTGTTACACATTCTTCTATATATTTGTCACAGAGCAACAACACTCAGCTTGAAGCACATGAATGAAACAGAATGCAGATTCAAAACAGAAGTAGACTTTGTAAGCTTAATTTTCTTGTTCTTCTTTATCTTTGGAAAAACTTATTTGCTCTTCCCCTCTAAAGTTGTTCTATATAGAAATGTAAAGGTTTCAGTTCTTTTTCCAGATGGCCAAATGTGTGAGGGCTGTGTGTGCAGACTTTGGTCATATGTACTCCAAAGGGATGAGAGAAATATGACTTTATTCATCTCACCTGTTCACTCACAATTTAGTGACAATCCTATTCCATGGCAATTCAAGGCATACCCATGGCATTCCCTTAACCTAAAGTATGACAAAATTATGGGAGAGAAGTCTGGAATCTCTTAACTTGTGGCAGTCAACTTGCTGTGAGTTGATACCTCTGCTTCATTTCCTTTGGGTTTGGATGATAATATTTTATTTTGTATCGTCTATTGAACTTTATAACAAACAGTAATTCCCAAGAAAACAACAAATCTAAATATGAAATTAAAGCAGTTCTATAAAAATGTAGTATTGTAAGCACAAATTCTGAGAGAATAACAGTATTATTGAGGAATTTATGCATCAAGAGCAATTGCTCAGAGTCAATAATTGTAGTGATATCAGATTTTGCAGGGCTGCAAAAATCCAGACTTCCAAGATATACAAAAACCTCTTCATTGCAGATTAGTAGTTCCCCATTATTGTAGCTCAGATCTGTTAGGTCAACCAGTATTATAATTTAACCTAAATCATGTTGTGATTGGTCTATTTGAAAATGCATTTGATTGTGCTCCCAATATCCATCTGGATAATGTAAGGGTTCTATGTTGTAAAGCATTTACAATATTTTATTTTCTAAAGTTTGGTTTTTTTTTTTTATTCTAAAGGAATCTTCACAACCAGTGAAAATAGTGTCAGTCAATAACCCATTAGTCTTTCTGAATGCTAAGACGTTTTACGCCAATATGTTAGAAATAATCCATAAGGAGTGGACATGTGCACAGCAGCTGTCGGAAGATATGACCAAGGTAAGATCCACTTATTAAAGAGAAGGGAAAAGTGAAAATTAACTTGGGCTCCAGATTTGCAGTAAAGTGATTGCGTTTTGTATTGCTGGGAAGAGATCGTGACTAAGAATTTCACACCATGTCAAGAGGGGACCCACCATGCTGAGTTGGACTTCTGTTCTCCCCAGCTCACTTTTGCTTACAGTGACCTATAGCATGTTCCAAATTTCTGAGAAGAGTCCTACATGAATCTCTCTGGGATTGAACCTAGACTCTTTCGTTGCCAGGCATTTTCTCTCCTCCCATTCACCCTATCCTACCCCAATAAAAACTCTCAAATTTTATTTCTGAAATATCTGACTAAAGGAGGTGTGAGGGGTGCAATGGCTCAGCAGTTAAGACAGTGGGCCTGTCAGCTGCAAAACTGACAGCACAGGTTTGAGACCTGAGTGTCATGCGACGAGCTCCCGTTACTTGCCCAGCTCCTGCCCCTCCTAGCAGTTCGAAAGCATGCAAATGCAAGTAGCTAATTAGGTACCACTTCAGTGGGAAGGTAACAGCATTCCATGCGCTTTTGGCGTATAGCCATGGTGGCCACATGACCACAGAAACGTCTTCGGACAATGCTGGCACTGTCGACTAAGAAATGAAGATGAGCACCGCCCTCTAGTGTCGGACATGATTGGACAGGAGAAACCTTTACCTTTATCTTTAAAGGACGTGTAAATATGGGAGGAGGTATAAGTAGGTAGTTATCCACGGAACAATGCTGTTTATTAGAGAAAAACATTGCCCTTTTCCCTCCCCTCCAATGAATCCTACTCTTGTAAAACAGTTCTGGATCTGCTAGCACAACACATTTAATTCTATTGCTATAGAAATATTTCTGCTGGTTTCACTTAAATACGGTTGAGAAAAAATAAGATTGATTTTTTTCAAACCAGCAGATGATCCATCACTGTAAGCAGAGACTTCGATTACGCCAGTGCTTTCTAACCATAAATTTTTTTTTTGAGGGTATGGAATTCAATCAATTAAGATTTGAAATGGCCCTAAAAACAGTAATCTGATTAGAATTAGCAGCTAGGATCCAATAGGGCAAGAAATTAAGGCGGATAATTCTGATGCTCAGCAAGAACACCCATACATATACACATGTAGATTAATAAGGCCTCTGTTGAAATTGTACAAATTGTGATGAGTTGTAGAGCTTGCAGAAAAGAATTATATTAAACAGGAGGTATGCTGGGAGTAGATGGGTTGATGGACAGAATTACTCCTTTGAAGATGATTAGGCAAATTCGTAGAATGAGGAGCTTTCAGTGTCATTTTAAGTAGTCCTCAGGCATAATACCAGTGGATGTTATCCACTAAAGAGACAACAATAAGTGTTTTATAACCTTTCAGAGCTGCCATAAATGATTTAGCTGTTTTCTAAAACTTAATGGATTTGGGGTTTAATGTAGTAGATAGCTATAGAAATAGAAGTGAGGGAATCAAATGGAAGCAAGTTCCTTTCTATTTAAAGCTTGAGAATTTAAGTGTATTTTGCTGTAGCAGTTTTAGATGTGGCTCTTCAATTGTCCAATTATTACCAGAGAAAGTATATTGCACTCAAATAAGAGACTGAGGGCAAAATATGAATCCATCAATACAAATAGAGAAATCTGCCTGCACAACTTCATTGTTCATTTCTGTCTAGAAAAGAGAGGCCTTGAGATGCAGTTAGCATTGATGCAAGATACACGTCTTGTCAAACAAGGCATACTGTCAGGTTTGAAAGACCAGATCTACACATGACAGTTCAATTAAACATATTTATTGCTAAAAACCTATGCACAGGAATCTTCTCAACTAAAGATCAGCACTTGTTTCGAGTTAGACAAGGGTCAATGGAATCCAAGAGGATTTGGACTTGGGCTTAGTTTGCTTGTGGCTATGTAAGGATTCTAGGCTGATCCCTCTTTTAACTCCGTCCCCAGATTCTGCTACTCCTTTTTCTACCCATACAGCTAGTCCTCGCTTACTAACTGTCCTGTTTAGTGACTAAAGTTATGGCCGTGCTAAAAATTAATTTTACAATTGGTCTCACACTTACAATTATTGCAGCATCCTCACAGCCATATAATTATCATTTGCATGCTTCCTAGGCCTCTGACAAGCAAAGTCAGTAGAGAAGCTGGCAGTAACATCACAGGTTTTGATCATGTGATGTCTCACTTAACAGCAGCAGATTGTGAGTCTATTGCAGTCATGTGTCTCTCTTAGCGACTGTGTCATTTAGCAATGGAGTTGCTGTTCTAGTTGTCATTGTTAAGTGAGGAATGCCTATAGATGCCTCCTGAGCACCCCTTCGGCCTTTCATTTTTCTTCTCAAATACTACCAATCTCTCCCTTCCTGGTTTAAAGCAAATAATACTTTTATGTTTGTTCTAATCTGATAATCTATGGTTTTGAACTTACTTGAAAACAATGACTGAAAACCAGAATAAAAACATAATTCCTTTGCAAAGGAAATGCATCAAGCATTGTGTCTCAAAGCAAGAATGGAGCTAGGGAATCAATGTTGGGGGAAAGTGGGATACATAAACATGAGGCTTTTTGAAGGCTATCTAGAAACAGTGGCTTGATTTTACCTATGAATCAGATATGTGTGCCTATGCCTAAATGCTGATAGTTTTATATCTGGAGGGAAGCATGTTGGCTTATTTCACGCACAGTCTCTTAGTTAACTTTAAAATTAATTAACACTTTCCATCCATGTTACTACAGTGAATGAAATAAATAAATAAAATGATTGGGTTTTGCCTCTGCTTCAACGCTGCTCCAGTAAATAATAAAAAAACCCTGGGAAGTATGCAGCTTTCCCATTGTTATTATTCATTATGGGTTAGTTTTTGCATCCCAGTTAATAACAATACTATAAATTTTCCCCATAGCCTTAGCAATTCTTGGAAATGTGATTCTGTATACATGCTTCCGGGGAAACTGTATTAAAATTGCCTTTTAGTTTTTGTTTGATCTGTATATAATATGAATTTTTAAATGATAATATTGTTGCTCTGGTGGCCAAGTTCTTGAAGGTCTATCATGAAGAAACTCTACGATTTCAGAAATAGTGTAAAAATAACTCAACGTTCTTAGCAAGGCAAATACACTGTATTCATAACAGTCAGAATAACTATTTTTTGAAGCAGAAAATAAGACTTAGCATTGCAGTCAATCATGCTGCTTTGCTTTTTGTTTCAGCATGAACAGAACATACTACTCACTTCATTATCCAATGGAAACTGCCATGGTGAGTGAATAATTCAAGAAATAATCAGTGCTTAATTTTCCTGTTAATTTATGTATTTATATTTCATGTTTTTAGACTGCCCATTTCCCTCATGGCAGGTGTGAGGTTGCTGTATCGTGGGAAAGAATCCAATTTACTGCTGTCCACATATCTCCCATCTGGCATAGGAAGGGAAAGGACTAGAACATGGTTTCTCCACTTTGGCAGCTTGAAGATGTGTGGACTTCAGCTTCCAGAATTCCCCAGCCAGCAATGTTAAAAGTTCAGTTGAAATCCACAGAACTTAAAGTTACCAAGATTGAGAAACATTGGTCTAGAAGGCATGTCTATATGGTATGAATAATAATAATAATAATAATAATAATAATAATAATAATAATAATAATAATAGTAATAATAGTAGTAATAGTAGTAATAATAATAGTAATAGTAATAGTAATAGTAATAATAATAATAATAATAATAATAAATAATAATAATAATAATAATAATAATAATAATAATAATAATAATAATAATAATAATAATAATAATAATAATAATAATAATAATAATAATAATAATAATAATAATAATAATAATAGATATCAGATTGTTCCTTGTAGTGTAATTCATGTACCCTCAGTTGATGGAAGGATGCTGACTATGTAATTCAAAGGGCCTTTTATTTATTCATTTATGTGGAAGCCATAGGAAACAAGTAATGCAAAGATGAGCAAACTGTAGAAGAGGAACATAGTATTCATTCTTCCATTGTGCGTAGTCCAGAATCCAAACAGACGGTTGGCGAAAGGGAAACTCTTCTTGACACACAACATAGGAATTTAATGGAGTGCTATAAAAGTATTTAAAGTTTGCTGCCCCACTTATACCAACTCCCGGGAGGCCAATCAACATTATTCCAGGAAAATATCTTTGTGAGCTTATCTACAAGGTTGGCTCAAAAGTTTTTTCAAGTGCAATATAGGGAATTTTCTAAGTATAAATGTACAAGATTTTCAGAAACGCCTCACTCTGTAATTCATTGGATTTTATATGGTAAAGTATTAAGTAAAGTATGCTATCTTCCTAGAATTGGTTTACTTAGACATATTGCCACACTGTGTTCTCAATGAGACTTCCCCCCCCTTAGTACTGTAGACCTATACAGTATAGCTGATATCCCTATTTTATCTGAGAAAAAAGTTGTGATGGAAGAAGAGCTTGGTTTTTCTTAAATGATGAAAACTAGAGAATCCTGTGAATGTTCGAGTGAAACAGCAACAACCGTGTACTAGAAATCCCAAAAGTGCTTTTTAAAAGACAACTGAACTTTCTTGGTTTCCCCCCCCCCCCTGAAAATCTTTTGCTTCTCATCCAAGAAGCTTCTTCAGTTGTGAAGTGGGACTATAACCCACAGGCTAGCATGTCCTCCAGAGTAATTTCAGTAGTATTTCCTTTTTTAGTGGAACAATCCTACTGCTTAGAATAACCTATTGTTATCTGACTTCCTTGGACTATTGCCATGGTGGAACAATGGTTGGAAAGCAGTATTGCAGCTAATTCTATCTACTGCCAGCAGTTCTATTCTTACCAATTCAAGATTGATTCAGTTTTCCACCCTTCCAAAGTGGGTAAAATGAGGACCCAAATTGTTGGGGGCAATATGCTGAGTCTGTAAACCGTTTAGAGACTGCTATAAAGCACTATGGGGCGGTATATAAGTCTAAGTACGTTTGATATTGCTATGTCTCCACACTTAAAGCAGATATTCGCCCTGGATCTTGCTTATTTTCATGGATTATACTTCTAGGAGCAATGGGTTCCTTGTTCATCCTTCAGTTCTTCTAATGTCACTGACCTTGTAGGGAATTAGAAAAATGGCTTATATCTGCAACATTGTTCACACTGCAGCCTCATCAGGTTGACAAATGAACAGAGTCCACGACCTGGAAGAAAACCCAAAATAATACAGGTTGCCATTCATTCCTGGATGGAAAGGCCCATATTTGTCAATTTTTAGAAAAGATTTATTCATATGGAAATTTCTACTTCTTTCAGAAGGGAATATGGATCCTGCATTTGCTAATCTAAGAAGTTCATCCTTACAGCAGCATCCCACTGAAAGGCACAATCTAATATTTGATTGCAGTGGCTTGACTTTCTTTGACTACACTGGTATCTCTGTACTTATTCAGGTATTTATGATTTTCTATATCTTCACCTTCATCTACCTTTTAAATAAAACTCATTCTACATTTAGTTGGTTGAAGCTGCCAACAAAGTTAGAAGACTGGTACTTAAAATTAAACACTCTAATAAGTTTGCTTCCTTTTTTTGAAATATTTATCTTTACTTCAAAAATATTGCAACTCCACAATTTAGCACTATGTACTTCTTGATGTTCCTGAAATAGGCATAGAACTATTGTGATGTTCCTTATTATTGGATTTTAGAGAAGTCAAAATTCTTTGTAAACAGGAAGACTTTAAAGGTGATTAGCAACACTTTGAATTTGACCCAGAAGCAACCTGGCACCGAATGCGGCTTGTGTGGCAAAGGTGTTACATCGTAACTCTAGGAATGCCCAGGAATGTGCTGCTACGTTCTGTACCAGTTGCAGCTTCCAGATATTCTTCAGGGGTAACCCAAGTAGAGCACATTGTCATAGTCCATATAAGAGATGACCAGGATGTGAATGAGCTTAATCGAGGAAAGGGTGTAACTGACACCCATGAAGTTGTGCAAAGGCCCTCCTAGCCACGACTGCCCCTGCTCCTTGAGCAGGATCTGTGAGTCCAGCAGGATTCACAAATTATACACTAGGTCCATCTGGGGCAGTGCAAACTTTTCCAGAACCAAAGATGATAAACTTCCAGACACAGAGGTGTCTCCCATCCACAGCCACTCTATCTCACCAGGCTTCAGCTGAAGCATATTCCCCATCCAGACCTCCACAGCCTCGAAGCACCACAAAAAGGCATCCACAGCATCAGTTATTTTGCTTGGGACAGAGATATATATATATCTGGGTGTCATCAACACACTGATGATACCTCATCTCATGGTGAATGACGATCTTATTCAGTGGCTTCATGAAGATGTTAAAAAGGACTGGCGAGAGCATTGAGTCCTGCAGCACCCCATGGAGCAAGGAGGTAAACCAGCAGAAAACTGTAGCTCCCATCCCCAGCTCCTGAAGCCAACCCAAAAGGATATCGTGGTTGATGGTATTGAAGACCACCAAGAGGTCAAGAAGATCTGGGATGGATGTACTAGGCCAATCCTGCTTCCATCAGAGATTATCCAAAAGTATGACCAATGTCATTTCAGTCCCTTATGCAGGCCTGAAATTCACTGGAGGGATCTGGATAATCCATCTCATCCAGGACCCTCTGGAACTGCAGTACAACCGCTTCTCAAACACCTTCTCTAGAAAGTGGTTTTAGTGAGAATCCAAGTAAATCTACACATCATAAAATTAATATGCATACCAGAATTTTTTCTTTTAAACTCCACATTTTATCAAGTTTTGCAGTTACAACTGATACAATTTACACTAGAATATAGTGCAAATAGAACATGTTTTGTAATGCATGTTTTATCCAAACACATTATCAGATAACATATTTTAATATATTTTTTCAAATTCACAAACTAAAGCAGAAATGGATGAACAAGAAACTGATCACAGAAATAGGTTATCAAGTAATCTCTTCATTGTTTCAGGATGATGATGGCTCCTGCTTTTTGATTTTGTTCTTTTTTTCCAGTTTCTGTTCCAGAGTTTCTTCCCTTTCCTATAAATATGACGTATCCAAAATCTTTGGCATCTTTGCTCGCTTGGGTTGAATTTATAGCTGCTGAGAAGTTTACCTAATAAAATCTGAAGAGTGAAACATGCCATTTTTGCTCCTTATATTGCTTTGTAACTGAGTGAGAGAGAAACAGTCAAAGAGTCAAGCCATATGACATGTCTTGTTTGTATTTTATTTTATTTGTTTTTGTGGAGAACATTATTGGGTGTTTCTGAAAATCTTTGCCAGATTAAAGATGGTAGTTTCCCCTTAACCAACCTTCACCTGAGCAGTTTCACTGTCCCTGAAAGTATCAGCAATGGTAATAATAATGGCCATGTACATCTCCTTTAAAATGATCCTTCAAAATGATCATTTTTATATCTGTCAGTTCCCATCCATTTGAGACATTCAAGAATATATTGTCCCAGCAGAAGCTCTCTAAAATTACCTTTAGTCTTGGTTTTAAATAAAACTTGGGGAAGAAAAGTAGAGGGAATTCGTGGTATACCATTGGAATAGGTGTAATCTGTTTTCAAACTTTTTTCAATTGTATTCTTGTATACCAGCACAGTTACCTACAGCCTATCTCAGCATTTAAAGTCACTCAATGGATAAGACACATTTTGAATACTGTATTAATTGCAGATTAGGTAGGGAACAACTACAGGATAATTATTAATTTCATACTATTTTTGGCTTTCCAAGAAAGATAGTTGTTGAGAAACAAAATGCAGGACTGACTTTCCTTCATCAAACCATTTACTGTATTGCACTGTACAAAGTTGCATTTGTTACAAAACCATGTTATTTTAGGGAATATTTATATTATAGAACACCTCCCCCTAGCGGCTATTTGGAATACAGCTTGTGATCCCCCCCCCTAACATGCAATGTATTTGGTAAGACCTTCAAATAAGTCCAGAACAAATGTTAATTGTTTTCAACTTGTATATACAAAATTAGTGGACCACGTAACAGTTGAATCAAATACTGCATCCTTTTTTAGTTTGTAACCCTCTACCATTCAAATTATTCTTTCAGATTCTTAATATTTTGCTAGATTTTGTCTCTGGATTTCATTTAGTAGCTATGTATTTGGCATTCTATTAATCCTTCCCAATGCTGGTATGCCTTTCTTTCTTCTGCATGTAAGAACTGATTTCAGATAAATTATTTCTTGATTTTTTGTTCTTTGATTCCTGAAGTTAAAGCATGTGATATAATATACTGTAGATGCTATTATCACTTTAGACCATGTTCCTGTTCAGCTCATTGCTTTGAAATGCATGGACATTTGTTGAATAAATCATTGCTAAAAAAAAAAAGATTTTGTAAAGCAAATACAATAGGGAACAGTAGACTTGTCATTATTCTGATAGAAAACAGAGATTATGTTAGATATATGAGACACTGCTGAAGCATTTCTTCAGAGTCTCATTATGGCATAAATTTCGTGCAGAATGAGGTATTAATTTGCCAAAATTTAATTTTTAGAGGCGGGCATTAAAAAGAATTATTATTGCTTTATGCACCCCATCCATCTCATATAATTGACTGTCATTCACTCCTCACTGATTCTCTCCATGTGACCAGACCATTCAATGATTTTTTTTTGGGTAATGCTCACTTAGTTTTGCATTTAATTCACATACATTCAGCATCCTTTCCTTCTTGAGCCTCTGCATTCTTGTTCACCATTTACAGTTCTTAAGCATCCAATTCCCACAGCATCAACCTCTATGCTTGTCCTGTTATACCAACTGTCACTTCATAATACAAGGGGCCGAACCACAATCTTACTTTATACATAGCCATTTTTCCTTGCTGTTGACAAACATTCTTTCCTAACAACAGGCCACTTCCTACCTCCTACCTTTCTATAAGAATTTCCATATATTAAAATTAGTCTACATTCTACTAAAGTAAAATACTCTGATTTTTAGCACGTAAGTATAACTTGCAAATGTTCATTTCATTTTCCCTGTCAAACACAACTATTCATTGTATTATACTGTCTGGATGACTTTGGGGCAGTCTTTCTCTCTCAGGCCTAGGAAGAAAGTCATAACAAAGCACTTCTGAAAGTGTCAAGAAAATGTGTGGACTTGTCCAGGCAATTGGTATGAAAGGAAAATAAAAATAAAAATCCTGTATTAGTCCTTAGGCAGCAGAACAAAATTTATCTTAAGTCTTAACAAATGTTCTGAAAGAAAATGATGCAAAGCAAATGAGATAGGAGGCTATGAAAGCAAGTAGTATAAGGAGAATGCATAAATCAGTGAAGTTTAATTAAAAAGAAATCCTCACAATTAGTAAGAAAATTAGATTTAGAAATCAAAGAGTTATTGGCAAAATAAAATAAGACAAGACTCCTGAAGTATGCATAAACAAAAAAAGAGCTGAGTGCTTTAGAAATTAATAAAATCTGAAGAGCTTTTTATCTATAGCAAGAATATTACAAATCTTGAAAAAAAAAAGATTGCTAATAATGACATTGAAAAATGTAGGGTAAATAATAATTTAGAAAAATAGAAAGGTCGGTGTTTTGGGTTATGTTCTTGTTCTTTGTCTACTTGACATAAGAATTAATTGTATTAATGTTATTTATTAACATTGTATTCTTTTGTACTTTTTTTATTTATGTAACAGTTTAAAAATAATGCTTCATATTCCTCAATAATATATGTTAATATTTCTTCTCTTTTAGATTTATATGGATGCTCAAAAAAATAATGTAAATGTTTTTCTGGCAAATTGCAAAGGCAGGTATCAATTTTCAGTGAAGATAATTTTTATGAATTATGTTTAATTTGCGATGTTCCTGCTCCTCTTTTACAAAGCCACGTTCTCTTATTACAGCCTCTTTGAAAAAGGCATTGAAACTCAACGGAAAGCTAGAATTAGAAAATGCTGTCTTCCATGAGTCAGTTTCTTCGGCTGTTTCTGCCATCCAGTTTAGCAGGGTGAGTCTCGGTCTATGAGAAAAACAGATGCTAAGAGGCTAACAGAGGTTACCTCAAGTCCTCTTTCTAAAGTGGAAACCCAATTTACAAACATAGGAGAAAGGCAAATGCTCAGCCCTTATGGTTTGTGGGTATGTGTGTGTATGTTTTTACTTGTGTATGTGTGTATGTGTTTACTGGATGGAAACTAATCAAAGAGAGACGCAACCTAGAACTAAGGAGAAATTTCCTGACAGAACAATAAATCAGTGGAACAACTTGCCTCCAGAAATTGTGAATGCTCCAACACTGGAAGCTTTTAAGAAGACACTGGACAACCATTTGTCTGAAATAGTATAGGGTTTCCTGCCTAAGCAGGGGGTTGGACTAGAAGACGTCCAAGGTCCCTTCCAACGTCATCATCATCATCATCATCATCATCATTAATCATCTAATATTCAAGAACTCTAAGAAAGCAGGTCCGTTTCTAGCTTGCATAGTTTATTACCACTGATAGCATCTTTTAATCTCTCATTAGAGTGTTGCTATTGGGACTGTTGTTACCTACAATAGTGAAGTTCATACATGAATTAAAGATTATGTGAACTTTGAAATCCCCCTTTCCCTGCTAATTTCATTGGGTGGCTTGAGATTTTATGAGTTGAGAAGGGTGAGTTAAGGCTTTCCAATCAACTCTTCTTGCCATACTATCTTCTGAATCTATGGACTCATCCTCATATTCCACTTACCATAAAGTTTTGAAGAATATAACATCACCTTTGAAGAGTATTGAAGCCTCCCAGAGAAGCAGCTTAGATTTGTTTTTCTGATGTTAAAGTGAGGTTTTTCCTCTTCTCCTGGCACTCACCTTTCTGTATAAATGATCTACATCTCACCAATGATAGGTTCAATGACACTCAGTGGCTGAGACCTACTCAGTTCTTATTGGCCATTATAGGTGGCTGTGGGTGTGCATCCTTTCATCTGGTTTCTTGGCACTGTTTTCCAGGTCTGTTTGCTTTTGGTACCAGCAGATAAGTTTTTTACAACTAGGATTTTCAAAATAGCCATCTCTCTCCACGTTACCTTCACTCCTCTAAGAGCTGGAAGTAGGTTTCTCTTTTTTCACCAATTCTTCGGTTACCAGGAGCTACACTCTGGGATTGGAGAGCTGGTGGGTATTTTCCAATTCCATTCCTTTTTTCATTTTCCACTTTCCCTAGTATTTTTCCAGGCTAGGAGGGATCAGAGACCATATCCTCCCATCTGCTTCTTTTGGCATCTCACCCAACACTGGAACTATGCTTGGGGAGCTGACGGTTTTGTGCCAGTCTCTCTGATTGCATAGGGCTGAACCTGCAATTAGACATCTAGTAGGGAAGTACAGAGTTCCCCACAACCAGCACCACTGACTAGCTGTGGGGAACTGGCAGAACTGACCAGAAGGATACAGGTATGTTCTTGACTTACAACTGTTTGTGTAATGGTTGTTTGAAGTTGACGGCCTTTGAAATAGTGACTTATGACTTCTCCTCAAAGTTATGACCATTACACCATCCCCAGAGTCACATGATCACAATTTGGATGCTTGGGCCCATCATCTCATTTGTTTTGCCTTTTCATTCATTAATGTTTCCAATTCATCCACCAAATGATAAAGTAATTTACCACCTCTGTGAGGAAAAAAGCATTATGCATATTTCTGTTGGAACCCATATAATTGAACATAAACTATGCTTTTGTGTATGCAGTTTTATGAGGCGTAAATTTATTTTGTAATGCAAACTCCTATAAGCTTCTTTTCTGTAACTAAACCACATCTTCAGGCTATGTAGAGCATTTCCGTTTTTATTGTTTTAGATATATGAGTTGGTCTGAGCTTAAGAACGAGTCCTCTCCAAAAGAAAAACGCAAAACTAATTAATGAGTTGTTACATTCTTTTTCTCCATCTTATTACCATAAACATTCCTGTAAGTTAAACAAACCCAACTATTATGCCTTTCCCATTGAAGTTACTTAACTTTGATCAACCAAAATTAATAAATTTAGTGACATTTGTTTAGATGTATTACAGAATAGAGGGCACATCATACTTAACCATTCAAACCTCCATCCTCTGCTTTTCCTTATATAAAGTAAAGAATCAAGAAAAAAATAATAAACATTTTCTTGAATATTCCCTTAGTAGCAAAAAATAAGGACAGATAATACTGCAGCTGTTATTTATAGCCATGCAATAATCTTGGAATTAACTCTGCGGTTTATCCCCTACTTCCCAAATCAAACAATCACAATCATGATTATTGCAAATTGTTGTTAGAGACTCCAGAGATACGGTAGATATGTAATTTAATGAACAGGCCCAGTGCCAATCAAATGCCAGGGCCCACTGCAATTGATGTGAATAATCTACATCTGCCAAGTTGGATTTCGCTCAATTTCTCATTTTTCTAGTTCTATATTTAGTCCATCTTGTTTCTCCATCAATTTCAGTGAAAAAAAATAAACAAACACGAAAATGTTTATTCAGTTATGTGCTCATTTCCTGATTATATATTTTTAGACACATTTCCTTGTGCACTATTTGTGCAAAGAATTTTATTATGCCTTTTTCTGTGTATCGTTAGCAAATGGAGTGTAAAATTTGAGAAAGGGTTGTTGTCAACACATAACAGCACTGGAATAGGTTTGCAAAGTGTGAATGAATTAACTCAGTAGCACAGTTGGCTACATGATCTGCCTACCAACTGGTAGGTAATGAAATGATGGGAAGGAAAGGTAAAACTTACTAATGATAGATTTCTTAGAAGATAAGAAGATCAGTAAATTTCAGGGTTTAGCAGCTTGAAGACTTGAAGTGCAGGAATTGCCTTCATTGATGTCATGACATTGAACTGCAAGATGGGTGGCAAATAAATTCAATTAATAAATCAATAAAATAAGGTAGTCTTGATTTGGATTTAGTTATCCATGATGCATGCCTGATTCTGATAGCTGTTCACAAAATACAAGATCTGTCTTTTCCCCAGATTGTAGGTGTCAAATCTCAGCAGTCAGCAGTCAGCAGAGCCAGTGACTTCTTTATCTCAAGAACTGAGTTAAAGGACTCCCTTGCGCTTAAGTCGTTCAGTCTCTAGTCAGCTCATGTTTGGACTATTGTAATGTACTCTACATGGGGCTACCCTTGAAGAGTATTTGGAGGCTACAGCTGGTGCAGGCAGTTTTGGGGGCCCCAAGAATGGCCCCAGTTAACACCACTGCTCTGCAAGCTGCATTGGTTGTCTGTCTGCTTCCGAGTGCAATTCAAGGTGTTGGTGATCACTTTAAAAACCCTCCATGGCATGGATCCAGGTTACCTGAAGGACTGTCTCACCCCACTGGGATTGGTCCATCCCACTTGTGCTGAAAGAGAAGGCCTGCTGCAGGTCAGCCCAATTATTCTGACTGGTGGGGTCCAGGAGCAGGGCCTTCTTTGCTGTTGCTCCTGCCCCCCTGGAACATATTGCCCCCTGATGTGAGGTTGACCCTAACCATCCTATCCTTTCTTAAGGGCCTAAAGACCTGGCTCTGCCAGTTGGCCTGGAGGCCCAGTGGGGGAACAGCATAGTGGAGGTGGTTGATCGAGTAACAACAGATCTCACCTCCCCCCATTCTGCCCTCGCCCTCCCATGTGTCCTTGATTTTAATCTTTGGTTTTAATCTATTCAGGTTTTAATGTAGATTTATAAGCCACCCAGAGTTATCTTATGGTAAGATGGGCAGCCAATACATTTTATTTATAAACAACCAAACAAACAAACTGGAAGTCTTCTGAACATTTGCTGGCTGGAAATTATAGGAGCTGTAATCCAGTACATCTGGAGGACAGCAGGTTGGAGAAGCATGGTTTATGTTACACTTTTTTCTTGCAATGGAGAATACCCCTCTCTTTCATTGATAGAATATTGTAAATAGGAAGCTTGATTTTAGCACTGTTTCATTTTTCAAAGAGATAACGAGAGAGAGAGAGAGGGAGGGAGGGGTGATAGATAGAAATATGCATGTACATGTGAGGGAGATCTGCGGTTAAGAAATACAAAATATAAATAAATATGCACACAGTAAAATGGCTTTATTTTTTACATTTCAGAACTTTTGCAAGTTTAATGAACGTACTGAGATTTGATGCCAATCTGATTCCAGTCTGTCTATCAAACTGCTCACTTACAGAAGGAATGGTGCCAAAGAATTTCTTCAGATGTTTAAACATGGGATTTTGTTGGTGATAATTGCTAAGTATATTGCTAATTGCTAAGTATATTTAACAAACCAACAGCAGCCGTGTTTTCAGGTTTTTCTCTGAATTAAGTTCAGTGGCAGGGTTTATTTTTATAAACTTAGATTCTTGTTCAATGATCACAATATTTTTCTATGCATGAAGAGTTAAGAAATAGAAAGCAATTTAAGATACTACTGTGATGTATGCTGTTTTAGCTGTCTTATTACAATTTAAAAGTATAAGTTTGTGCAGAAAAGAATGCAACATCATTGAATTTTGTAGTGCAATGTATCTAATCCAAAATCTGTCATTTTTTACGTGCAATTGCAAACTGCAATAAAAGGCCAATTTTTTTTGTTAAATATCTGAAATTAACAATCATATCTTGCCACTTTCACATTCTGCTAAATACATTGAAGTTATTGTTTTGAATTTTGTCTCTTTATTGCATTGTTTTAAATGAGGGATATAAAAGAATTTCATTATAAATTCCTTTGAGAATAAATTTTAAGTTTCTATATCAGTAGTATCCTGGCAGGGAAAATCATTGCCATAAACAAAGGCTAACTAGCATTTGTTCTTCTGTCAAACAATATATGAAAGGTTACAAAGATCTTATTATTTTTACATGCACAAAGTAGCCAAGGGATTGTTGCAACCTTGAAAGGCCAAATGTAGCTATAGCAAAGCCAGACCTATTTCCTATCATCGACCTAGCATGGAATGAAGCTTCTATCATTCATATGAAGGTATCTTTTAATGTTTAAAAATTCCCTCATCAAAAACTGCTGAACCAGTAAATGTCCTTATCAAGGCAAGCAATAAAAACAGCATATTTTAGTGTGCACAGAGCCATGTCTTATTTATCTTTGTTTTAATTTACTTTCTTCCCCATAATTATGTATTGCTTCTTTCCCCCAAATTATGTATTGCTCCTTTTTAATTTTGGACTGTTGTGAATGTAAATTAAAGTAGCACAATTAAGTTCATCAGAATATACTAATATAAAATGTTTGGGAGGATCTAAACAAGACTTATTTTTAAACTACATTGTAAAGGAAAGAATCTGTATTTTCATATCAATATATTTGTATGAAAAGAGCTAAAGTGATCTGCATACACACAAGGAGAATTATTATAACCGTAAGACCTTCCCTTTAGTACAAAAACTGTGAAAAAGTAATCAAAACCTTGTAGTTAGCTTTAAGTTTGAATGAAACCATGGTTTGTTTGAAACAGGAGATACTTTTGATCTACACTTATGATCAGATGTGGTGAGTATGCAGAAAATATAAAACTAAATAAATGTATACATCAACATTTTCTGTGTGCAGTCAAGACAAAAGTACTTTTTTCTCAACCCTTGGGTAAATCTGAAAAATGCCTTCACGAAAGCATTTGCTTGAGATGCCTCATTTAGTAGTCTCTTCATTTAGTTAAATGTTATTGTCTGGTCTCCCATTGGGCTGTATTACTTCTCATCAGCAAGGGGGGAGGGCAGTGGTTCCAAAGAGCCTGCAGGTGTTCAACAATTAAATCTTTTAGACTGGATTTTTTAGGCTGAAGCTAACAAAGATGAAGTTCAATTAAAGACAGTCTATAAGAAAGGGTTCGGCAGCAATGAACTCAAAGATTTCTGTTTGCTGTTTTGAAAATAGTTTGTGTGACTTGTAAAACTAGTGGTATAATGTTGATTAAAATCCAATCAATGGAAAATATATTTCTATATTGGGTGTGGAGGACTAGCCCATTCAATTTTCCTCCTGTGTCAAAATTCTGGGCCTTGCATTATCCCCAGGCTGTGGCTTTTCTGCTCTTCTGCATTCTGAAAAAGACCAGCAAAATACAAAAGAGAAGAGTAAGAGGACAAGACATTGTACATTGTTATTTTTATGTCATAATCCAATCTGGCTTCCATTAAGGCAATGTTTCTCAACCTCATCAGCTTTAAGATATGTGGATTCCAACTCCCAAAATTGCCCATCCAGTATTCCGGAAGTTGAAGTCCACACATTTTAAAGTTGCTGATGGTGAGAAACCCTGCACTAAGGTATGTAGATAAGGAAGAGTTCAGAAACTGAAGCCACACTACCCACTACCCACTATGCTTCTTTCCAAACCTTCAGTTTGTCTTGTTACAATTCCCATAGCAGAGGAAGGACTCTGGAGAACTTGTAAATAGGTTGAGGGAGTCTTTCAAAGAAAGAATTAAACTCCAGTACAGATATAATTAGAGCTGTAACATAATCCAAACTGGACACGGAATAATCTGAACTATTGTCCATATCAGAAACTTTGTTATTCTTCTGAAGCTGATTCAAGAGTTGGTGAGCTCACATCATTTTTCATTATGGAGCTGTAATCAGTAACAGCTGTTACTAATAAAAAGTGCATAAGGTGATGTATCCAATTTCTGCCAATTCCCCAATTGTAGTCTTTCACCAACATCCCATATTTTTGAAAACCATCCAGAGTTCTGCAGGCATAATGGGAAGGGTTAGCAAAAACAAAAATGCCAACTTGCTGAAGAAATTATAGCTAGAACCCCACAAACATTTGTACAGTATAAAGGCAAGTTAACTGAAAATTCAACTATGGGCAGTTCAACATTTCCCCCCTGCTAGCCCTTATTATGGTTATGATCAGTCAATGTGCCAAGAATGTAGAGAGCTCCAGGCAGTCACACTTAAATTGCCTCATATTGTGTTTGATTATGTCAGTTGTTTACATTGATGATGTCTGCAGAACATGGGGTTCATTTTCTAAACTGGCATTCTTGAAGGGTCAGTTAAATTACAGGTGGGTATAAACTCAAACAATAACAACTAGAAACCTTCCACTCCCCTCCCATAGGATCTGAGTCTTTTAACGGCTTCTTTTGTTTTAATTCATAGAGGTAGAACAAGTCTAATCAGAGTAGAAATGAGGAGAGATCATTTTTAAAGAGAGCAAAGTAATATTTAGCTATTATCTCTGACATAATTATAGTCTTTTGTACCTAAAATATATTAAATGTTATTTGGACATGCAGTAACAGATTACTGGCGGATTTGTAGTGTGTGTTCTGCCATCCTTCATTTTAACATGGGTCACTGAGTAAACCAGAGTTGGCTGAGATTACACAACAATTATCCTAATAAACCACAATGGTAACATATGGACAAACTAGAAACTGAAAAACAATCTATAGCTTGTCTTAGGACATTATGTTACTGAGTTTTAGCTGAAATGCTATTATGGACTAAGCCCACAGATGCAATCAATATTTCACAAAAAGTGACAATGGACATAAAACCATGGTGTTTTGTTTATGCATATGTACATATGGTGTGCATGTATGTATATGTATGTATGTGTGTGTAAATATATATCTGCTGGGGGAAGCAAGAGAGATTGAGGAAGGAGAAGGTTAAATTGACTAAGGAGCACTATAGCATTGTGAGACTAGGCCTGCTCCTTTTCTAGGTGTGCTGTAATGTAGAACACATAGCTCAAAGTGTGGCACAATTTCATTTTGACAAAAGTAGCAGCTTCTTGCTGACACTTCTGTTGTTAGAGTATGCTCAGCCATAACCTGCCAAATATTTTTGCACTGTTTTTTGCACTGTAAAAAATGCCAGGGAGCTAAAAAAAAATTATGAGCAATTTCTTTCCTTATCTCTAAGTTTTAAAAGATGAAAAACGTATTTAAGTCCCATCTCATTCCTTTTATAAAACATTCAAGGCAAAATATATAGTTGCAACTCCTTTATCCTCACAAAAAACCTTGGGAAGTAAATTAGATACAGAACGGGTCCTAGATTACCCACTAAACTGATGTGAATCAAGGTCTCCCCAGTTTGGTCTGGCACTCTATACTACAAGACTGGTTTAAATCATTGATAATGTCTCTCTTCCATTTGTTAAGTGGAATTATTGATTATCAAAGCCAACAGGAAATGAAACAGATAGACATTCAATACAGATAACTTTCTAATGAAGGATATTTGTTTTACAGTGCAGTTGAACCCAAAGGATTATTAAGTAATGTGTGAAAGACTTGAGAATTGGAGAAGTGGATTTGCTTATATTAGTTGTAGACATAGAAAAGAGCTGTAGAAGCCTTTTGAGGTAGGCATTTATTATGGATGGAATATTGTGTTATTGTACTTTTTAGTTATGAAACAATTAAGTGATATAAGAAGCTGTTTCATTTTTTTCAGGTTGGCAGTTTTTATGTTTTCCACACTTCTAGGACATCCTAAGGAAAGAGTTTATGAAAGAAGACTCACTAGCAGTCCTGGTATCATTACAAAGAGGAAATTATCCCCTTGAGAAAAATTACTGATGAATTTTTCCTTCTCCTGTAGTAATTCAGAACACTAGTCCAGCCAGTTTCACTGCCTGCAAATCAAGGAGAGAATGTTGTCTATCTCCAGCTTACTTTTATTGTTATAATATTGAATAATTGAATAACTAAATTGATATGATTTATCAATCCCTTACCCCAAAATAAGTAATAGCCTTGAATTTTAATGCTTTTGCAAACAAGTGTCAGAGGAATGCTGCTTTGGCACACTGAAACAAACAATACTTTAACATTATTCTAACGTAGATTTTTAAGTGCAAATTATCAGTTACGTTTATTAAGAATACCCACTTATCAAAGAGGTTGATACTGAATAAACTGAATGTTGCTATGAATCCCTAGGACACAACATCTGCTCCATAAAATTTAACTCAGCCATTCCAACCATTTATCTCCACAATGTTACTTTATAGTTTCTCAAAAGAGCTACTTTTCTCCTCAGGACACACAGGTTTTCAGACAGCCTCCCAGAGGCCAAATGTCTTTGTCAGTTCTCGAAGCAAAGTAAGTTTGAGGCAGATGACAGAAATACCATATTAACATGAGAAGAAAAGACTATTTGCTCATTAAAAGGAGGAAATATAAATATTTTTATTTCTTCTTTCCCTGAGACTCAGAAAGATCCCTTCCCATTTTTGCATTGTGCTGATTTCTGCCTACACAATGAGCTTAGTTATTTTATGTGTTCCAGTTAGCAGTTTAGCTGATGTGCAAATGGCCGCCATTCTAATTGGAGATTCTTCCTCTGGCATTTCGGAGAGCAGCATATGTTGCTATTGTTTGTGACTGATTGTCCACAGTACCAGGATCCATAGGCTGAAAGTTCCATTAGTCTAAACCTCACAGTTATGCTTTCCTTCTCAAGGAAAAGAAGGAAAAAACGGGAACAACAGCAACTTTTCTCCATAACTTGAGACTGTGCTATCCCTCTCACTCATGCACACATGTAATTAGTAGGTTTATTAATGTTCCCCAGCAATTCCCTTCACCAAAAACCCAGAACTGTCCCAATTAAATCCAGCCCAGCAGATCAACGTTAGTCCACAGAGCAATGGCAAATGAGTCCACTTGAAAGTTTCCCAATCAAGACAAATCCACGAAGCAAAATTAAATCCACAACACAAGTGGATTCACAAGGCCAGAAAAGTCCCGAGTTCCCAAGGCATGATCCAAAGTCAAGGCATGGTTTCAATCCAAAGCAAGGCAGGAATCACAATGACCAGGAACCACGCAGCTAGAAAATGAACATATTGTTCCAGCATTGTCTCCATCTGTTTGCTGTGCTAAATAGCCAGTTTTTGGTGCAGCCCATCAAGAGAGATGAGGCTGCCTCCTTGCAAGCCATTTGGCTAACCTTCACTGTTCCTGCCTTTTCTCTACCCTGTGTTCTCAGATCAGGTGCAGAAGCAGTTCCTCCTCATCACTAACCAGTTGAAGCTGCATGCTTTCTCTACCTGAAGCCTGAGGGCTGTTCTGCTGCAGCTGTGCTTCAGCTAAATGACTCTCAGCTGACTACTCGGAATCACTGATCAACTCCCATCCTGATGTGCCTGGGACTGGTTCATCCTCCTCTGAACTGATATCTGGAGAGGTATCTGGAGACACGTCTGGGGGAGTTATCACAGAGGCTTTCTTTCTGCCTTTGCTTCAAGGATTCTTCAGGATAGTGTTTGCATGTTAATGATTCTTTACAGAAGTTTATATTTGGTTGTGCAGAACATTAAGTGGGAAGCTGATGAAAATTGTTCTTATGTAAATGCATATACTGCTCAATTGCAAAGACTCCCATCAACTTACAGCAATCAAATACATAAAAATATACAAATCAAATAATCACTCAATTCCATCAGAGTTGCACATAGTCCTCAGCATATAACTAGTGGAGCCTGTCCAGTTACTGCCAGGTTTTGGCAAAATAGTCATAAAATGTGGTTACATGACTCCTCCCCATGATGGCTGCTGAATGGTAAGGGAATTTTTCTGTCTAGCTGATGAACTGCTGATTTTGCTGCCAAAGCTGATTTGGCCCAAGACAGCTTTTGGATGATCCAAGATGGCTTTCAGATGACAGTGAACCCACCTGGGGGAAGAATCTTGAAGACTGCAGTTCCCTGTGGGAGTGGTCAGAAAGTCACCAGTCATCCATCTTTCTTCTCAGCAGTTCATTTACTTAAGCATGCCTGGATTTTAACTTCAGTTTTTAAAGTTTCTGCTTTTCTTTGCTTTTTATCTTTAAAAGTTAACTGGCTGGTAGAATGCTGATTTTTTATAACCCCCTGATAGACTCTAGTTCTCTGAAGAAGCTTCTTGGATGAGAAGTGAAACATTTTCAAGAAAACCCCCCCAAGAAAGTCCAATTACCTTTTGGAAAATCACTTTTAGGGCTTTCTAAGAAGATGGTAAGAATTTGTTTTTACAGTAACAGCAGAATTTTGTACCAACAGAATTTGTTAGTATAATAATGGCAGACAAAAACTGTTGGGTCTGAATACTGGACAGATATGCTTAATTCCTGCTATGAGTAGGCTTTTTACCCTCAAAATATTGTAACTTAACATTGTTTTTGTTTCTTTCCTTTTGTTTTTCTTTTTTTGGTCTATAGCAGACATGTCAAACTGCCGGCCCACGGGCCAGATGCGTCACGCCGAAATTGCGCCCAACCCATTGCCGGCAATGGGGAAAAAGTTGCGATATGTCGTGCGACGTCACGTGTCGTTGCAAGTTTGACATGCCTGATCTATAGCTATACTTACTTTAATAAATAAGTATATTTGAGGCTTAATCATGAGTGTCCCATTTTCATATAGTGTGAAGGAAAATATATTATATATATATATATATATATATATATATATATATATGTAGGTCTTTGGTAATTCGAGTTTTCTTCCGCGTAAAATTGGAAGTGGGAGAAAACCCGAATTACCAAAGACCTACATACAAACACCCGTGAAAACCTCAGAAAACACACACACACACACACACACACACACACACACACACACACACACATATATATATACAGTGCTTTTTTTGAAAAAAAAAAAAAAAGGTGCCGGAACTCACACATGTCATACAACCCACCTTGCCTACCCTACAAGGTTCCATCCAAAAAAGGTGCCGGAACTCCGTTCTGAGCGTTCTATGAGAAAAAAAGCCCTGTATATATATATAGTGTGAAGGAAATATATAATGCATGAAGAGAGTATAATGGTTCACTGGAATATCTGCAAGAAATACCATTTGCCTGCCTGCAAGAACTGGTGGGATTACAAAATAGAGAAAGTAAATAGAAAATGAAGAAGCTAAAGTGCTCTGGGACTTTAGAATTCAAACAGACAAGCTCCTGCCACATAACACCCCAGATTTAACAACTGTCAATAAGAAAGACACAAAAGTCTAGATGGAGCTGGCAGTACCTGGAGCAGCAGGACAGAAAAGAAAGAACTGAGAATATAAGAAAATACAAAGACCTCAAATAGAAATAGAATGACTGTAGCAAAATAAAGCAAAGCAATAGTAATAGGTGCTTTAGATGCAAACCTAAAACAACTGGAGCACTACCTGAACATCATCGCCATTGACAAAATCCCCATCAGTCAATTGCAAAAAGCAGTTTTACTTGGGATGATACCTTTAATACCATCAAATAACCACAGGCCCTTGGGACTTGATAGGTGGATAAAAATACCAATTCCAGTCTAAGCATCTGACTGTATGAGGAACCATAAAATAATAATATGCAAAAAGCCCACAACACATATTCTCAAATGCTTTTTCAGTGAAATCGTTTTGAGGAAAACAAATATAAAAATCAGGGTAGTTTTGGGACAGGTTCTGAAAGAAATGTAGCAATGATTCAGTTAATATATAACAGACATGTCAAAACCAGATGGGAAAGCATCCGACATTGTAGAGGCCAAACTCATAGCTGTCATTACCATGTTTCAAAGTTACTGTCTGCAATTTATATTAAAAAGAAACATGTAAACAGGAAGTAAATATGACTTCTTGTTGCATTTGGTACCTATTAACTTGGCATCTGATCTTAATCAAAGAAAATAAACACAACCAGATATGTGCATATTGTCTAACCTTTGAAAGTAAAACAAATTCCCACCATCAGGATCTAATAACCATTCATGTCTCTGTGGGCCATGTTGCTTGCAGCCAAGGAAATGCCTGGCTAACACAAACATGTCCAAAACATTATGAATGATGATCAAGGAAGATTCTAAAGAATAAAACACACACACACAGAGAAAGAATATTTCAGGATATGGTAGAGTATTTTTCCAGTGATGAACAGCTTCATATCTACACCTGAAGCTGAGATGGACACCAATGATCAATCCTTTCAGGGCCCCTTATCCATCTAGTTCATGCTATCCCTGTATTTGCATGAAGGACATAACAGGAGTACAACCCATTTATCAACCTCCTACCTTTGTTTGCTTTGAGCAGTCATATTCCCACTTAGGTAGTTTATAAATCCAAAATATTATGCAAGCTAGATATCTTGCCAAAATCTCTAGCAACAACAGTACATAATTGATTTGTCTGGTCATAGTAGTTTTTTTATTTTTTTAAAAAACCATCAAATGTATTACTATTGTATGTTAAATCACAAAATGCTAAATAGTCTCTTTGGGTATTTGTACATAATTCCAATGAAATCAGTTTAGTCATTCTGATGTCAGGGATCATCCCTGAGGACTATCTTTCATTTCAAACTTTCTCAGTTACCCTGTTCCTCAAACATTTCAGTACAATCCCTCTTGCTTCTTCTAACCATGAGTCAGATTTCTGGGTAAGAAAATAGGAATTGCGGGCCTGATATATATATATATATATATTTGAAAATCTTATTGCATCATGAATCCTTTAAATTAGTTGTCAGAAATATCTATGTGAAGTTGAAAAAATATGAGACACTGTATAAACTTATCCACGATTCTGCAGGGGCATTAGAATGAACTGACAATGAATTTTCTTAAACTACAGCTTTGTCCATATATAATTAGTGAGTCCAATGAATATGAATAGAAACACTTCAATTACATATTTGATACCTCATATGACACTTTATCGTAATATAGGCATATCTATTGAAACTATATATCATGTACTTAACAGTGGAGACCATGCTTGGCAGGATATTACGATCTGTTTATCAGATTTCATAGGAAAATGTTTATAGTGAATACATTGTATATTCAAGTAGAACAACTACCTGACAGGGTGCTTTAATTCATATATGATTTGATGGCCTAGTTGTCCTCTTTCCAATTTTTGGATTCTTTGAACTGGAATAATATCAAAATAAACAACTGGAAGTTCTTACCCCAATATATTTGAAAGTTTCAAAGCCAGAGAAAGCTTTAATATAAGATGCAATTCTGTAATGAGACAAAAGAAAAGTCTCCTTGCCCTTAAAGGAAAGTGAAATCCCATCCTTAGCAAAGTCCACCCTATATCCCATCTTTCTACTGTGTTTCCTTTTTGTAAGGCCTGACTTTAGTCCCAGATGTTTCTTGTTCGCGCTGGGAAGAGTCATAATCAATGGCACATGGATTTCTAGCTTTGGTGTCTGGCAGCTCTGTTATCGTTAGTGGGCTACAAATTCTTCCCGTTCTTCATTCTACAGTTCTCCGGAAAAGATCCCGACAGGCTCCATGTGGGCCACATGTGCCTCAAAATATCTTTATTTTCCCAAACACATTTACGAAAGGACATTTTGTAGTTATTTTCTTCTTCATCGAAGTCTTCAAACATTCGGTACAGATATCTTCAATAGAGCAGTTTTGTCCTTAATTTGAATGAAAGGGCCATCCAAAGCATTCAAGTCAACTATTAATATACTTAAATTCTGAGCTGTATTCAGAGACTTCATTTAATAGAGTCTTGCTCTTTTTTTATTATCAATTAGTTCACAGCTATCTACTGTTATTAGGCTCACCAATAAAGTCATAGACCAAAAATTGAAAGTGTACTTATATCCTTTAGAAAAGTGAAAATAATCTCATGTTATTTTTCTCTTTCTAAAGTGTTGGTTTTGTATGTTTCACCTTAGAATAGACTAACAGACCTGGAAGGGACTTTCGAGGTCTTCTAGTCCAACTCCCTGCTTAGGAAGGAAACCCTATACATTTCAGACAAATGGTTATCCAATCTCTTCTTAAAAACTTCCAGTGTTGTGCTCACAACTTCTGGGGGCAAGTTGTTCCACTGATTAATTGTTCTAACAGTCAGGAAATTTCTCCTTAGTTCTAGGTTGCTTCTCTCCTTGATTAGTTTCCATCCATTGCTTTTTGTCCTGCCCTCAGGTGCTTTGGAGAATAGCTTGACTCCCTCTTCTTCACGAAAACAGGGAAAAATGTACTTGGAAAAAGACTGGCCCAACTCATCAGGAGGGCTTTAAACTAAAATTGAGGGGGGAGGATGACCAATCTTTAGAATCTCTAGAACCCAAAACCAATCAAACAATGAGGTAGGAATGATGAGAAAAAAAGAAAAACTTAAACAACAATCAGGAGATGCAGGAAACATACCCACGGATAGGCATAAAAGTCTTTAATGCTTATATACAAATGCTCAAAGCTTGGGGAACAAACAGGGAGAACTAGAAGCAGTAGTATACGAGGGTGGGTGTCAAGGTTCCGACAAACTAACATTGGATGTTCTTGCTTTGACAGTGGGTATGACATAGTTGGCATTACAGAAACCTGGTGGGACGAAACCCATGAACGGAATGGACTGATGGATGGATACAAATTGTTCAAAAGAAACAGGTCTACAAAAAGAGGAGGGGGAGTTGCACTATATGTAAGAAAACACTACATATCTACAGAAATGCACATGATCAAAGATAAAATCTCTCCAGAATGTATATGGGTCAATATAAAAGAGAAAAAAAGTGACATTGCCATAGGTATATATTACAGGCCACCTAACCAATCAGAAGAAATAGATGAACTCTTTGCCAACCAGTTAACAAATGTATGTAGGAAACATACCACAGTAGTAATGGGAGACTTCAACTATCCAGATATCAACTGGGAGACAAACTCTGCAGTGAGTGGGAGATCAAACAGATTCCTGACCAACATAGCCGACAACTTTGTCATCCAAAAGGTGGAGGAGGGAACTAGACGTAAAGCTATACTGGACTTAATTCTTACTAATAGAGAAGAAGTGATAGAGAGAGTTGAAGTTGCCGGAATCTTCTGCAAAAGTGACCACGTCATACTGGAATTTAATATAATGCAAACACTAGCAATAGTAAACAATCCAACCAGTGTCTTAAACTTCAAAAGAGCTGACTTTAACAAACTCAGAGAGAACCTAGGAAAGATTCCATGGATGAAAATCCTAAAGGGGAAAACAACCCAAGAAGCGTGGGAAACTCTGAAAAATGCGATCATAAACGCCCAAACCACCACTGAAAAAGAAAAACAAGAAATTCAAGAAGAAACCAGCATGGCTGCACAAAGATCTCTCTGACAAACTGAAAGATAAAAAGGACAAATACAAAAAATGGAAAGAGGGGCACATAACTAAGGCCGATTATCAGCAGACAGCCAGAATATGCAAAGATAAAGTCAGGAAAGCAAAAGCTCATAACGAACAAAGACTTGCAACAGAAATCAAAGATAATAAAAAAAGTTTCTTCCAACATAATAACAAGAAAAAAGTCCACTGTAGGTCCACTAAAGTGAGAAGATGGCAAGGAAATAACAGGCAACAGGGAGAAAGCAGAAAGCTGCTTAACTCATTCTTTGCATCAGTCATCACACAAAAAGAAACTACAGCCCAACATATCAAAAAAACCACTGCAAAAGACAAACTAGAAACAAAAATTAAAATAAGCAGGAAAATGATAAGAGAACACCTATCTGACCTTGACGAATATAAATCACCGGGACCCGACAGACTACATCCCAGAGTTCTGAAGGAGTTGGCAGGTGATATCTCAGAACCATTCATTGCACCATATCTTTCAAAAATCCTGGAGCACCAGAAGTACCTGACGATTGGAAAAGGGCTGATGTGGTTCCCATCTTCAAGAAAGGAAAAAAAACAGATCCAGGAAACCACAGATCAATCAGTCTAACATCAATTCCTGGGGAGATCCTGGAAAAGATAATAAAAAAACAGATCTGCGAACAACTAGAAGCAAACAAAGCTATAACTAGTAGCCAGCACAGGCTTGTCAAAAACAGATCTATTTTGATAAAGTAGACCACAACCTACTCCTTGGTAAGCTAGAAAAAGGTGGAATAGACAACATCACCACCAGATGGATCTGTAGCTGGCTGGCAAACCATACTCAACGAGTAGTTCTCAATGGCACTACATCCACATGGAGAGAAGTAAGCAGTGGGGTACCACAAGGTTCCATCCTAGGCCCAGTACTCTTCAATATCTTCATCAATGACTTAGATGAGGGAATTGAAGGGGAACTCATCAAATTTGCAGACGACATTAAACTGGCAGGAGTATCCAACAACCCAGAAGACAAACTCAGGATCCAAAAAGATCTTGACAAACTTGAACAATGGGCCCTATCCAACAAAATGAGTTTCAATGTGGAGAAAAGCAAAGTTTTACATTTAGGCAGGAAAAATCAAAGGTACAAGTACAGATTAGGCGAGACCTGAAAACAGCAACTGTGAGAGGGACCTTGGAGTCCTAGTGGACGATCACTTGACTATGAGCCAGCAGTGTGCAGCAGCAGCCAAAAAAGCTCATACAATCCTGGGTTTTATAAACAGAGGCATAGAATCAAGATCACGCGAAGTATAAGTACCGTTTTATAAAACCCTAGTCACTATGAGACCACACCTGGAATACTGCAGCCAATTTTGGTCACCATATCACAAAAAAGATGTTGAGAGTTTGGAAAAAATTCAGAGAAGAGCAACTAAGATGATCAAAGGCCTGGAGACTAAAACATATGAAGAACGGCTGCAGGACCTGGGTTAGGCTAGTCTAAAGAAAAGAAGAAATAGGGGAGACGCCATAGCAGTGTTCCAGTATTCGAGGGGCTACCACAAAGAAGAGGGGGTCACGTTATTCTCCAAAGCACCAGAGGGCAGGACAAGAAACAATGGTTGGGAATTGATCAAAGAGAGAAGTAACCTGGAATTAAGGAGAAACTTCCTGACAGAGAGGACAATTAACCACTGGAACAGCTTGCCTCCAGAAATCGTGGGTGCTCCATCACTGGAGATTTTTAAGAAGAGACTAAACAGTCCTTTGTCTGAGATGGTATAGGTTCTCCGGCTTGAGCAGGGGGCTGGACTAGAAGACCTCCAAGGTTCTGTTCTGTTCTGTTCTGTTCTGTTCTGTTCTGTTCTGTTCTATTCTATTCTATTCTATTCTATTCTATTCTATTCTATTCTATTCTATTCTATTCTTCTATTCTATTCTATTCTATCCCTATCCTATTCATTTTGTGGCAACCCCTGAGATATTAGAACACTGCTATCATGTCACCCCTAGTCCTTCTTTTCATTAAACTAGACATACCCAATTCCAGCAACTGTTCTTTATTTGTGTTTATCTATCTCATGTCACTCAACTGGCATCATTAAATTTCATAAATTAAAAGCTAAATTCTCATGTTAAAATTGAACAATTCGATTGTGTACAATTTAGGGATATTTTTACTTCAAACACAACGATCTTCCATCAAATCTTGATATAGTTAAGAGAAAGGTTAATGGGAAAAATGTAACTGTATGCTGTGTTGGTGATGGGACTGTAGATTATTGTGGAGTTCATTCTTGTATAACCCTATAACGGTAAGCATCCTATTGCTTATCATTGCACTGCTTTTTTTTTGTTCTCTTGAGCTGGTCTTCAAAAAGGGAATTCCTATTGACATACAGTGTAAATGTTGCTGTGGAAATGGTATTGTGGTACACAAAGTGTTTTTAATAACCACTTTGGGAGGATGCTTGACCTGCCTTGCTTCTCTATTCAGCAACATATGTGGCTTGGTTTGCCACCATCATGGGCACACCATTAAAAAAAAAAATCCCTTTTGTGGAAATGTAATCCATTTTCAGCATGAAACTTTAAGAGGGTGGACTTCGACTCCCAGAACTGCTGTGTGAGTTAGGAGTGGAAGTTCACACCTCTTAAAACTGCTGAAGCTGAGAAACCTTGCAGTGCAGTTACTACATTTGGCACTTCTGATGGAAGTTCAACATCTGTACGAGCTGCGTAAACAGGCGTGGTGCTCATGCCATGCCCTGGTTCCCAGGATCAACATCAGATTCTTTTTGCACTGCAGACAAACACAGCGGGCATACACCCCATTTCAAAGGTGCATTTATACCCCATACCTCCATCTCTTTCCCTTTTCTGTCTCTGAGCTCTTGACTGGAGGTGTATGGAAGAAATAACACGCGCGCCCAGCATTCTGAGCTTGCCAAAGAGCGCGGCGGCGAGCAGCTGATTGCTTTTCAGGAGCAGGCAAGCGGGCACAGCGCCTCCCCGCAGCCCTCCCCTTCGGCCTTGCGCTGCGACTTCAGACCAAAGCTCCGGAGGGTCGGGAAGAGAGCAGAAAGTTGCGAAAAGCCAGAAAGTCGCCGGACGCCATTCCATTTAGCCACGTGCTTCCCCCCAGGTCGCTTCCCGGATCGACCGCTTTAATTTGTTCCAGACGGTTTTGCTAAACTGTCTGCAGATTGTTGGCAGCGCCGCTCCTGCCACGATTGTTACCGCGACCTGATCAGCAGGCTCGTATTTCTTCCAGACTCGCAGTCCCTCGCCACGGCTCTCGTAGCAAGGCAGCATAAGGCTTGAAAAGCCCTTTTATCCACCTACGGGTCCTGATGGTCTTCACCTTTCTACTCGCCCCCGCTCTCCAGGCGTGGCCGAGGCTCCCCGCCCCTCTGCATCTCTGGCACTGAAAAGAGATCATGAGAGTAGGCTGGCGGATCTTGGCCGCGTGGTATGGGTGCTTGGTCCTTGGCAGGAAGCTTGTCTGATTCACTTACGGATTTTTTCCTCAACCCGGAGACGCATCTGGGACTTGGTAGTGGCACAGAAATAGGGAGATAAAACTTTATACCAATAGAGGAGAAAACATGTAGCTCCGGGTTGAACTGTTCTTTGAAGTGGTTACCTAGTCCGGTATGAAACATCTGCACGAAAACAGCCAACCACAGAGAGCACCAAAGACTCCCAAGATAAAATTTGTGCCAATAGAATGAAAGGGACGCCAACCGCAGATCTTCCACCCAGATTTTGTGCTTTAACACATGCAAAAGGAAAGGAAGTTAAAACTTGGACAAGACTAATCATGTGCTTGCTACAAACAGGGCCTGTGAAGCCTTCTCTGGTTCTGCTTCTTGAGCGATCATTAAATTGTTGCTATTTTTCCTGAACTCCCTTTTCACCAAGAAAATGCCTGAAATTAATTCCAGAAACTAGAATACAGAAGCTTTGCCAGAGTTTTCAGATGTTACTTTGTCTGTACTGTACTCCCCATGTTAATACACAATATTCAGTGATAGAACACTGACATCTTTTAATATAAAACATCTTTGGATGTTGACTTACTTCCCCTGATGCTTGTCTTTAAATTGATAGCTTTATTTTGTAATGTTTAAGCTATTCTGAATTTACATTGGGATTTCCCCTGACATACTTTGAAGTAAATGAAAAAGGAAGTGTAAATAATATCGGACCATTTAAAGTAATAAAGCTACACAAGCTTTTCATCAGAAAGAGAATATCTGACTTAATACAGACATGATATAGCTTGATAGACATACAATTAAGATGGAAGGACAATTAAAAAATGTTCTTTACATTGAGTTGCACTTCTGCTGACTTCATGAACATTGAATATTTCTAGGGTAAAATGGATTTTAAACTATAGATTCATGTTTTTGTCCAAGATACGGCATAATTTATAACTCTGCGTGGACATTTTTAATTTTAACTAACTCCATAACTAATGAGTTACAGATACAATTCTCTCTCTCTTATAATGTGTCATAGGAATTTTTTTCCTCTTTTTTTGGTGCCTTCAGATCAGTTTTGAGTTCTGGGATTGCCTGAAAAAAATCCCCGCAGTTTTCTTAGCAAAATTTCACAAGTACTTTGCCATTGCCTCCTTCCCAGAGATGAGAGAAGGTGGCTGGGCCTAGGTCCTCTAACTCAGGGGTTCCCAACCCCCGGTCTGTGAACTGGCACCAGGCCGCAGCATGCCAGCATCCAGGCTGCGTAAACAAGTGAAGCCCCATCTTGGGATGCAGGCAGCACGCAAAACCACGCCCCCTCCAGTCTGTGGAAACAATTTTCTCTATGGAACTGGTCTCTGGTGCCCAAAAGGTTGGGGGCCACTGCTCTAACTGGCTTTGTGCCTTAGGCAGGATGAAAACTTGTGGTTTCCCAGTTTCTATCTGATGCCTTAACCACTATATCAAATTGGCTCTCTTGTCCTAAGAATTATGTATTTTAAACAAACCCCCCCCAATATTTAAAGGTATATTTAATCAAAATGACCTGGACAACACCCACACTTCCTAATCCTATAAAACCGATGTTGGGCAAAAAGTATTGGAGATAGGTGGCCCCTTCCCAGCCCTTATGCCATAAAGGGCTTTACAATTGGTAACTAGCACCACAAATTGCTCTTAAAAGCTGACTGGCAATCAGTGCAGCTTGCAGAGCTGCAGTCTGATATGGACAGGCTCAGACATACTCATTACTGCCCATGCCAACACATTTGGATCATCTGTAGCTTCTGAGTAACTTTCAAGGGCAGCCCCATGTAAAATGCACTGTAATAGTCACTTGTGAGGTAATGAGCACGAATGATCATCTAGAGACCTTGCAGTCCAGGAACAGGCACAACCATTATACACAATGAAGGCCTTCTTGACCATAACTACCAGGATCTGGGAATCTAAGAAAAAAAACCCACATTATGCATGTGTCTCAAGTAGAGAAATGCCACCTTACCCAGGGCTCAAGATGGAAAGTTTTCAGAGTCCGGAGGTCCAAAGAGCCTCAGCCCCTTTGCCTTGTCAGGATTGAGCTTGTATGTGTTTCTCCCCATTAAGATCCTCCCAGTATCCAGGCACTGAAACAAGACATCAACATCACTTGGGTGGTCTGGTTTGAGATGTATAATTGGGGTATCATTTTGTACCCTCGAGAAAATGTGCCTCTGAGGATTCAACATCTTTCTGTGATTCACTGTTGAGTGAGAAAATAATGTGTAGTCAGCCTGACCCATTGAGAGATCTTGGTGCAAGTTTATGTACTGGGCAAAGAAATGAGTAGTTTTAAGGCAGAGTTGTCTACTCAGCAGAGAGAAAAAAATCTTTGCATACTTAACTGTGTTGCTCATTCTATTTAAGGACTTGTTCAGTTTGCATTTTTGGCAACTGTGCCCTCAAAATGTAATTATGCATTTGGAAGGAAATCTGGTACTGCAAAAGCAATTCATAGCCTCATACATCCATAGACTTTAGGTTGTCCATCTGTGTTCCTTTTTTATTGTGGCTGTATTCTTCACCAAATGCAAACACTCCAGATGGTTTGGAATGTGTCTTTCCAAATACTCTAATTAATATGATGTGCACACTTCAGAAATGAGCTGGAAGTGCTTTGGATGTCTCTGTTACTCATTAAAGCAGCCTTATTTTTTCAACCTTCCATATGGCTCTGACAAAAAAGGATGCAGCTGCTTTAAGAATTGAATTACAGGTAGTTCTTGATTTACAACTGATTGAGTAATGACCTTTTGAAAGTACAATTGACCTCCCCAGATCTGCTTATAAACTGTTTCCAGGGTTATGGTAGCACCTCCCCTCAGGGTCGCGTGATTGCATTTTGGACCCTTGGCAACCAACTCACCTTTATGGCTGCAGTATTCCATGGTTATGTGACCGCGATTTATGATTTCTTTTTGCTTGTTTCCAGTGTTTACTTCCAAATCTGGTAAAAAAAACCTTCCACCCATTGGGGAAAATGGGTTCTCCTAACCAACCATTGTAAAAATTGGTTGTAACTTCAAATCCAGTCACTTGATGCCTCAACTTATGGCAATGATTTACAACCCTAATTCCTGGCTCAAATATGGTTGTAAGTCAAACTCTACCTGTAACTTTAATGTCTTGATAATTTAAGTTGGACTCAATGGTGGACACACAACTTGTGTGTGTGTGTGTAAAAAAAAGGCATGATGATTGCTGCAAATGATGCACATATATAGTTTGGCTTCAGTCAATTTGTGCCCAACATCTTTCCTTTCAGAGCCTCCTGTGGACACTGCAATTTGGGCTGCTTTAAAAGTAGAGAATGCTGCACTTTTTGGCAGCCATGGACAATCCTATTAATGGGCACAGTATTGACTAGGAATTCTGGGACTGTCAGTCCTAATCCATCTGGAGGTATCATGTTAGGAATGGTGGATGGAAAGTATATTTGCTCTGCAAAAACAGAATAGAATAACAGAGTTGAAGGGATCTTGTAGGTCATCTAGTCCAATCCCTACCCAAGCAGGAGACCCTACACCATTTCTGACAGATGGCAGTTCAATCTCTTCTTGAAAGCTTCCAATGATGAAGCTCCCACAACTTCTGAATGCAATCTGTTCCATTGGTTGATTGTTCTCACTGTCAGAAAATTTCTCCTTATTTCTAGGTTGATTTTCTCCTTGAATTAATAACTCCAGCATAGACTTTGCTCCATGTGTCTCCATTTTTGCTGTCTTTGAGATAATAAAAAAGACAGCATAGTAAAGTCCAGCTCTGAGAGCATAAAAAAAAATCCAATTGAGATTATCCCAAAGGTGCTTTGTTCACGAAGCAACTGGACTTTCTTGTTTTTTCTTTGAAGACATTTCACTTCTTATCCAAGAAGCTTCTTCAGCTCTGACTGGATGGTGAAGAAAGACAGGATTTATATTCCTTGCAGATAGCTGGTCTTTTGCATTCTTTTAGCGAGTCGTTGAAGCACCTGGAGGCTTATCTGTGTTGTCAGGGTCACTTGAGTAGTACAAATGGATGTGGAGCCTTCTTGGAACTGTTGAAAGGACTGTGTTGTAGACTGGAGATAGATGATGTCGTATTCCTCCCCCTCTGTTGAGAGAGGGCTATTCAATTTTGGCATAGATTTTGACAAATTGAGATTAGGAACATCGAATCTGGGCTGCAAAAATTTTGATAACCAGTAGATGGCAGGGGTGAACTAGTTTTCTGATTAGCTTTGCTGCCATTCATGTCATTATCTGGATTTTTGTAACTCAGACATGGTAACCTCATCTGATATAAAATAGGCTAGGAAATGAATGCATTTTTAATCTGAACAATTAACCCCAGATAAAGCAGAGGTGATTTCAGAGTATTGCTGAGCCTTTCTCTAATTAGAGAAATAATATGTGTTTACATCAAAGTTCTCCGAGCTAGATACCTTCCAGATGCATGAACCAATGGCTGAGAATTCTTGTGGAAGTTTGCATTATTTTTTTTAGTCTTGAGAAAGCAGGCAATTTTCTCTCCTTAAGATCAAGTATACTGGAAAAAATAGTGTTATCACATCATTGTCTTCAACAGGACTTGTGAAGAAAACAAAAGCCTTTATTTTGGCATCTGATCATTTCCTTCCATTGGATGTTTTAGCATAACATCCATGAAAAGACAAATTTCCTGTGATATTTGAGATGCTTACACAGTGAACAAGATCCCTCTTCTCCAGAGAGAGAATCATGCAAACATGGGATACCTCCCAGGCATTTATCTTTGGGTGTTGGGCAGCCAGTGCAGCTCATCAGCAACTCCAGGTGTGATTCAGTCAGCCAAAAGATGCCTGGAAAATCCTTACTGTAGCTACAGTAAAGGACGGCTGGGAAAACAAGCTTGGCTACTGCTGCTTTCATTCTTTTATTAATGCTTGGCCTGGCTTTGGTTTGTCCTGATTTAAAACACCTGGCCTGATGTGGGATGCAGATGTTTGTCCCGTTGCCCAGGAACCAACATTTGTTCTCTTTTATAGTATGCATGGTGACCTTGGGGAATTTCTTTTAAAGCTGTTGTTTAACAGTCTTGATTTTTTTTTTCTCACTCTCAGTTTCTCAGCTCAAAATCTGACAGATTAAGTAGCAGGGGCAAATAGAGATAAAAATCTGAATTTTCAGGTTCCCTTTAGGCCAAAACTAATTGGCAACAACTTGGTCTAGGGTTTTACGGTGCACCATTCCTTGATTTCAATTTCCTATAGGGAGTCCCTGCTTTTAGATTTCTTAACACTACCTTTTTTTTTTTTTTTTTAATAATCTTAGTTCACCTTTGGGCTGCATTAAAATGGGGAGATTTTAATACATGCAATATTTTGGATTTCCTGGCAGTAATTATGGGATGAGGTCATCTATTCCTAGTTTAGTAGTTTGTGCGTTGTTTAACAAATGTAAGCATTATTATTAATGCTAATAAAATCTGCCACTTGTCCATTAGTAGTTTGATACTACAGTTCTGCTTGCTAGTCATATATAAAGGAAGAAAGACAAGAAAATCTTAGAGCAATTTTTTTCCTCCTGAAAATGCCAGAAGTTAAACAGTGAGTCTTGGTCTGAAGTATGGAAGTAATCTATTTTACTTTTCAAAGTGGCTTTTCCAACTTTGCCTCTCTTACAAGGATACAAAAATCTGATCTTAAGGACCAAATGCAAATTGATCTTAAATGCATAAATGTACTTAGAATTCATATTTTGTCGACTTCTTGCTATATACAGTAAGTAGCTGCACAGGGAAGAGGAAACACATGTTTTGCTACTTATTTTATTTTTTTAAACAAGTTTTATTAATTTTTCAATTTTACATTCAGATATTTAGAAAGCAGCGTGGTGATTGGGTAATCAATAATCCAATAACAGAGCCTTTCATACATATCTCAGGTTACATCATTAAAGGTTCCCTCTCTGTTTCCCTTAATTATTATATCACATTCGAGTTGATACATTTCTAAATATAGCTCAATCAATCAATACATTTGTCAATATAATTTTACTTATACATATCTAGATCCTGTTTTAAAATTTTACCTAATTTCAATTACCATATTCCAATTTAGCCTTTAATATCCATAATATTTAGACTTCGAGTAACCCAAATTTTCCTAATTTCATTACAGAATAATCATCGTATCGAAAATACAGATATTATTCAATTAATTACATTCTTACTTTATTCCACAAATATATTCTATGTCTCATCCTAGTATCTCATTATGTACTAATAAACTATCTTTTATTGTCACCAACCGACTTCCATATTACATTTCAAAACTATAATCTAATGGCTAATTTTCATTTCCCTTATATCTCTAAATCATAGATATTAAATCAATCAATATTTAAAAATCTCCTTAGCCCATTAAGTGAGATTTTAAACCCTTCCATTATCAATCAGCAAAAAGAAAGAGGAAGAGAAGAAAAAACACATTTTTAAATCTAACTCTAGCTTTCTTTTTATGCCAACCAGGCTTCCATATCAGTGCCTTTAGATCCTCAGATGTTTCTCCCTTCATTCCTACACGTGTTGTTTGAATCAAGGGAGAACATCCAGATGTCAACTTTTCAAAGGAACTGGCCCCTTTGTAATCATTAGATTGTTGCCCTAATAACTCAAATCTCCATGTTTGATTTAAAATGTTTGTCATCAATTCAGTCTGGTCATCTTCTTCCAGTTTCAGCTGGCTAAGATAAGAGGTCATGTCCGGTGTTGTAGTTATAGTTTGGTTTTCTGGTTTGTCTAAAGTCTCAATGTGTTGTGTTTGGTGATCTTTAGCATCCTCCATCTTAGTGTTGCTTTCTTCAGTTTCTGTTGCTTGTTGAATTGCAAGTTCTTTAATTGAAATCAAGATTTGACTGTCAAAGTTCTCAGTAAGTTGTACTTGTTGTTGTATAGAATCCTCTTTGATATTGATTTGTTCCTCTTCTGTTGTTTTTTGAGTTGTAAGTTCATCACTTGGAATGTGAGCTTCAATTTGTGGTTTTGAGGTGGCATCTTTGCCTTTCGCTCTAGAATTGATTAGCTCAGTGGCCTCAAGGATTTTTTCCAGTATAAGTTTGTAGTTAAGTTGTGGGTAGAGTTCCTCCATTTCTATAGTGATTAGAAATAGTCCTTTAGTGGAGGCTATGTTTAATAACAGTCAGTACATGTCCAGCTCCACTATTCCTAGAGGTTGTTTTCACACCTGTTTCAAATTCTTATCTTTTTTAGATAGTAAGGAGGACAAATCTGGTAAATAAGCAGGCCCCTGCTGTACCAGACTTCACCACAAGATGTCACCGATAGCATATAAAGTCTTTTTCCAGACACCAGTTAGGCTTTTATCAAATTAAAAAGGGAAATTTTGTTTTCCAACTTAACAAATAGATAAGATAATAAATCCCTGTAACAATAGGAACTTTTTGGGACCCCAAATGTCCATGAAGTGCAAGTCCAGTTATTTAGTTGTTTAGGTTAGTTGTTCTTTTCTTTTCTTTTCAAAGCTTACATTTCCCAAAGTAGGCAGAAGCCGCTATGTTAAAAGCGGGGAAGAAATTTCAGGAGGCTTTCACAGGAAGGTAATTGGGATACAGGAAAGGAAAGGTAGGGTCTCACCCAAATCCTCCGCGGTGCTTTCGTTGTGCTTGGTGGTAATTTTGGCTTTCGGCAGGCACGGCTTAGTGATCGGCCATGTTGATGGCCAATCTTTTCTCCGATGGTCCAAAGGAGCTGCCTCGGATCAAACAGAAGGGCTGCCACCCTTCCGCGATCTGTCGAGGGTCCTCCTCACGGTCATCGCCCCTCCAGGGCGACTTACGACCCTTTTCAGGGTCGCCCGATGAAGGTAAACCGGGCGGCGGCAGCCGCCAGCGCCGAGATCTGGAACCGGAAGCCCTGTTTTGCTACTTATTAAGGTTGCCTTTTCAGAGCTGCTATTTGCATTTTAAGAAAAGCAGTATTAATTTCATAGTTTGGGAGGCAATTTTGCAAGTAAGGAAAGAGTTTTTCCTATCTTTTTTTGCATCCAAAAGCTGTTTCTGCTTCCATGGGCAACTCTCATGTTTACATTTTATGCCTAATTGAGTCCCAGGTCCATACCTTTAGCAGCAAAAGTAAAAATTCTATCAGATGTATAACTTCAGCACTGTTTGCATTCTTCTAGCACAGTGGGCCTCAAGCCTTTGGGCACTAGGGACTGGTTCCGTGGAGAGAGATTTTTCATGAACTGGAGGGCTGTGGTTTCGTGTGCTGCCTGCATCCCGCAAATGGTTCTTTGCTTATTTGCACAGCCTGGTTGCTGGCATGCCGCAGACCGGTGCCAGTCTACAGACCAGGGGTTGGGGACCCCTGTTCTAGCAAATTGAATGTATTACAAACCATTACACCTCAGAGTGGGAATTAGAGAGGAAAGCTCTTGTAATTCTTCAAATAACTTTATTGAATATTTTCCTGTATATGAAGAATAACCTGGAAAATACTCTTTCGGGATAATGCAGACCCTGCCAGATAGCATGATGGAATACTATTCAAGCTTTTTGAGTGAATGAAGGCAGAATACACTAAAAGTGTTGCAAGAAAGAACAAATTGTTATGTCCCACATTCATCTGATTTTTTCTTTCAAAGCAGTACCTGTGTATGAACAATTAAATGTGTATATATTGCTTGGGAAATGTGGATTCTTCTTAACTGTTGGCAGCTGAGCCCTGCTATCCCTTTATTCATAGCCTTTTATGATGAAGAATGGCTTGGAAGGGGTTGCAGAATTTTCACATGACCCTCCCCATTGGATGAGGTCCCCCCCCCCCGTAGGTCCAGGTTCAGTTTCTCTCCAGGTTACATAGTGTTTGGGCTTCTTCTCACTGTTTCAAATTACCACCTCTTTTTGATGTTGTTTCTTCCCAAATTACCTGATGTGAATTGTAAAATTATTATTTGTAGAGGACATTAATGACTAAAAGGCTGGGGAGGAGGACTAAATTAGAATAGATACAGGGCTGGCTCAGAGGACCCCAGAAGGATATGTGAGAAATGAGCAAGAACACAAAAACCCATGACTCATCCACAGGGATGGCAGGTAGTGCTCGACTTACATCTATTTCTTTAGCGACTGTTCAAAATTACAACACTGAAAAAAATGGCTTACAATTGATTCTTGCATCTACAGCCATCACAGCCTCTCCACAATCATGTGATCAAAATTCAGGTGCTCAGCAACTGGCATGTATTTATCATAGTTGCACCATCCTGGATCATGTGATCATCATTTGTGACCTTCCCAGATGGTTTCTGACAAGCAAAGTCAACGGGGGGGGGGGGGGAGCCAGATTCACTTAACAACTGTGTGATTCACTTAGCAATTGCAGTGATTCATGTAATATAGTGGTAAATTGAGGATTACCTATATAGGCTGCTGTTTGTGTGGGGGAAAATAATTGTTTTTTTTCCACAGCTGAAGCTCATAGGATTGCCTAAAACTGTATTCATAACAATTTCTACAGATTGATATGGGCACATATCCTATTATCTAATAAAGTTTTAGAAACCATACCTGAGAAATGCCAAATTAAGGTTTTTAGTTTTAGTTTAAATGTGCTACACGGTTAAGCAGGTTAGTAACTGGATGGGAAGTCATCAGGAATAATAAGACTGAAAACAAACATCTAGATTTACCTGCGAAGTTCATCAAGGTGCTATTCCTAAATAATCACAAACTGATCATTCTTGCAGATCAAATGCAATATACTGTATTCACATAGAAAAAACCAAAAAAGAAATAAAACCCAGGCCCCCCACATGGTGTCACTGTTTCTCTTTCATAAACAAAAATGGATTCTTAGTAAGGAAGCAGAGGGGGTGCCATTTAAGATGACCTAAAAGCACAGACATAAAGTAAAATCATTGTCTTTTTGTATTTGTGAGTCAAGCCATGGAATATATTGTCAGCGGCAAACAACAATCTGCCATTGAAGGCAGTCCCAGTTGTACCCTGATTCTGATGTTTTCAGTACATTCCACAGCTCACAACAGCTTGGCTCATTCAAAAAGCTGCTTTAAAGAGCTTTCCACCGGGCGTGCAGCAGAATAGAAGTATGCCAACATCATTTGCTGAATAAAAGCTCTATTCTGTCTCAGTAACAAAGCTAGTGGATGGTGCTGTCCTTACACTGTTGATCTGGGGCAAACTGAGGGCATACAATCAGTCTGGCAAAGTGGTTAAGGCATCAGGCTGGAAATCAGGAAATCTAATGAGTTCTAGTCCTGCCTAAGGCAAAAAGACAGCGCGCGGGGGGGGGGGGAGGGGCTTGGGCCTGTCACTTTCTCTCAGCCCTAGGAAGGAGGCAATGGCAAACCACTTCTGAAAATCTTGCCAAGAAAACTTCAGGGACTTGTTCATGCGGTCTCTGATAATCAGACATGATTGAATATTAAGGGCATTGATTGGTGGCTGCATGCCCACTCCGATTTGTTGGATGGAAAAAAAATCACCATCAATCTTAATGTTCAGATAGGGTGAGATGGGCGAATGAGAGACCTGGCACTTTTCTTTCACTTTTATTATAGATGCATTTACAGTTTGACTACCACCTGATAATTGTACTGGAATTAATCAGAATGTTCTGGAACAACAGAGTTCTGGAAGGAATACTGCAACTACTATTCTCTTCTACCACTACCAAATTATAAACCAAAACCTACTGCTGTTCCCATCTCTGGAACTTCAACTGAGAATAAGGAAGTGGCAGCACTGGGAAAAAGTGCCCACATAATACTAGAAATATTGATGTTACAGGAAAGTGACTGAGTGTAGTCAAACATATATTGTGGAAATTGAAGCATTGTAGTGGATTTTAATAATCTCTGAGCAGTTATAGATAGGTTCTAATGGCAGGAGAAGCTGTTGGTAAATAGGAGTTCCTAAATGGGTGGAAGTTTCAAAAAGAGATTAAAAACATAATAGTAAACAATTTCAGTGAAGAGACACACACACACAGAGAGAGAGAGAGAGAGAGAGAGAGAGAGAGAGAGAATGGCAGCAAAAGAAACTAATGTGGTTATACAGAAACATTTAGTGGAGTTCTGTAGAGAAAAAAAGGAAATGGGAGGAGAACTAGGTCACAATGGAAGAGTAGAGAAAATTAATCTGGAAGTATAAAGCTGCTATTAGGAAAAAAAACATCCAGAGTAAGTTAAATCTAGCAAAGAATCCTAATATTGAAAAGCACTTCTTTAGGTATATTTTAATGCAACTTTAAGACTTGTGGTCCAAGTAGTTGCCAGAAGTCAAAAACTGACATGAAGAGGAAAAAAAGTGTGTTGAACCCCTAAATTCAGGATGAATGATCTTCAAGCTCATAAATATTAGGAGTGCTAAAATTACACTTTTGATATGATCGCTACCTCCTTGCTGTTTATCCATTGTGCATTAAATGTTGAGAATAGTTTTGGCAGTAAGACCTGCGCCTCCTAGTGGTGCAGCTGGATACTGCCCACCTGTCAGGGTGAAGCTGAGCTGAGACAGACCAAATTGATGATAGGCCCAGGCAACAAGCCAGTTGGTCAGGTTTTTTTTTTGTTACAACCAATGGATCTACAACCAACTCCATCAAAATGCAGACATGACCCAGATGCTTTGTTTGATGGTGCAAGATGGTTTTTGACGATCTGAAAAGCGGACTCTGTGCCTACAGGAATAACCCTAGGAAGATGAGGATGATGATCTGCAGAGACTAGATTTAATTTGCATCCTACAGATGTCAATCCTAGCCAATGATTGCTATTGTTTTAGAATAGAATAACTTTATTGTCACTTTAAATGTACACTAATCAGCATACATTAAAATGAAATGTTGTTGCATTCAGCTCTCAAAATGTAACCCTCTCCAATATACACAACATAAACATGACAAAAATAATGCATATACCCACATACACACACATATATGACACAGAGAAACAACACAGTCTAGCTCGGATGTATAACATATATATGGTGAGAAAAAAGAATCCTGCAAAGTTACAAGACGGATGGCATAAGGATCAAAGCTGTTACAGAATTTAGTAGTCCTGCTAGAAATACTTTAAAACCTCCTCCCAGAGGGGAGCAACAGAAACAGACCATGAAGTGGGTGTGTGGGGTCTCTAACAATGCTTCGAGCTCTAAGCACATAGCTCTTGTAAGCAGCATCCTGCATAACGGGAAGTGAGTTTCCTATAATCTTCTCAACTGTCCTTACCACTCACTGTATGGACCTTTTATCTGAGGCTCTGCTACCACCAAACCAAACAGTGATGCAGTTTGTTAAAATGCCCTCAATCGTGCCACTGTAAAAAGTGGCCAGGACAGAAGGAGAAAGATGTGGTTTCCTCATCCAATGCAGGAAATGTAGATGCTGGTTCTTTAAACCTAAGTTTGTGCAAGGGCTTCAAAAATATTCCATTCACACAGGATATTTGCTGGAGCCTCTTCTTATCCAGAGCATCTTTAACTAGACAATATACACATGTGGGTATATGTATATATATAACTTTTGTGAAGGTGTTTGATATTTGCTTCATTGTGAGACAAAGAAAGCCTAAGTCTGAAAGAACAAAGGAACAGGTTGTCTGTCTTACAACTACCTGGTGTTTTGGGGGAAAGCGTCATTTTCTGAAGCACAAACGGAATAAAAACTGGACTTTCTTTTTTTATAATATTCTCACTCACTCTGTTGCCAAATCTCTTGTTTCCTCAACCATGCCTTTGTTTTTGGAGAAGCTTTTGGCTTTCCAAATCCTGAAATTGGTCTCCAGGAGGGGAGATCTTCTGATGTAGGCCACCAGATGTTTGGGCCATGCCCAAGAGTGGGGAGATGGAGCATAAATGAAAGTGTGTACATCATTCCCAATGTAAAAAATGTTGTATCTAAGCATTACCATCTTGCAAGTGTGTAGCATATGTAGTAAATCAGTTAATGAGGACCTGCAGTACAGCAATTTGGTGAGTCTAGGATGGCGAGGTTGCCAGTAATTTTTTTTGGATGTTTTCATTCTTACATATGAATCATATCAAGAATCAGTTTTGACTCTAAATATAAGGCAGAAATGATAGTACCAAAAATTATTTCTTATGTGGTAGTGGTGGAGAGGAGAGAATAAATCAAACCCTTCCTTTAAGCTACTCACTTCCAAACATTCATACGTATTTATAGTGCTCATACTGTAAAATGTAGTTAACAATTAAAATATTAAGAAGATGCCACTAGGATACTCCCAACCAATACAATCTCAGCCTATTATTTTTGCTAAGAATTATGCTGTGCCCTAGTAAAAAAAAATATCTTTCAATCTTGGCCCATAATAAACATAGGTCAAACCTAAGATATATTACTGCTCGGATCAAGTACTGTACGTTATCATGATGCATAAAAAGTTGAGACGGCAAAAGTAAAATTGAAAAAAATCTTAACAGAACTTGGACCATGTGATCAAAACTCCACTCCTTTGTGGCACATGTGGAAAAGGGGACAGGCCTTTGATTTCATCTGTGTGGGACCTTCGTCGCATTTTTATGCTCTTCCCACAATGCCTCTGTGTTGAATTTAGTCACATCAGTCCAATAGTTAAGAAATCAGCTGCATCTTCCCTGATAACTTTCCATGTGGCTGAGGTCCCAGGATAAAACAAATTTATTTTATTTTAAATTTTAAACAAATACATAATTTTCCCAAAATATTCCTCATAGGTGCACATTGCAAAAGTTTCTGTCTTGTAAAGTGTCATATTCTACCCCTTGAGCCGTAATATTTTTATGAATATTTTTGGTTAAAAGAAAATTTTACAAGATTTAAAAAAAAAACACTACAGGAACATAGAAGAAGAAATAGAAACAGATGAATAAAAGGATAAAAGAAAAAATGAAGAATACAAAAAGAAAGATATTTAAAGAAGTGCCTTCTGATCTTTGCAACAGTTACAAACATAGCAATTATCATTTCCACCCTCCCATGTTGAATATTATAGTTCACTTCTTTTCATAAACCAACCTTTTTAATCAATAAAACCTGAAACCAGCAGTTAATTTTTATCAATTTTTACCAAAAGATCTATAAAGAGTAGTCAGTCTTTTATAAAACTAATTGTAGTTCCCTCCTTAATCAAACAAGTCAGTTTAGCCATTTCTGCAAACTCAGCCATCTTTCCAATTCGTTTTTCCATTACTGGTATTTCTGTAGTGTTCCATCTTTGTGCTTATAATAACCTTACTGCAATTACCATATACAAAACCAATCGTTCATGAGCTTTTAATAGTGGAGTGTCCGTAAGTCCTAATAAGAAATGTTCCAGTTACATCTGAATGTCAATTTTTAAAACTCTCCGCATCATCATAGGTATTTCTGTCCAGTATCTTTTCATTTGCATGATAAAATGTTCCTTCATGTTTTTCATGTTTCCAGCAGTGATTAGAAATACCATTACAGTGATGGGATTCAGCCAGTTCACACCAGTTCAGCAGAACCGGTAGCTAATTTTTTGTTGCCCAGGCCCAGAACGGACTTCCGGAAGCGGCATCCACACAGAGAACCGGTTGTTCACATATTTGAATCCCACCACTGTACCATTATATATATCTGGTGTCAGATACCAGCAGCACATCATTTAAAAAAAGTTTTATTTTAAATTGTAAGACAATCTGAATACCTTTTAACAACAACAATAAGGTTCCTGTTGTGGATGTTAATATATGTAGAGAAAGGCATGGTCTTGAGAGCAATACTCAGAAACAGTTACAAAAGCAAAGCATTCTTTAAGCTGTGGGAAAAGAAGTAGTGTTAGACAGAGTTTTATGATGGTTCTTCCAAGTCTCCTTGGATTGAGGAGAGATGGAAACATAATCAGACTTTCAAAATTCTGCTGATATAATCCATTTCAATAAAGTTTAGTCCCCAACTTGTGGAATTTGTTTCATGATCTGGACAGCCTTGAAGGACTGACAATATTAATCTTGTCAATTAAAAATTTAAAAATAAGACAGGCCAGGTGCTTGCTCAGAAGAGTTTATCACTTAAGTTCCATCAGAACAATTGGATTCACATAATTCATTAAACTCTAATGTGGTGTCCTTGATTGTGATTTAGAGTGTTCTATGAACCAGGTTATAACTCATTGTTGTACTTTAACGAGTTATATGAACTCATGTCAAAGTAAACCCATGCCTTGTATCTGAGTTGCTATAGTTATGAGATTCATTACAAATAAGAAAAACAGGTAGAATCAGGTAAAGAGTAACTGATAATTTTGCTTAGTAGTTCTTAGTTGTCAGCAGTAAAAATCAGAGGTTCATCTTGTCATATGGCCAACCCAACCCAACCCAACAACACTTAAAAGTAAGGCAAGAAGAGCTACCTTTTGCTGCTCATGTTTTGGGTCTAAGTGCCACAGTATGTGGCTGATTATTCAGAACTGGCAGGACTTCATCATACAAGCAGAGAAAACTATGATTTTCTGATAGTAAATAGGAGTAGCATATTTCAGGTTTTTTTTTTTTAAATCCTGTCTTTATTACTTTAATAAATACTTCAAGGTGGTGAACATACCTAATACTCCTTCCTTCTCCTATTTTCCCCACAGTAACAACAACAACATGAGGTGAGTTGGACTAAAGTGAGTGTGACTGGCCCCAAATCACCCAGTAGATATTCATACCTAAGGAGGGACTAGAATTCAGAATCTCCTGGTGAATAGCCCAAAATTACTCAGCTGGCATTCAGGTCAAAGGTGGGACTAGAACTCATGGTCTCCCTGTTTCTAGCCTTGTGTCTTAACTCCTAGACCAAACTCTCTATATTGTATTATTATTTTATTGTTTGATATACAACATTTTCTGGTAAGGTAGAATAGAATAGAATAGAATTAGAACAGAACAGAACAGAATAGAATACTGTAGAATAGAATAACAGAGTTGGAGGGGACCTTGGAGGTCTTCTAATCCAACCCCCCTCCCCCACTCAGGCAGGAAACCCTATACCATTTCAGACAAATGGCTGTCCAGTCTCTTCTTAAAAACTTCCAGTGTTGGAGCATTCACAACTTCTGGAGGCAAGTTGTTCCACTGATTAATTGTTCTAACTGTCAGGAAATTTCTCCTTAGTTCTAGGTTGCTTCTCTACTTGATTAGTTTCCATCCATTGCTTCTTGTCCTACCTTCAGGTGCTTTAGAGAATAGCTTGACTCTCTCTTCTTTGTGGCAGCCCATGAGATATTGGAACACTGCTATCATGTCACCCCTAATCCTTCTCTTCATCAAACTAGACATACCCAATCCTAGCAACCGTTCTTTATATGTTTTAGCCTCCAGTCCCCTGATCATCTTTGTTGTTCTTCTCTGCACTCTTTCTAGAGTCTCAACATCTTTTCACATCATGGTGACCAAAACTGAATGCAGTATTCCAAGTGTGGCCTTACCAAGGCATTGTAAAGTGGTATTAACACTCCATGTGATCTTGATTCTATCCCTCTGTTCATGCAGCCAAGTATGTCTAGCTCAAATATAATTTCATTTGTAAACATAGGTAGGTATACTATAACAACAAAAATACATCTGCTGAAACTGTAAAGTTGATATCTGATGAGTATTGAAAACAGCCCCTTATGAACAAAAAATATACTGAAATGAAAATGGCTCAGCATTCTTAATCACTGGCTGATATCTTTGTCTCTCTCTGAAAGAGAACTAAATGGGACCCTCTTCAACCCCATAAAAAGAAATTTTTTTTTAAAAAAAAATGTAATAGCAATTTACCAACATTTTAACAAACAGTCACTGGAATTAGTGTGCATCAAGAGAAAGCGAAGGAGATTTGCATTACTGGCATTGTTTGCACTTATGTTCATTTTCCAAGTCAATGTTAGTAATATTGTACTGAACAACAACATTTCAGGGATATGAATGTTGTTCAGTACAAAGTTATTAATGTTGTCTTTGAAAATGAGATAAGGCTTCAGCCACGTGGATGCAATGCACATAAAGAGCAGGCAGGGCTTCAACATCACAAGGGTGGTTACCATCCTATTTGACCACACCCTTTGGACTCCCCTGTGCTGGGGACCATTTGAGTATCAAGAAGGCCACAGACGTGGCTTCTAAGTGAACATGGTAGGTCTCTTTCTTTCTTCCATATGCAAGAGATAAGTTAGGATTTTGCTCACTTGTCAAAAAGGATCATCTAAAAGTCCTGTCATTTCTCTTTAAAATCTTTCAATTGCAGTCTTACTGTTTTATGACTATTCTTTTCCCTATTAATTCCTGTCAAATTTCAGTTTATTTAAAGTTTAAAGTTTAGTTTATTTAAAGTTTCAAAAATTAATTGCAGTATTGGAGAGCATGCTGGAACATCTAATCAGTTGATGTTGATGTTGAGTACTGTATTTTCAACCCTCAAATTATCAGCACGAGTATATGCAAAATCACAATGTAATATCACATAGATTCCATATATAGTATCCCATTCCTTGGTATACAGTCAAATGCATGATTAAGATAATAAATTTCCAAATCAAGACACAATGATTTCAAGTTGGTATGTATATTGTTTTAATGATTCATGCAGATGCATATACAAATTAGCAAAACACCACACACAAGGAATCATTATAAAATCATGTGTACAATAACATAATAAAATTTTCCATTCCCATCTCCATTCCATTCACTAGTTAATGCAATGATGTGAAAAGATACATATAAACCCAACTGTGTGGTCCCTAAATAACTGGTATTGGATAACATATGCCCTGAAGGTATAGCAGCTCCTTTTTACCCTCTTGGATAATAATGATTACATTTTTAGGTGCCAAGTACAATTCTGTGTTCTTGTAAGAAAAGAAAATGTGATCGAAAAAGTGGCTGAAATTGTGCATGGATGCATGAGATTTAGCAATATCTCCTAAGATCTCTGACTTCTTGTGACATTTTCTAGTCTTGCAAGATTTCACCAATTTTTAAATTTTAAATAAAAAATAGATATGTGTGTTTTCATGGATAACATGTAGGGGTGTTATATGCACTCTAATGACAATGGGTATGGCATTGCTGATCTCCCTTCTTCTTCTTCTTGTGCCATATCCGTTATTGGACGTTGGCGATCATGTTGGCGATCCTGTTTTTATCAGCAGCCGCACGAAAAAGTGCTGCTGAGTTTTGTCCAAACCAGTCCCTTAGATTTTGAAGTAGGGAGATTTTGATCTCCCTACTTTCAATTATTCTTGCTACTGATTTGCAATTGCCCTAAAATAATTGAAAGGAGAACTGCCCCTCAATGACTCTGAAGCAGTTGATTTAGCTCTTGAGCCAGTCCGTTTAGGCACCCACATTTCTGGCAGGACCAAGGAAATGCCTGTAAGGCATCCAAAATAAGCTTCAAGGACTGCCCATTGCAGTCATAGATGGTCTGTCACTCTCTTACACAGTTGTCCTAAGGAATGTGAGTTAGAAGAGTGCAGGAATTTCCCCGATATGTTGGTTATATGAATTTCTTCAACATGAAGTGTGAGCACTGTTGCCTTTGTAGCCTGAATGGTGCCAGCACAATTCAGTCTTGCTTCATGGTTCTCGCACATCAGCCACTCATGAGACAACACTTTCATTTTCACCAGATGTAATCCAGATGGTATGTATTAATTTATAGAAGGAGGCTGGAAAATAAATAGATATTTTTCATTGGAAGTCTTTTAAGTATGATTTTTATGTTCATTTGAAAATTGTTCATTTGCTGTGCTTCTGCCATAAGGCAGATACAGTGCGGCTCCCAGGTGAATGCACATTTGTTCTGAATGGTGCCAAGTGTTTGGAAGCTCATTCGCAACATGCCTGTTTCTGGCTTCTTGGAGGAGATCCTAACTGGTGCTGTAACAATGTATTCTTGATTTCTCCTTTACCTCATTGAACAGAAATGTTGGTGAGATAAATTTAGAATAACTTCATCTTATTCTCAGAATTACAGTTGCTGTACGAACTTGCCAGTAGCAACAAAATATATTGAATCAAGTATTGTGGTTGCGTTAATTTTTTTTAAATTGAAGCTTAAATAAGAAGTCATCTTTAGTAAGGTGCCCTCTTCATTTTTTAAGAGTTGCCACTTATTATGTTATTTAATATGCAAACAATAATATTTTGGGGTATAAGATTTATTTATTTGTCAAATGTGTATAGCCACCCATCTCACAAAAAGCAACTCTGGGCAGTATACAGCAATTAAATAAAACAACAAATATAAAAATGTAAAATCCACATGAAAAGATAAATATTATAAAAACAATTTAATAAAAATATGATGTACAATATTATCTTATGTAGTGAGTACTATGAGGAATGGAAATACAATCTGTAAAGCTGTCAGTAATACCATTTAAGAGAATTTTGGTATCATATAGATTTTTGCAGTAATATATTCATGTCTGTTCATAGATTTTTTTTAAAAATTATTATCATGAGATGAAATCAATTACCATGGGATAAAGTCTCTTCCTCGAGGTTTTGGATTATAGTCTATCATGCTTATCCAGTGTGGGTTGGTTGATAGGTAGGTAGGTAGATGATAGATACAGGCAGATAGGTGACAGACAGACAGACAGACAGACAGACAGACAGACAGACAGACAGACAGACTGACTGACTGAATGAATGAATGAATGAATGAATGAATGAATGAATGAATGAATGAATGAATGAATGAATTTTTATGCTAGGGATGAGAGAAGGTGACTGGCCCAAGACAACCAGCCAATTTTGGTGCCTAAAGGAGGATTAAAGTCTGGGTCTCCTTGCACCTAATTCAGCACTTGAGCCATTGCATCACACTAGCTCTCTCCTATATAAATATTCTCTTGTTCTTACCAAATAATGTAATTTGCTAGTGTGTTAGTTGTTAACCATCCTAGAAGGCTTACTGAGACTAGATAATAAACTCAACAGGAACAAAATTGGAATGTGAATTACTGATTTCACCCTTTTTAAAAATTAAATCTATTGCTGTCTGTTGACAAAACTAAGTAGTGGTAGTATCCACACCTAACTAATGGTTTAAACAAGTAAAACTAATAATTCATATAAAGTTATATTTTAAATCAATTAAAATGCATTCAGCAACTCAGCTGGTTTCAGTGAAAAAGTTCTTCTGAGTACATAATTCTCCCTATGCATGATCCAGGATCTCTATTTCTAATATGACAGATTTTTTTTTCTTTTAATGACCCTGCAATCTCTTGCTTCAGGGTGGGGTCATAACAACTGATTGGAACTGAGCATTTACTGGCTGGATGCCCTTCCTGATGTCTACATGGAGTTCTTAGTAGACAATTACTCATTGCACCCAGAGAGAAAATATCTGCCGCTATCTAGGATTGAACTCAGACCCTCCTGATTCTGAGGCAAGAACTCCATCTCTAGGCCATCACACCGCTTGTGATAGAAAATAAATAACATGGTTAAATACATAGAGGGTAATCATGTTTACTATATTTAATTAACTTAATATAATTTTATTTACATTCATTTTGATTCTGGAATCCTCCTCCCCTGTTTACTATATTTAATTAACTTAATGTAATTTTATTTACATTCATTTTGATTCTGGGCTCCTCCTCCCTTCCATGATCTTTCCCAGACTAATTCTTGGATTGTAGCTCCTAAAGGCCTCCCAAAATTCAGTTGTGGCTAGCGCTGAAATGGTTGCACATTTCTGTATTGCAATTCGTTCCCTTCCCCTCTTCTTTCTTTTCCTCTAGTACTTAGGTTCCTTGGCTCAGTTTTAATTTTGTTTTGGAAAATTCAGCCACGCTTCAGAACAAGAACGATGCTCTGGAGAATGCAGCATGAGAAGTATCATTGTTTATATAGCCTGGCCACTAAAGAAATATAAGGGACTTGCTTGCAAAGAAGTACAATTGGCTAAAGGTTATCTTTACCCGTCATATTCAGCCCTACCTGTCATGCATGCACCATTTCATCCATTATGTGCATAGGTCAACAGCCAAGTTTCTAGCCTCCTGTTATATCTGAGCTCACATACCTTTTTTCTGGATGTTCTAATTTAACATATCTTGGCTTAGTTAAGCCTCGGTTAAGAAGCTGTTCAGAGAAGAATAAAATAATGCTCCTTGTGCATACTCCCTATGTGGTCAGCACCAACATAGCTGTATTTACCTGCTTGTTTGACAGAGCCTCCATGCTGTGGCTTGGAGAGAGCCTTTGAAATAGTCAGACTGAGTCCTAAAGAAAGAAATAGCCAGATGCTGATATATTATAATCTTCTGATCGATCAAGTGGGGCAGAATATCACTTGAATAACATTACTGACACCCTTTGGTATTGGGTAGGTCTGTCCTGTAATAAGATCGAACAGTGAATAAATAGTCCAAAAAATTATTTTCATTTCATGAAAGAAAGTCATTGTTTTTTATGGTCAGCAAATTTTATATTAAGCCATCTTTTTGCACTCAAATGCTTGCTTTTTCTTTCTTCCAAGCACCCAGAACATTTCAGTTCTTGTGTGTGTGTGTGTGTGTGTGTGTGTTTTGCTTTCAATGCTGACTAGCACTTCCCTCACCCTGATTTTCCACCTGTTTATTCTAGGGTGACCAAATGTCTTGGTTCTGAGGAAGGTACCCTAAACACTGAGTACCCTCCAAAAGAGTAGAAGAATGTCCATATTTCTATGACCCATAAATAAAGGTTGGAATATTTGTGCTGATGCTTTTGAATTTATCTAGTACTGGAGACTACCTGCTGCTCCCAGTGTTCTGTTCGATTGACAGTGCCTGTTAATTAGCTTGTCCCTTAACTAAACAAAAAAGGGTCAATTAAGAGATAATGTCAATGAAATAGAATGTTGGCAATGTGCAAGCTGATTCTGCTGCTACCTTGACTTCTCTGTTGAAAGTAGTCTACTTAGATTTAAATTGGGAACATCCAACACTCATTTTGCAAGTTTTAAGTAAACCCCTGTTTTTTGCTGTAGTGAACATTAAAGCTGTGCAAGACTTCACGTTTGAAGGCAAAAAAATGTGAGTACAAGGATGTTAGAAGGAAGCAGCAAGATTGTAAAGTTAATATATCTTTTTCTGAGATTGCAATTATAGTTCTGGAGGGCAATCACATAGTCCTGGGAAAAGATGCAGCTGTTTTAAGGAGTTGCAGACAGGTGCTATATGAAGGTCCCCATAGATTTCAAAGTACTTTCTGGCTTTAGAATCAGAAGCATGCCAAGCTACAACAAACATAACTTCGCTTGCAGTGTGCGTGTTTAAGCTTAAACCTCATAGCTATTTTCTTCCAGACAGACTAAATCAGTCATCTTCAGCTTAAATCCTAATATAGTACTAAATGGCAGGTTGAACAAGATCCATTCCAGATGCAACATTCTATTATTTTAGTTTCTATAATTTTTGCCTGAATAAAGTTCAGGCAAAATGAAAAGCAAGTGCTCAGACTTCCAGGGCCACAACAGATGTTCACATGATTGCCCAGGTGGCCATCATTGGAGATCGGAGCACATGTTTATACCAAGCCTGAGAAAGGAAAGCAAAACACATCCCCCCACTCCAGACCTTAGCTTGTTGGATGTTAAAATCCATTGTTTTGTAAAGTCATCTTTTCCCCAGCTGGACTGGAAAAGCAGAACTGAACAGAGTTGCAAAATACCTTTTTAATGGGCACTAACGAATAATAAAAGACACATGGTTTATTTATTTATTCATTAAACATGTACGGCAGTACCCCCCCCCCAATCTTTTGGGCAACAGGGATCGGTTCTGTGGAAAGAGGTTTTTCCATGGACTGGAGAGGGCGTGATTTCATGCATCCCATGGATGGGGCTTCGCTTGTTTGCATGGCATGCCATAAACCAGTGCTGGTCCACGAATCGGGGATTGGGGACCCCGATATATGGCGCCCATCTCATTGTCAAGCGACTCTGGATGGCTTACAGCACTGTAAAAGCAAGTACAAAACATTAAAGCATCAACATATTAGATATTAAAATAAACAGATATTAAATAAGTAAAAAATGACAATACAATGGGGTGATGGTGGGATATTCCTCCTAATCCATGAATAACCTCTAGCATGGAACACCTCTATTGGGGCCTTAGACCAATTGGCAGAGCCAGTTTCATCTTGGCTTGATAGCAATCATAAGCATCTGCACTTAATTGCAGTGATGACAAAATGTGTGTTGTGATGTCAAGAGCTCCACTCTATCATGTTTGCATCACACACAAGTATTTGTGGAACAGAATTTGTGTTGTGATGTTTTAATACATATAATCCTTTGCCCCATCTTGTAGACGTGCATATATTTCTTAATAAGATGCATAATAAATACACGCCCATCATGTTTTCCCCTAAAAGAGAAATCTTGCCTTAAAATATACAGTAGATCCAGTGAAACTCAAGTAATGTACTTCTTGTTGCTTAAGTTAGGTAAAATAGAATAAAAGTATCATGTTTTGCAGTTCTACAAAGAATCATAAATGGTCTTTTGTTGTTAGCAGAATCTGTAAGAATCTAGATTCTGCTGAGAAAGAGTATAATAGCACTTAAAAAATAATAGATAAATGTGAATATTTGCTTTGGTTGATGTAGGAGTTGCTGGAGCAAAAGAAGCAGGGAACAGATAGCTAAAACTGTTTCTTATTGGTCAGAAAAGTCCTCTTAATGAAGTGCCAATCTATTACTCCTCTTTTGTTCTTTCAGAGTGAAAGAGCAAGGTTCATTTTAGCAGAGTTAGGGCTGGATTTCCTTGGAGAAAAGTAGTTCATCAAATGTGTGTGAACATTTCTTTTATATGGCTTCTGTTTTTATTCTTAATCTCAGCTGCACTGCCTTGTATTGACTCCATTGCCGGTATTTCTTTTTCAGTCTTATAGGAGCAGAGATCCTTTCATTATTGGTTATACTGTATATAGGATGGTTTGAAGTATCTGATAGTCTGATTCAACACAGGTTTGAATGACTCAGACCAAGATTAAAATTGCAGATGGATTCCTGAAAAATGAGATTTTAAAACTATACTTTCAAAATCCAATACCTATAGATCCTACACCAAAAATCAAGGTTGCACCTACTATATTGATATAGAAGATTTTACACACAGCAAAACCTTGCTTAACTGAATGACCCCATTGGCCCAAACTGCTTGTTGGCTATCACAATGTTATATTAACTTATGGTGGAGCTGGCCTCTTGAAAATTAGTCCACTCTACTTTTTGACTAACGTGAGGCTACAATAGGCAATGGGTAGGCTAACTCACGGGAAAAATCTATTACTCTGTATTGTTGGCTAAAACAAAGTTGTGTTGCCCTGTGGATAGACTTGCAGCAGGCATAGGGAATGGCCTTGAAGGATGTGAGGAAGATCTATTACCAAGGCAATTTTTAGACAAACAGGTCTTCAAGTCCATCCCAAAAAGCTAATTTGAGAAAATGTTTCAGACAAGCCCCTCCCTAATTCACACAAAATAAAATGAGGTAAGGAGGAACCATCCAGACTTGAAACATTTATTGGAACTATTGCTGATTCAATAAAAATAATTTTAGATCCATATGACTTTGGTTTTTTTTAGTCTAGTCTACCTTACATAACTGATAGGGCCTGCCCAACCCCAAATCCCATGGGCTTAAGCAGAGACAAGCTCCTGTAGCCTCTTGGGTGCCCTCACTCGCTCTTAACCCACTTCAGCCTGTTGTTCTGCTTAGAGGTCACCCTTTTCTGGCTGCAGATACTGTGACCTCCTTGAATCGGTCCTTCTAAATTACCAGTAAACTGGCCAATATTTTGAAGATGCCACAGAAAACAATGAGATGTCATTTCCAAAAGTTGAAAGCCTTGTAAATTCTGCCATATATTTCTGAATGCCAACTTTATCAGAGAGTATAGCCACCCTGGGATAAAATATAAAAGGCAGCAAATCTTTTCTGGAAAATGTAATAATGGGGATTCTTCCATAATTTTCTCAAGTTGCACATGATTCCTGCATTTTAATGTCCAGACTTTTTTCCATTAAAAAAAAACCAGAACAATTTTGTTCTCAGAAACTTTCCACTCTTCCCTCTTCTATGCAATCTTGTTGAATAATGGAGGTCCTGAGCTTTAAGAGGTGGTGTAACACACATGATCAATTATTTTGGCTTGTATTAGATAGAAACAAAGAACAGATAAAGTAGGAATCAATTTGCATCTGATTTGCATTCTCCTTGTGAACACTGATTCCCTGGCTATTTAATTTCTTCTTAAGACTATTCAAATGTGCAAACTGCAACCTTTTGAAACACAGCTGTGCTTCTTTGTCTAATTATTATCTCAGGTGTTGACATGATTTAATGGCTAGAGCCATGGCTGTTGAGTGGCAGAAGCAGGCAATTCCAGAAATATAAAACTGGTGAGGATAAAACTGATTTTACCACCAGTTGTACACAATGTAGGAATCATTCACTTTGGGGGAAAAGTAAGAGGTTTGCATTTTTAAATAAATTAATATACCCACCCCCCAGCTTATTGCTTTTATTAGCAAGATTAAATAAATAAATAAGAAATAAGAATTAGAAATAACCTGTTGACAAATTTTGGACTTTGATGGACCTTTGAAATCAAAGCACTCTCTGAAGCAGGAATGAGGACTATACAGGTAATCCTCAATTTACAACCATTCATTTAGTGACCATTTGAGGTTAGAATGGCGCTGGAAAAAATGGCATGATTGGTTCTTGCACATACAACCATCCCAGCGTCCTCTTAGTCATGTGATCAAAATTTGGATGCTTGGCAACCGGCCTATATTTTACGACATCTCAGGGTCATGTGATTTCCATTGTGACCCTCCCAGCTGGCTTCTGACATGCACAATCAATTGGGGAAACCAAATTAACAACCGTGTATTCTCTTAACAAGTGCAATGATTGTCACTGGCAAAAAAGCTCGTAAATTGGGTGTAACTCACTTAACAACAGCCTTGCTTAGAAATGGAAATTCTGGTCCCAATTGTGCTCATAAATTAAGGACAACCTGTATGTGTTTCTAGATATTATTGGATTGCAGTTGCAATCAGAGGTATCCAGAGACTATAGTAAAAAAAAAATCATGCCCACATTCACAAAAGACAGGAAGACCTTCGATGCCACTGGTGTGGCTGTCATCTTGACTTCTTTGGCACCACTCTGCAGATATTCCTGGCTGCCGTCATAGCTAACCAATCTTTTAATGGCCAGGAATTCTGATCAATTATATTGTTTAAGTTAATCAGTACCTGGTTCATTTTGTTTTAATGATTGGATATTTTGAAAAAAATAATGCAAATAGTAACTTTCCACAGCATGTTAATTCTGTGCATATGTTTTCCCCAGCTTAACTTATCTGAACATAAAGTATTCAAATCAAATTTTTAAAGTAAAGTTCTGTTGCTGCCTTAATCTGTGTTATCCTTCACTAATGTCCCCCCCCCCCCGCTTGTTTCCCTTTCTAGATTAAGTGTAAATTTTTAAGGCAGAAAAAAGCTGCAGTTCTAGCGACAGAAGCCACATTGTGAATCCTATTTTCTTTTTGAAAAATATTTGTCATGCAGAATCTTTGGTACTCTCTGAGCTCGATTGTTTTCTTGCATATGTTTCATTACCCAAACTAGGAAACATCAGTGCTAGTAGGGACTAGTAGCTTCTAGTAGCATTACTAAATTTATGTCACATCACTGGTCTTTGTTTAGAAATACCAATTTCTCTGTATTATGGTGTTAGCTGTAACTTGTGCTAATCTGATTGTTTTGCAACTGAATTATTATAGCCTCCTTTTATTTTTATATAGTATATTAGTTGGATCTTTTCTTGTTATTTTAAAGAACTGTTCCTTTGCATTTTACTTAAACTTTCCTTAACCAGCCAGCGAGCTTATACTTTATGGTATGGACCTTATACATTTTTCTTTTCCTTTTTCTCTCTTATTTCTTCTTTGGAATGAATTACTTATCAATATAAAAATGAAGGAAATGAAAAAAAAAAAACCAAATGAAGGGGGATTGAAGAAGAAGGATGAAGATATAAGATTGATTTGTTCATCTGGAAGTGCATTCTATTGCACCTCGCATCACTGTCACTTGAAGTTTTACAGCTGAGGGACAGAGCATGAATTACATCCAGTCTGGTGATGCCACTAAAACACATTTGAGGTAACTTATTCCCTCTTCCATATAGCAATTTTTAGATATATATGTACCACAAGGATCACATTAAGATCCATTATACTTCTGTCATATCTGTCAGGAACATTGAAATCTTCAATGAGATTAGAATTATAAATATGTGATACACTTTTCTAAATGGTGCAATTGAGGATTGAGTGGGCTGCATGGAGAGAGTGCTTTCTATGACATCTGGAACCTGATGTTTAGCACATGTACCAAGTTGGTATAGATACATTGCATTTACAAAAAAATGAGTTGCATTGAGATATTTCAAGTAAGTAGCACTTAAAAAAAAAGCAAAGTGGTTAAAAAACTGAAGTTTCTTCACCTACCACATGTTGCACATAAGAGAGCACAATTGACCGACTGATGGTATGATCTCAAAAACAGAAACTGACTCAATTAAGGGAAATATTTTAATGGTATTAAATTTGTTTAAATATTTATTATTAAAATATTTAATTTATTTATTCTTAATTTATTTCTCTGTTGATTTCTCAACACATTGATTGATTCATTAATGAGTGAATGATCTATTAATTGAACGTTGATTGATTAAGTGAAATCTCATCTGTCTAATAATCAGTTCTTACAGGGTTAATTAAAAGATTAAACGTTTCTAAAATATCTGAAATCTCTAATTTTGCAGTCTCCAACAAAAATCAAATCAAAATAAACAAAAAGCATTGTTTATTTGCAAATAAAGCTTATTTTATTTTGAGAACAGAAGAGATCTATCTATCTATCTATCTATCTATCTATCTATCTATCTATCTATCTATCTATCTATCTATCTATCTATCTATCTATCTATCATCTATCTGGTCAGTTTTTTTTCATTAGCCACAGAAACTAAAAAACAGAACCATTTCACACTTTGAACAGAGGAAAAGATCTCACATTCCTTAACAACTTAGTATTAACCTTCATTGGAGCACAGCACTCATACTAGAAATCACTGGAAAACCTGACCTACAAAAACTTCTCAGCCATATTGCAATACACTAAGAACTAGAGACACCCCTGCCACATCCCAACCAACTCTCCAACCATATTTCTAAAAAGACAAGTATAAGAACAATATAATTAAAGGGAGTCCCTGTTGACAAGGAACTGGCATATTCTTCCTGAAAGACTGTTCTTCAGAAGAAGATTTGAAGCTCCCTGAGAAGCAGTTTCCTCTTAGGAACCAGATGGTTCCTTAATAACAAGTTAACTCCTGCCTAGTTCAAGGGAGTAGCATCATCAGCATGCATAGGCCTAGTTGGCTGTCAACTGTATGTGTCCATCTGAATAACTTTAGGTTATCTGATTTTTGCTATGAAAATCCAGATGATAGGTTACTACATGTCATCAAAACAAATTGCTGAGTTTTCTAACTTTGTTTCCTTTTAATGGTCAAGCAGATTTTTGCAGCTCAGGTCTAAGATTTGTCATGAAATGAAACCTTATCATAAATTCTCACTTCCATCTGGGATCAGACTTGGGTGAGAATGTGAGAAAACATAGCATCTGGATATTGTAGGAAGCCTGTTGCTCAACATCTGTGGAATTTTTCTAGTTCTTTATTCTGTTGCATTAATGTGTCAACCTCCAATATTAAGTATGTTCTGTACACTGGCTCATTGGGCAATCTAAGGTAGGCTGTCAATGCTAAACTGGAATATATCCGAAGGCAGTAAAGTTGAACCAACCCTTTTTTTAACTTAATAGGCAATTATTATTCCTAAAGCAGTGGACATCAATGTAAGATCTGCAAATTGGTCTGAGAGTTATATTATTATGATAATAAACATGTGTATAAAAATATATCGACAGGGATCACTTGTCCTTCCCTGTTCAACTGTGTGACCCCATTGCATATTCATTTGTTACTTTTAAAAATCTCTTCTGGTATGTGTGTGTGTGTGTGTTTTTAAAGCTATCATCAGTTCTGAAAAGGAAAGAGATGGGGCAAGAGAAACCCAAGAAAAATAACACTTTTTTCTGGCCAATCTACTGTGGCTAGGATCACAGTGCTGCTGATAAATCCTTCCACTTCCCTTCCTTCACCCCCATCTTCGTGATAAGAAGGTGTATCTAGGGACATATGCTACAGGGAGGAAATCAATTGCCTTAATGGCATCAACAACATACAGGCACACATTACCTTTCTCTTTCCTGATTAGTGGAAAACTAGAATCAAACCTGCAGAATGGGTATGCAGATTTAAGACTTGAAATATGTTTTACACAAGCTGTAACTATTAACCAATTAACACATAAGACCGATCACTTAATGAATTCATCCCCAAATATCTTGTAGATTTTAAGATCTGATTTGAATCTACCATATTTCTTGAGAAAGAATAACTAGTAATAATGAGAAGAGGCAAACTATTTTTATCAATATGTCTCAAACATCACACTTAACATGTTATTTGGCAGGTAATAATTATAACTGCGTTACAATTTTAATACCTTATGTATTGATGTACTATACTGAAAAAAATATTTTAAGACTATGTTGACCTTGTGTTGTCTAAGCAGTTTCAAAAAAACATCTTTTCCAACTTATTATAATGTTCTAAATTTGGGGCCTTTCAGATAAGTTAGATGATAATTTTCACTATTTAGCCATGTTTGTTGAAAATCACGGAAGCTTTTTTTCCTTCCATTCAGTCTTGTCTGATTCTTGGAAATTATCGCTTCAGATTTTTTTGGCAAGGTTTTTAGAAGTGGTTTGCCATTGCCTCCTTCTTGGGGAGTCTGATGTTTTAATCACTACACCAAACTGGCTCTCATGGAAGCTGTAGACCATTACATAAGGACCCAACTTATTAATGCCAGGCAAAGCATTTTGAAGAAGTGCTTTATGAAGAATCTTAACACAAAGAGTCTTATTTCAAAGCATTAAAGCAGCCACATCTTTGGTCACCTACATACCCAAGATGCATATCCAGACAATACTTCTGCTGGGACTCAATGACAATCTATGTACACAGATGTGCTGATGATCAGGAACAATGTTTGGAGCAGCTATGCAAGCTTTGCAAATGATGTCTCTGCTTTAGTTCTTACTTAGACCCTTGAGTACTGGTTCTTGCTAAGACATTTTGTGGAGCATTCCTTTCTGTCTTCCTAATTTCTGAATCTGCCATGACGTTGCTAGAATTTGTTTGTGTAAATCATTTTCATAGCCACCTTTGTTGTCATAATTGCAAATCACCCAAAGGATTTGGCTTCTGGGGTTCTATAAATACAAGAAATGAATAAATAATAAAATAAGATAACAACAGCAGATGACAGTTATTGAGAGTATTAGCAGTGGAATTAGCCCATCTCCAGAATTTGTAGTTAGCAGTGGGAGTTTGATTATTTTAATGATACTAGGATGAAGTACATTCCTTCTTATTTCTTTTGTCTTTACAGCAACCTTGCTACTTGCTTCAGAAATGCATCTACTTTTTTGGAACTTGGTTTTATTTATTTTAATAAATAAATAAGCATTGTTTGCAACGCTAAGATTATTTAGGATGAAGCAACTTGTCTCTTGTTGCTTCTACCTGCCCCATCAGATTTAGCAGGAGGAAATGACCTGGGTCTCTTCTATCAAACAATGTCATCTTGTTTGACACTGGACTCTTGCCTTCTCTACTTCTGTGCATGCCCTATGAAACAGCATCCCCTCAAAAATAGCTCCAAACTGTTAGCCTTTTGTAAGGAAGTGAAGACCTGGCTGTTCCCCCAAGCACCTGGGTCAGGCAGTGAATTCTGCTGGTGATGTAGTGCTTTGCTAGGAGTTACTGTTCTAACCAGGAGTCATGGGTTTATATTATTATGATGGTTTTCATCTTTGTATGACAGCCAGAGTCCATGCTGTGAGTGAATGGCTCCATAAGTGGTTTAAATAAATATTAAATTCTAGTAGAATTCATAAGTATAGTATTAAGAGCAAAAATTAACACCTCTAGGCACACCTTATAAGATAGCCTGAGAATTTCCAGGGCTCAACTTCCTAAAAGCACTACTTTAAGTTTTAGATATGCAGAGACAAAGCAGCAGACTGAAAATTATCATCTTTTCTAGGTGTGGTGAGCATTTTCTCCCAGCCAGTGAATAGACTGGTAAAGATATATCTAAGCAGTGAGGTGTGAGAAAGAATATTATTTCATTATGGCTCTGTGTAAGCTCATTCAACACTGGATGAAAGAACTTTCATTCCCGGGGGAGAAAAATGGAAAAATATCCTCCTCGCTCATTGTTTAAGTGGCTTTTTTTTTACACACTCAAATTAGAACTAAGGGCAACATGGCTATCCGAGATGCTCCAACTCCTAATTTTGATCAACCACAAAACATTTGCTCTGGAATCTAGAGATTTAAATCCCAGCTGGAACAGCAACCTTTCCCCTATAATTAATTTTTGTGTGCTGCAGTCCATTAGAGAAGAGAGTGACAGGCTCTAGATGCAGATTACTGGCTCGTGTATGGCCCAGAGGAACATTATGGTCTTAATTAAAGGTGGCACAATATGTCACTGGTAGTGATGATTTCAGCATTTTTAATACAGCCGGCACCTCACTACCTTAAGAGAATTCCAGTAGCAGGCAATTGAATAATTGAAAGGCAGATCATGTTCTTTTGAGTTTTTCAAGACTGCTATTGGGAATACTTGATAATTTATGATGGCTTACAACACCAAATTAATTACATTTTCCTTATCCCACATGCCTATTTTTTAAAAAAATCTGGGCTAGGTTTGAATTTAAAGTAACAATATTATACTTGTACATGCCATCAGACCAGGCAGAGGCTCAGTAATAATGTGAACAAATTTACTCATTGTTCCTCCAAAGTGTCATTTATCTTCACATTGCCATGCCTCATGGTGATATCAACACTTTTGGGATATTTCTGAAGTTGGCATACCTAGTTTTATGAGAAAATTATCTGGATGGGCCATTTTTTTCAAAAGTTTGTGAGGATCCATTGCAATGTTACTGTTAACATGACTTTTTGCCTTTTTGAAACTTGAGACCAGGACTTGAGAAGAGCCTTGAGAAACATGCTTGTTTCTCCAATTCATTATAGTAATGGATAGAAAATGTCTAAAGGCATTTAGTCTTCTGCAGGTCTTCTTCCAATGTATGTGAAGCTGTCAGTCCCCCCAAAACCAAGAAAGACATGTTGAGATTCTTTCAAGCAGTTTCCTTTACCGTTCCTCACCTATAAGCAGAAATCTTGTCAAACTAAAGCAAATTACTTGCAGCATCAAATATATACCCTGGGAGGTTCTAGGAAGGAGCTGTCTTAACCCTTTTTTCTCCCATGCAAATTGTGCTGTCTCTTGCTCCTCTGGAATGCCCTCCCTTCCTCCTGGGAATCCAGACAACATTCCACCACAGAAGGCAAAAGTATGTATGAGGAATTGTGTCCAGAAGTCCAGCTCCAATGCACTCCACAAATATAAAAGGATGTAGAAGATTTGTAAACAGATTTGGCTGAATATATTTACAAATTGTAGAGGTCAAGATCTTTATCTGAATACTCAGTGTGAGAAGAGCTACAGACAACTCACACAAAAACTGCAGCCATTCTGAAAGTGGGCCTTGCAACTGAAAAACATGTTAAACATAGGAAGATGTGTTTTGATTTTCATTCTGTGAACAGATACAATGACTAGAGTGAACTATGTTAAGGTTGGAAAATAAGAAATGGAATGAACATAGAGCTGACTTGATTGGTCTCTCTACAGTCCACTTGAAAAGTTATAGGAGAGGTCAATTTTTGTTTTAAAAAAATGAATTTTATGATTTAGCACAAACCTGCTACAGTCAGGAGATTAGCTCATTTCTTTCTCTAACTCAGTGTTTTTCAAACTTGGCAACTTTAAGATGTGTGGACCAGCTCCCAGAATTCCCCAGCCAAAATGATTATCTGAACAACTTAAAGTTGCCAAGTTTGAAAAACATTGTTCTAGCTCTACCAAGATTGTATTTCTTCCCAATCTGAACCCAGAAGAAAGAAATATTTGCAAGATGAGAGCTACCGACACAAAATAGACTTTTGCCTTTGAGGATCTTTTAAGGCAGGGGTGTCAAACTCGCAACGTCACGTGACGTGTCATGACGTATCGTGACTTTTTTGCCATTGCCGGCAATGGGGTGGGTGTGGTTTCGCTATGATGCATCGGGCCCGCGGACCGGCAATTTGACACCCCTGTTTTAAGGGAATGATATTTACTGCACCAGTAGTTTGATTAAAAGGGGTCACAAATGCTGATAATGAACAGAACAATAGAAGTCTTTCAAGATTTATTTGCAAGTGTATGTTTTTAACATGTAACTATATATCTGATTGAATATATGAATATTAAAACAGGAAAGCAACATAATAATAGTTATAATTAATAAAATAGTTTATTAGGATCACAAGCTTCATCATTTATATTTCCCTTCTTCTGATTCATTAGAGAAGATTCACACTTCTCCAAAGTAAGAACTTTCAATATTTTATTATCACAATGATTTTAGCAATCTTTCAACAAATTGATGGGTGTTGCTTTATTTACAGAAATAGCCATTTTTCTTGTTTAATCATAACTAATTGGGAAAATGCTTTGCAAAGCAAAATGTTACTGTTCAGTATCTATTTGCAGATAAGTACAAAACAAAATCATGGTAAGGCAAAGAAAAGCATTGCAACCTCTATTGGCACAAAGCTAGTTTATACTATCCATGTATTCAAAAAAGAACCCACTTTGGCATTTATTCTCTTTAGTCTTTAGGGAAAAGGAAAAGTTAAGATATATTTAAGCCTTTATGGGTAGAGAGTAAAAATGTTCCCATACTTCACTGTTTTTGTTTTCTGTAAACAATAGATTCAAAAATATGAAAGTTATGATATTAAATACATCTTTGCATGTTCTATATTGGCAATAAAATCAAATACACCAGTTCAAGGATCTGGTTTTTTTTCTTTCTTTCTTTCATTTTTTGAGTAACATGATGTTACTGGTAAAGCTCTCTGCTTTAAATCTCATTTCTACCATAAATCTAGGGTCAAATTACATTATATTATGTACATATTTTAGGTTAACAAATGTTAACAAATGTTTGTCATAAATAACAGACATCTGGAGATCTTTTCCAAATTGGCATGATTTTGTGGGGTGTAGTTATTTGTTTCCTTTGTGTTCTGATTTCCTAGGAAAATTCCCCTCCACAGTGCTATTTGCTTCTAACTATACTATTTGTGGGTTTAAGGAATAAGGTAATATGTAGTTCAGCCTGGGTGCTCTCCAGATATGTGGCCTTCAATTCTTACAATAATCAGCAATAGCAATGCTGGGTAAGGAATTCTGTGAGGAGAATCTACAGATCTGGAGGCAGTCTACTATGAGAAAAATTGAAATTGTTGGGAAATCTTGTTGCAGCTGTTAAATTTCAGCTCTTGTACACTGTTGGATGCCATAGTAAGACAAAGCTATTATGAAGGATTTCCTGGGGGAAAAAAATCTATGTGGTCACTATGAATTGACATCAATTTAATGGAACATAATTTATGAAGGGTTATCCCAATGATTATTTTATTATATTATTTGATGTGCTGTGCAAATGGAAAAAAAAACATTATTGTGGTTGGCATACAGTTAGCCAGATGTTTAGGTTGAATTTGGCAGTTTTATTCACCCATCAATATTATATTATGATTTGTCACACAGTCAGCCAGAGGTTTAGACTGGATTTGGCATTGTTATCCACCTATTGAGTCATTCCCAAGAACCTGGGATACGCAGATGTTGTTTGGTGATTCACACTGGTTCAGTAGAACCGGTAGCTAAATTTTGCTGCATTCGTAGAACCGGCTGGCTTCCAGAAGTTCAGTCTAGGCCTCAGAGGCCTGGAGGAGGCCTGGAGGAGGCCTATAATGGCCCACCGGAAGTGCATATATGCCATTTCCGGAAGTCCATTCTAGGCCTCGGAGGCCTCCCAGGCCTGCATCAAATAAGAGAACCGGTTGTTCAGGTATTTGAATTCCACCAATGTGTTAAAGCTATAATTACAGGATGGTATGGGACATATACTTATGTGGACCAATCCCAGCTCAGTTTAGGAAGGCAGATTATAGCATCCCAGATAGATGGCTGTCTTGTCTTTGCTCCAACACATCCATTCTCTGGATCATACATTTCCCATGTTTGAGGATGTTCTCAACCCAGCCATAAAACTCTGCCTTCTAGGAGTTTGGGACTAGGGTTCATCTTTGAATCCTTTCCTATTTCTTCACAGCAGAAAGGACATATATGATAGGGTTTCCATTGCTCTTCTGGGTTATAAAAAATAAGTGTTCAACTGAACACTCATTTCCAATTTATGCTCCTATTTTTCACGTCTTCATTTCATGTTGGTCATATGCATATAAGAGATACATTTAGTTTAATTGTGTGTAGACAGATGTTCCACAGAACAGCACCTGCATTCTTTAAACTGATATTATATATAAATGTTCTTAGCATCTTGTATTGAATAAGTAGACTGCTTCATATTTTCAGCCCATGATTAATTGGTACAATATAAAATATATATCTTTTAATAGATATTCTTTCTTAGAGATATTTAAGTTTGTGGAATTTAATGATCTTGCAAGATTTTTATTTAACAGTATTGATATTTCTAAAAATTCAGAGGGATCTATAATTTCTTCACAAAGGAGTTTCTTCAGCTTTATGTTTTGCTTGTCTTTTTAACAAACTGACTCTGCTTGTGGAGATATAAATATTACAGACTGTATTTATGACTACTGAGCACTTTAGACAACTAACATCTAATTTGTCCAGATGCAAGAAGCAACAAAGAGAAAAACCAAAGTTAGTCCAGTCATTTTCATGACCTAATAGGGTTGCCAGAAATTCAAAGAAATGTATCATTATTTAGTTAATAAAGATGATGAAATGGAAGATTTTATTTAAATATAAGAAATATTCTCCAGATAAATTATAAGTAAGTTTTCCCAAAGACTTCTGTCCAAACTTACGTTATTTCATTTCTTTTTTTTTCAATTGCTTAACAAATTGCTGAATGCATTGCAAATTGCACTTTATATGCAGCACATGGTTTATAATGCTCTCTGTATCTCTTTAATGATTACAAGGAAAACAACAGCCACACATAAAACCTTCTGCTATTGAGCATTTCTTCCAAATAAATCCAGGTCTTGATGCTTCCTACAGATAGGGAATTTAGTCTGAAAACTGACAATTTATAAATCACCCACTTTATTTAACAATGAGACAGAACATCTGCAATCCATATTTATTTCACATTAATAATCATAAGGGTGCTGCTGTATTAATTGCTGGTGGCATATGTACTTTATCTTGCTGAAAAAAACCCACTCACACAGTCAAAGAGAGATTTATCTTAAATCTAGGAAATATTCCAGGAGTGAAGCTTTTTGAATGGCAGACAGTACACAAAAACTAGTTGGGTTGTTCAAAGATTATTTGCTGCATTAAACATAGTTGTGCTTAATGTTCTGATTTTTAAAAAAGTATATTCAATGAATAACAATAGCATGTTTGTATTTTATACTTTTGTATTTAATGTTTGTATTTATATTTTGAAGAAGAAAACCAGTTGTATGCAATGCTTACAATAATAAGATTATTTAGATCAAAGATATATAAACTGTAGTTCCTACACAGTTTTGAGAGAGGCCACAGAAGCCTTATAGAAAGTTGCCATGAAATGGTTACTTTTAATGTGACAGAAGGAGAAAATTATTAGAAACATCAATCGTATTTGATTTAATGCTAAATTTAGTTTCCTTGTTAAGCTAATTAAATTTCCATTCAAATCAAATTTAGTTTTTGTGTTTGCCCCACCCACATTTTACCATTTGGCTCTTGGGATACCCCTCAAAGGGGCTTTTCTGTCTTTCCAAAGTCGTATACCCTAGGCTTCAAAGGACTTCCAAGATGTTTAATTAGTTTAATAGCAGGTGATCTAAGTAACCGAATAACTTGCAATTTAATGCAGAATAAACAATTTTAATGAAATTTGCAGAGTGATTTGATGCGTGGGTGGGCTGCAGAAAATTAGAGTGCAGTTTATTGCTACTTTTCTTTTCCACATCTGGAAACACCAGGAGGGGGAGGGAGAGGAGAGAAGAAGTTGAATGACTGATAGTTCTAATCAGTGGGAACTGTTTACCAGAGGCTTTCTAATTACTGTGTTTTAAGGGGAGGGATGTGGGTTTTGTATAATGCTTTGCTCCACAGTCTCTTTACTTCAACTGTGCAGGAACATTTGAAGAGTTTCCTGGAGTGAGTGAGTGAGACCTATATATATATATATATAGGTTTTTTCTAAAATGCTTTATTCAAATTCATACAATCATATCTTTATTATCCTTTTAGGATAGAAGTGTGCAGTTTTGGGGGAGCAATAACTCCCTTGAACTTTAAAAAGAATGGTGGGAGTTATTAGACTGGGCAGAAACATTATTTAGTTTAATTGAAACTGTGAGAACTCCCAGAATTTCCCAGCTAGCAAAGCTTAAAGTCAGATCTTAAAGTCCCCAAGGTTGAGAAACACTGGTCTATGGAGAATCTCAGTCATCCAGGTCATGGTTGTCCCAAAAGGTGCTTTTTCAAAAGGCAACTGGACTTTCTTTGTTTTTCCTTGAAGATATTTCACTTTTCAAGAAGTCTTTCCTTGAAGACTTCAAAAACCTTGAAGAAGCTTCTTGGATAAGAAGCGAAACATCTTCAAGGGGAAAAAAATGAACAGAATTTTGTTCAAAAATCTACAGGGTTGGTCATAAAGCAATGCCTCAAAATTACCAAGTAAAAACGCTTCAAATAAAATTATTGGAAAAGAGGAACAGCATCCAAAATCCCAAGAGGAATAACAAAGATGTCAGCGCAAATGCAGTATTCTGTCATAGCAAACGCAATACTCTAACTGTCATAGATCTACTTGCTTGCCTGCCTACTGAGTGACAGGATTATTTGATTAGTGTTATTTTTATCCCACTCCTCCTCCCAAGGAAACTCAGATTGGTGCACAAAGCAAAAACAATAAAACAGGATTTTAAAGCTTAAACAAGCTTAATGTAAAGAAAAAGCAGCATTAAGAGATGATCTAGTCTTAGAGCAGTTATTACACATTGAACACGTTGGCATTTGCATTTAGCCCAAGACGGATGAGGCTAAATGATTCCATCTGGGAAAGATGGTCCTGAATGTATCCAGATATAATGGTATGGGGGAATGACCTTGGGAGACTGGAAAGAACCACATACAGGGGAATAGTCAGATAAGAGGCAGCTTAGCCCAAAGAAGGGATGTGAGCCTAGTGAAGGCACCCCCTTCCCTAGTTTTTTTGCTGCAAATGTGCAGGGCAGGAACATACTTTAGATTTGCAAGATTCTGTTAATGTAACCTTACAATAAACTAGAATTAGTCCATTTGATTGTGCTTCCTGTCTGGACTATCTTGCTAAGCTGACATCAAGAATCAAGCCATGTCACAGCTATGATTTTAAGTCAGATGCTACTTTATGCACTAATTGCATTTCCCAATGGTCTTCAAAGATAGGTTCAGATAATAAGACATGACTTCCCTGGCTGTGAAGGAATGTTTACAATCCTTACAATACGAGAAACATCTCAACTCGGGATGGGGGAAGGATGAGACAAACCCAGAGCTCCTTAATTATGCTGAGCATGAGTTAACAGGGAGAATTGCTCTGAGAGCATTTCAAGGTTATGTTACAGTATCCCTCTAGCAATAAAGATCTTTGCAGAAATCTAAGTAGTCCTTGTTTCCTTATTTCCAACTGATCTTCATGCATAGCTGGAGTAATATTGGGATGGACCATATTTTAAAGTGAAAGAGCAGCATCCAGTGACTGCAGTGCTTGAACATGGCTATCGTCTAGAAGCTGCAATAATTCAAATGGCCACCAAATGACAAAAAGAAAGTGTTTTTGCAGCACTCCTATGGTAATGTGTAATCTTATCCTTGAATCTTCTGAAACAGATTTCTTTTTCTGCTGTTCCTCTACCGGCCTCTTTCTGTCTGTCATTTTTATGATGGGCTGAATAGGAGGTAGCTGAGCTTTACGATCATTATTTTCCTCCATTGCCAACAATAGATACAAGCATGAGCTTCTGTTAGAACAGCTCTCGTAATATCCCACAGCTGCCACACAGATGGCCTCCCAAAGAGATGCTTGTTGAAAATATGGAATGTCATTCAATAGCAGGGTCTCAACTGAAGAATGAAACCTCACAGACATCTAGGATACTATCCCAAGCCTACTGTCTGGCCTCTGGAGACAGTTTGTTGCCATGGGAGTCCTATTTTATTGTGAGGCTTCTTCCTAAGCTCTAAGTCTAATTTTCAGTTTAGTCATCTAAAATGGCTCAAATATGTGGGCCATTGGCAGTGTTGGTTTGGTTCTTGGACAATCTTTCCTGGAAACTGTGGAAGAGAAAGCAAGGGATGACTTTTGACATTTGTGACAGAAGTCATGCCATTGAGGGACACAGTTAAATGTCCAGAAAATCTTGAGAAAGGTAATGGCACTGTGCTCATACAAAAGAGGGATACAGATAGTTCTCGTTTAACAATGGTAATTGAGATAAGGAATTCTGTCACTAAGTGATATGGTGGTAAAGTGTGACATTACAGGTCAGTGCTGACTTATGACAACAGTTCTGGCAGTCCCAGTTGCCATTGTGAGGCAAATCTCATGCAATTAGAGAATCCTGCAGTCACATGATTGCTTTGTACAACTGCTGGTTTACAGAATACAGAATAATAGAGTTGGAAGGGACCTTGGAGGTCCTGTAGTCCAACCTCCTGCTGAAGCAGGAGACTCTATACCATTTCAGACAAATGGCTGACCAATCTCTTAAAAATCTCCAGTGATGGAACATCTACAACTTCTGAAGGCAAGCTATTCCACAACTTGATTGTTCTAACTGTCAGGAAATTTCTTCTTAGTTCTAGGTTGCTTTTCTTCTTGATTAGTTTCCATCCATTGCTTCTTGTCCTCCTTTCAGGTGCTTTGGGGAATAGGTTGACCTCCTCTTCTTTGTGGCAGCCCCTTAGATATTGGAAGACTGCTATCATGTCACCCTAGTCATTCTTGTCATAATTGTGAGATGGTTGCTGAGTGCCCAAATCATGATCAGGGAACCAATTCTAAGTGCCCACCATTCAGCCCTGTAGTAACTTTGAACTGTTGCTGAATAAGTGGTTGTTCAATGAGATTACCTGTAGCCATATAGAAATCCATTAGTTTTCAAAATTCTACCTTTTATGAAAGCAAATACTGTTTTTCTCTATTAATTGGAGAAAATGATAATTATTGATCATTCTCAAGAAAACTGCTTTTATTTCTTGCTTTTTCCCTAGACAGTCTTAAATCCCCCATGATATATTAAAGGACTTATCTAAGTACCACTGGCAGCTCAACTGAACAAGATGCTAAGAGAATTATCTTTGATCTTTGTATCAAATCAGGATCTGAAATTTATCCACGATACAGTTGTATCAGTGCATACATGAAATTCATAATAGCAAACACTGTGTACTCTATCTACTGTATATATTACTAAAACCTTTCTTGTCATGATGTTTAACTGGCTGAAACAGTGCATCATAGGGCAATGATTTTTGAACCAAGTTGCCTTATAGAATGTATCCAAAATCTGGGACTCATGACTCCTGAGGGAATGAAAATTGGGAAGATTGTGGTTGCTTCAGTGCTACTGGATGCTACTGCGCTGGACATGATCTTCATTTTTAATGTTCTGTGATGGTTTTCCAGCTAGCCTCACAATCTCTCCCTCCCTCCCACACCTAGCAGCAGCCACTTACCTGCCTGCTGGAAAGGGAAGGGAAGGAATGAAGGAACAAAGGAACGAAGGGAGATTCTGATTCCAATATTTGGAGGGCTCCTACAAAGATGAGGAGGCCAACCTATTATCCAAAGTCAGAGAAGAAGGCAAAACAAAAAACAATAGATGGAAACTAACTAAGGAGAGAGAAGCAACCTAGAACTAAGGAGAAATTTTCTAATGGTGAGAGCAATCAGCCAATGGAATAGCTTGCCTCCAGAAGTCGTGGGTGTTCCATCGCTGGAGACTTTCAAAAAGAGACTGGACAGCCATTTGCCTGAAATGCTATAGGGCCTACTGCTCAAGCAGGGGGTTGGACTAGAATACCTCCAAGGTCTCTTCCAACTCTATGTTCTATGATATTCCCTGTCAGATTCCCACAAGGAAACTCAGTGACAAAGCCAGCAGAAAGTTGGAAGTCACTCCTGCTCTCACTGCTTTTTTGTTCACCATTGTTCATTCTGTTTTTCTATTTATGTCAGGAAATATCTCTGAAACAATGACCCAAAAGGGCATGGGTTTTCTATTTAATGCTAGTCATACCTTATTGTTTCATATCTGTAATGTGCAGTTTATGCCTCATCTTACAATTTCGTTGTTCCTATTATTTCTTCCTAATATTATCATAAATCAAAATGCTGGAGTCACGTCCAGTGGTACTGTCTCTTACATTTAGCATACAGAATAATTATTGCAAGCTCCTTTGGGTAAGTACACAACTCAGTTCAGCTTCCAATAGTGTGAAGGTCACAAGCTCAAAATCATACTGCATAATTGCACTCTGGTGGCAGTCACAGTGCATGAAAAACGAAGGACAAAGTAGCTCAGGTCACTTTATGTGTAAAAGAAACATTTCAATAGGGCCAGAGTTCAGGTAGTTGATGCCTGACCTGTGAACAAACAATAAGGTGGATGCTTCTAGAAATGGAACAATGTCTCATTTTAATTGCCCTTAATAGAAATACAAAGGCATGCAAGCATTTTAACATTGTTTGAGTTTTTAATCATGCCTCCCTACTAAAATGTGCATTGACTTCAGTTTTTAAATTAAAAGAATTTATGGTATTGTGTATTTGTAGATATTTTAGATTTAAGACAGAAGAGCAAATATTGTGGTTTCTCTTCCAGCTGCTACAAGTCTACTCGGGGAAAAAAAGGAAGAAGACATGGGGCTTATTTTGCTGTTCCAGGGGATGACAAGTTGGTGCCTGTCATGGCTCCATCAGATCCCAGTTTGGAGGAAGAGGAGGAGGAGTTGGAACCAGGACTATCCAATGGGGATGGCACAGTCCCCTTGGAACAAGTGGAGAGTCCAGGGGCTGAGGACGAGGCAGTCCCAGGGCCATTTGGCGCGGGAGGGGGGGGAACCAACTGGATGGAGAGCCACCTGCAGGAATGGATCGGTTGTAGGGAGCCAACAGAGATGAAGGTTCCATACCACCCCATACCACTCCATGCCTCCCCTGTCAAATCTGTCAGTGTGGAGAGCAGAGTGGAGGGAGGCACAGAGGAGATTGGCAAAGTTGCTCAGAAGGAAGTAGTCCTGTCCCTCCTCACAAGAAACATCTGGGAGAGGGTGATTTAATGGTGGGGGAAGGTGTGTTTGTCAGGAACATCTGTTTGCTTTGATGTACACCTTCCTGGCTTTTGTGAATACTGCCTTGTGAATCTTGGATTGTGTTTCTTGGCTCTGAACTTCAGACTTCACTTGTGGATTTTGGACTTGACTCTCTGACTTTGGACTCTTGGACTGTGCTTTAGTTTTTTGAACCCTGAACTTGTGTTGTGGACTTGGTACTTGTGTGGGTATTGTGACTTCCCTTTTTGCCTTATGGTTCAACTAGGACTTAGTTCATAGAACTTGGGAATTTGAACTGAGGGAAAACTGAGGGCTGGGGTGGAGGTTCACTGGCATCCTTGGTGGGTTGTTTGGTGCTGTGTTGTGTGTGCAATAAATGGACTTTACTTAGCCTCTACCTTGGCAGCATGACTTGGGCCAGAACAGTGGCCTTCCCTTCCCTATAGAAAGGCCAAGAGGAATATAGCTGAATCTCAAGACTGTCATGGGGATACATGGATCTGTTCTACGAAGAAGAACAATGAAGTGTTTGGCTACTTCATGTCATACCGGCCACATTTCTGCCTAATAGTAGAGATGGACCCAGAACAATACAGCTAGTCCTTAGCTTACCACCACAATTAGGACCAAAATTAAGCAAGTGGCTGTTAAATGAGTCATGTCCAATTTTATGGCCTTTTTTTGCCATGCTTGTTAAATGAATGTCAATTTTTTCAGTGTCATAACTTTGAATGCTTGCTAAATGAATGCTTGTAAATTGAGGACTATCTGTAGTAGCAGCAATTATGTGTTTCAGAGCATATCTGAGTGGAAAGTGGATTTCCTTACTTCCATCTCATCTTTTGGAAAAATCTTTTGAAAACAATTCTTATGTGAAAAATTGTTGGATGTGTTTTTCTGACAACTATTTCATCAATATGTGACTATTTCAGCAATCGGTGACTCTCATCATCATTAAAAAGAACTGTAAAAAATGTTATCATGAAATACTCACTTTTTGACAAATTATTGCACTTTTCTTCCACTTCTATCTATGTTTTTCCTCATAGGATCTTTTCCCCTCTCTATCAGAAGAGCCATTCTGGAGAATTGTAGTCTATGTGTGTGTTTCTGGGAGATGTTAGCACAGTGTAGTTCTAATCTTAGATATGGAAACATTTAAAAAGGCCCTAAGGCCTAAACTGCCAATATAGATTTAAATCATTAACATCAATTTATTTTACCAAAAAAATCTATAGTAATTCAGAAAGGAGGCCTGAGTTTGAATCAGGCCTAGAATTCTTAATACAAAGTGTACCTAGGACATATTTAAAAGATAACATATAGGAACAAAAATGTGTACATTTCCCATCTATAGCTAAAAACAGCTAGCAGGGTAAGATAATTTGCATCAAAGATGAGAAAAGAATTATTTGGATGTCTCTTTTTCCAAGGATAAAGTAATGGATTCTTGCATATTTATAGATGGACTCCTAACCTTGGCTGAATTTCCATAAAGACTCTCAAAAGATTGTTTTGACATTAACCAACTATTGATTTACATTCTGTTGCTTTGAAACAAATGTGTACTCAGTTTTACACTGAGGAAGCTCCAAATAGTCTTTGGATACTTGAGTCTCTTAGAAACTGGTAGCTATATTTGACACTCAACAGTATTTGAAATGCATGATTATTACCTGGAATGTGCTTAGAGGGGGCACTGTCAGATATTGTGAGGTCTCTTTCACTGAAGGTTCAGGACTTCAAAACTTTGCAAACAGCATAGTGGAAATGACTTTTCCTGACTTAGCCATAGTTCTACTGTTGTAAAATACTGTTAAATGATAGATAGCTAGTTGATAGATGATAGATGATAGTTAGCTAGCTAGCTAGCTAGCTAGCTAGCTAGATAGATAGATAATAGATAGATAGAAAAATAGATGATAGCTAGATAGCTGATAGCTAGATAGCTGATAGCTAGATAGATAATTATAGATAGATGATAGATAGATGATAGATGATAGATGGAGATAGAGATATAGATAGATAGATAGATAGATAGATAGATAGATAGATAGATAGATAATAGATAGATATAGATAGATAATTGATAGATAGATGATAGATGGAGATAGAGATAGCTGATAGATAGATAGATAGATAGATAGATAGATAGATAGATAGATAGATAGATAGATAGATAGATAGATAGATAGATAGATAGATAGATAGATAGATAGATAGATAGATAGATAGATAGATAGACGGACGGACGGACGGACGGACGGACGGACAGACGGACGGATGGACGGACAGACAGATAGACAGACAGACAGACAGACAGACAGATCCTGGACTAATTCATAGCCGTAGATCATTAACAGTGCTCCGTAATGTCATACCGGCCACATTTCCACAGAAATGTCTTTGGACAGCATAGGCTCAACGCCTTGAAATGGAGATGAACAGCGCCCCCTATAGTCTGCAACAAATTTAATATAATGAAAACACTAGCAACAGAAAACAATCTAACCAGGGTCTTAAACTTCAAAACAGCTGACTTTAACAAACTCAGAGAGAACCTAGGAAAGATCCCATGGATGAAAATCCTAAAGGGGGAAACAATCCAAGAAGCGTGGGAAACTCTGAACAATTGCAATCATAAATGCCCATATCAGCACAATACCACTGAAAAAGAAAAACAAGAAATACAAGAAGAAACCAGCATGGCTGCACAAAGATCTCTCTGACAAACTGAAAGACAAAAAGGACAAATACAAAAAATGGAAAGAGGGGCACATAACTAAGGCCGATTATTAGCAGACAGCCAGAACATGCAAAGATGAAATCAGAAAAGCAAAGGCTCAGAACGAACAAAGACTTACAACAGAAATCAAGGATAATAAAAAAAAGTTTCTTCCAACATAATAACAAGAAAAAAGTCAAGGAAACTGTAGGTCCACTAAAGAGAGAAGATGGCAAGGAAATAACAGGCAACAGGGAGAAAGCAGAGCTGCTTAACTCATACTTTGCATCAGTCTTCACACAAAAAGAAACTACAGCCCAACATACAAAAAAAAACCCACTGCAAAACTAGAAACAAAAATTAAAATAAGCAAGAAAATGGTAAGAGAACACCTATCTGACCTTGATGAATATAAATCATTGGAACCTGACAGATTACATCCCAAAGTTCTGAAGGAGCTGGCAGATGTTATCTCAGAACCATTGCACCATATCTTTCAAAAATCCTGGAGCACCAGGGAAATATGTGAGGATTGGAAAAGGGCTGATGTGGTTCCCATCTAAAAAAAAAAGGAAAAAAAACAGACCCAGGAAACCACAGATCAATCAGTCTAACATCAATTCCTGGGGAGATCCTGGAAAAGATAATCAAAAAACAAATCTGCGAACAACTAGAAGCAAACAAAGTTATAACTAGCAGCCAGCACAGGCTTGTCAAAAACAGATCATGACAAACCAATCTTATTTCATTCTTTGATAAAGTGACTAAACTAATAGACCAGTGAAATACTGTGGATGTAGTATACTTAGACTTCAGCAAGGCATTTGATAAAGTAGACTACAACCTACTCCTTGGTAAGCTAGAAAAAGGTGGAATAGACAACATCACCACCAGATGGATCTATAGCTGGCTGGCAAACCATATTCAAAGAATAGTCCTCAATGGCACTACATCCACATGGAGAGAAGAAAGCAGTGGGGTACCACAAGGTTCCATCTTAGGCCCAGTACTCTTCAATATCTTCATCAATGACTTAGATGAGGGAATTGAAGGGGAACTCATCAAATTTGCAGATGACACCAAACTGGCAGGAGTATTCAACACCCCAGAAGACAAACTCAGGATCCAAAAAGATCTTGACAAACTTGAACAATGGGCCCTATCCAACAAAATGAGTTTCAATGTGGAGAAAAGCAAAGTTTTACATTTAGGCAGGAAAAATCAAAAGTACAAGTACAGACTGGGCGAGACCTGGCTTAAAAACAGTAACTGTGAGAGGGACCTTGGAGTCCTAGTATACGATCACTTGACCATGAGCCAGCAGTGTGCAGCAGCCGCCAAAAAAGCTAATACAATCCTGGCTTGTACAAACAGAGGCATAGAATCAAGATCACGTGAAGTATTAGTACTGCTTTATAAAACCCTAGTAAGACCACACCTGGAATACTGCAGCCAATTTTGGTCACCGTTTTTGTACCTAGAAATTTGGTACTTATTGATGCTGATTCTGACTGATACATATTTAATACAGTGTTTCTATATTGTGAACTGATGAAGCAACTCTGGCAAAGATCCTTTTTATGTTGGCAATCTATAGAAGAAACATTTTTTACTATAGTGACAGAAAAAGGCACCTGTGTAATGTCTGATCCTAATTTTCCTTGCTCACTTTTGTGCTGGATGCTGGTTGATGGAAAGGAATGGGATAAATTGGGATTGTAAGGCTGTTCTGATCATCTTCAAATCATTAATGAACAAAAGCTCAAAAGTTGCAAGGCATCCCAAACAATGACTTTTACCTAAATATATTAGTAGTTTATTTTTTCTTTCTCTTTTAATCTCTCAATGTCTCTTTGCTTCTGCTATTAATTTGCAAAACAATAACCCAATCAATTCTGTTTGAGTGTTTGCAAGTAAAATGAAATCTAAAGCAACCCCAAATCTATTTATACTTACCTTTTTCCCCTCTTCCCCTCAGTCGTGTCTGATTCTCAGAGATTGCCTGGACAAGCTCCTGTAGTTTTCCTGGCAAAGTTTTTCAGAAGTGGTTTGCCATTGTCTTCTTCCTAGAGCAGAGTGATTGGCCCAAGGTCCCCCAGCTGGCTCTAAAGCTCTATCTAAGGTGGGACTAAAACTCATGGTCTTCCAGTTCCTATCCTGAGGCTTTAACTACTACACCAAACAGATTCTATTCAGTGTTCCTCTCTCTCTGTCTCTTCTGTCTGTCTGTCTGTCTGTCTCCTATCTATCACCTATATATCTGCTTTAATTAGGCTTATTTCATGCTCTTATTGATACATGATTTAGGAGTCATTGAGTATTCTGTTGCCCAGTTGGTGTTAGCAATTATTTATAAATAATATTTTTGCCCCACAGGTAAAACATGATTTCATACTATCTAAAATTTTAAAAAAGAAATAGGTTTTTATATATTAACAAAACTTTTCTCTCTGCAATAGCCCAAACACAATAATTACTATTTTCCTGTTCACTGTCAATTTGCCCTCCTGAGTCTTTTAAAAATCCTCTTTCTTCTAATCCAAACCCATTGTGACATCTTGGCAGTGAATGTGAGCTACTGTGAGCAGACTTGCGGTAATTGATACAATTACAGCAAATTTCAGTTTCCCGAGGTGTGAGGTTTTAGCCAGGGTAACCAAAAAATTATCTCTCTCAGTGCCTGTGGAAATCCCCCCTCCATCATCTGATTGGAATAAAAGAGGGCCAACTGGTATACATGTATTTTAATATCAATGTTTTATTGTATTTCCCCATTCTTTTGTTTGTGCATGACTACAAAATATTTATTTTACTGGGAATTTATTACACTTAGTGATGGCTTTAGGTATGGAAGTGGAACTAATGTATAATCATGGAACACACATGGCAAGGGGCAATTCACCAAAATAAGAAAACAGCTACATCATCCGGGTAGTTTTACACTGGGACCCCATTCTCTTTTAAGCAGGATTTTCCAACCTCACTTCCAAAAAGCTGTTTCTGAAATGTGCCCCCATACTGCTGAAACATCTCTAGGCTGTTCAGAAGCTTCCACTTCATCACCCTTCTGAACAACAGCAGAGTGGGAGCCTTCTGGATCTTGGAACTTCATTCAAGAGGAAAGACACTGCTACGGAGAAGGCACACTTCCAGGGTCCCAAATAATGGACATTATTTCATTGAAAGAACAAGGAGTATGCTAACCTTGCAAGATTAAAGCGGTTGGGCAGATGCTATGGGAGATAAACAGTCTCTCAAATAACCAGCCCTTGTGCCATGTGGGGTTTTATAGGTAATAATCAGTACCTTAGATCACATCCAGAAGCAATCTGGCAACCAGCACAGCTTGCAAAACTGTGATATTACATAGACATACCAAGGCAGATACAAATAATTTTTTTTTTTAAATGTCACCATGGTTTTATGATTTAGAACATAATTATTATTATATTTGTTTTTGATCTATTTATGTTTTTTATATTTGGTAGTTTATTGGGTTACAACAGGGTTACAGTTGCACTTTGCTACATCAATCAGATAGTTGAAGCAGCAGAAACACATGTGAAATAAGTAAATAGCTACATTTCCACCAATAGTTACATTTCCATCAATTTTATAAATAGGATCTATTTATAAAAGAAGGAAACTCTTCAACTGAATCAAAATAATTTGAGATGTGGGTTAGAACACTTCTCCAAATTAGATCTGTTCTATGAAACATCTGCCTCTGTGACTCTCTTCGACTGGCCTATCAAAATACAGGCTTGTCATTGGGGAAAACATCTGGTTGTTATTATAAAGTGATCAAGTTGTGTTCCCTTTCATTGTAGTTTCTACTTCTAATCGGTTTTTATGTGCCTTGTGGGAATGGGATATTTGATAGACATTAGTTCCTAGCTATCCAGGGTGTTTGACTACAAATTGGCATGCCTTTCTAGAATACACTTATATTTACATATTGTTCAATTTCTATTTATAGGATTTGTTTGCCTGGTAATGTCACCTCAAACAGCTGGCTTAAGATGTTGAAAAGAATTATTCCATTTTAAAAAGGAGAGTGGTTCTGTGTAGTTATAATAGGGGTAACATAAAGTATTTTTAGTAGCCACTTATTTTCATTAAGAACGTAAGCTTGGTTTCTCAAATCCTCACTGACATAGGATATGACACATGGAGAGAAGATAGAAAAGGGTAGAAGCAAAGGTAGAAAGCAGGGGGTCTGCAGAGTATGGTAAGGAAAAGTCAAGATGGCACCCACAACAGTGTGATCAAAGCTGTGTATTCATAATACCATTGTGGCTGCCATATTAGACTTTTGTAACCATACCCTGTGGACACCCGCATAGAGATGTAAAATTGTTCTTAATAACTTAATAATCCACATTGATATGTGGAAATAACTGTGTTCTTGCTTCACTAATATTTATATAGAAATTTAATAAATAAATCTATACAACATGAAACATGGAAATACATTTTATTTCTGGAATTGGCATTACTAATATTACTAATATTCATTAGTACTAGTGATACTTAAAAATAAAAGAATCTTCCATGCAGCAGCCTCTCTCACATCCCACTAATTGCTTGGATTTTCATGGGGAGGCATCTTTAAGGAATTTTCTTCAGCCTCCCCCCTTTGTTATTTCCTCCCTCACCTTGTTCTTATACCAGTGCATTGGGGGATTCAGTAGAATCCATGCTTTGCCTAATACTTATAACTGCAAAAGTCTTATAAACTTAACCTGCTGTTTTTTTTAAAGGAAGGAAAGTCCATCATTTTACTGGAGCCCCAATTAACCTGCTTTTGTTTTTTAATCAATAACCATGTATTTCATTGATCCACCAGTGAAAGTGCTTCACTGGTCCTGTCTGACCATCTCTTTCTTGTGCTAACTGCTGGTTTATCTGTTGCAAGTATGTATAGGAATTGGTGAACTGGTGTTTCAGAGCCTTCTTATCAGAGATATAGAAAGAACCCATATACCTATCTCACTAAGACCTACCTCACAAAGCATGGTAGGATTAAAGCTTTGTATGGACACCTTCCACTCCTCATATCTTGATATCTTGAGGATATGAACAAGACTAGAGGGAAGGAATTTGCTCTTTGCTCCATGCAGTGGACTAATAAAACACAGAAGTTGCTGAGTTCAATTTTTTTCAGTACCCTAGAAGACAATTCATCTCACCATGAAGATTTAAATTGATTCAAATAACCAGATTCTCAGATGCCTGTTCTTCAGTTGACTGAAGTAATACATATCCTCTTGTTAGAGAATATGAGTCTAAGTAGGAGGTGAAGAATTCTTTTATCTCTATTAACTGTTTTGAATTTTTAAAATATATTTGACAGTTCTATTGAGCAGCTGGTATAATTATTCTTTTCTCTTCCTTTTATTTTGAATATATCAGAAATAACTGTTTTTTTTGCTGTTCTCAGAATCGTTTTCCAAACTGAGTATATTCTGAGCTTTAGATTTTCTAACATTCTCTGTACAGTTCTAGACTGTGATTTCTTGGTCACCTGCCTTCCACTTTCCTGCTTTGTGTGTGTTTTCTTTTTAGATCTTTACTAAAGCCTCATTATCTTCTTATTCTGTCTGTCATTTATTTCTTCATTGGATTTGTTTGTAATTAATCTCCACTTTGTTAGAAATTCTCACCCAATTAGAATCCCTTACTATCATTGACCATGCTAATCATTGCTCTAGTTATATTACATCCACTTTCTTAAAGTCAAAGATAGGCATTCAACTACACCCAGCTTTAACTTCTCTTAACAATCAAGAATTGTAGGATTATGTTTGAATTGAATTGTTTGATTATGGTTGGCCAGGTTAATAATTGCTCTGGTTATAATTTCCCGGTGTGCCTGGTATTTCTGCTTCATTGACCCACTCTTCCTTATTGATAGGTATCAAGTTAGGGATAACCAATCCTCTTGGGCTTCTTCCATTCTCTGAAGAACTAAATTGTAAAAGTGAAGTCAAGAATTTCTGTTCGGAAAATGTCTCCCAAAATATACTGCAACAATTAAATTGTAAAGTGCAGAGGAGGTTGGCTACACTGGTTGTGAAATGTGGGAATTCTGCTCCATCACATTTGAAGGTTAGAGGGTAGGGCTGGCTGCTATAAAGGTGAACACCTCCCCCAGGTCTTTTCCCTACAAAGAGCTAGGTCTTCTAATTGCTCAATTACGTCACTTTACAAGAAGGAAGAAGCAAAGGGTCTAGGACATGGGTCGGCCAGCCGAAATATCCAACGAGCCGCACGGACCCGTTTCCCTAAAAAAAAAAACCCCTGGGAGCCGCACCCGCCCGCGCACCCGCGCATGCGCGTGCACCCGCACATGCGCGCGCACCTGCGCATGCCCGTTCGCGCATGCGCGCGCGGCCGTTCGCGCACGCGCACCCGCCCGCGCATGCGCACCCGCCCGCACATGCGCACCCGCACCCGCCCACGCATGCGCACGCGCCCGCGGCGGAGGCTCCGGAGCCGCAGGTGATCCCTCAAAGAGCCGCATGCGGCTCCGGAGCCGCGGGTTGCCGACCCGTGGTCTAGGACAACTCACTGTAGCTGTGGCCAACTCACTATGGCTAATTCGGCCAACTCGCCACAGCCAACTTGCCACAGTCAACTTGCCAATGGCTGCAGGACAACTCATCGTGGGACAACAGTTACACTATTATTGAAGAAATGATGGAATAGAATCATTAAAGAAAGGATGTCAAAGGGGGAACAAAATGAAATGTGAATGACAACAATTAAAATATTTTTAAATTATTTTAAATAATGAAATTGAACTGTTGAAATGTTCAACAGTGAATTATCACATGGTGAGTTGGCCATGGTGAGTTGACTGTGGTGAGCTGGCCATGACAAACAGTCCCATTCCGGAGGCAAGGACCCCTTGCTTTTGACAACCTTTTGACATGAAAATGCAATTTTCTCTGAGGTAACCAAAACTGAAGAATATGCAGAGCATCTAAGAACCTGAATACCCATTAGAAAAGCTTTAAAACTTTAGATGACACAAAGCTTGGCTACTTATGCCAGAAACATTTCCATTTGGAATTAGTGCTCTGTATGTGAATATTTAGTATTCTGCTACTATTTCCCTGTCACCTGCCATCTTAGTCCCCTAAGCAACAAGTACAAAGAAGATAAATGGGAGGAAGATATTTCTTTGTTCCACTTCCAGGTGCAGAACAGCTGGCAAAGACCAAGGGATGCTGAAGCTGTGAGCTATACATTTTGTTCATAAGAACTTTGGACATTTTTCCACATTCTGGCTCTTTCACATTACTAATCACCACTCTGAGGGCAATGGAAGCTCATGTGTGTTCTGACACTTTGCATTCTGTCATCTTCCACATCCTCCCAGTTTGGAGTCATTATGGTGCTTTGAAAAATGATCGTCCAGAATCTCTCTGTCTCTAAAAACACTTGAGTATAAATGGAACAGAGCACGGTTGTACTGATGCAGTTATGGTAATGCTACTGTTGAATTCTCCCCCCTCCCCAAATTCTTTCAATCAAAGGTGGCCACATTATAATAATAGCTAGCTGCAATTTTGACTCAGTCGTAACTTTAGCTTACAGCAGAAAAAAGCCTTTTTTTTTCATGGAGCAATTTGGCGACATGGAACTACAATTTCAGAAGAAGAAAATAAACAATCATAATTGTTCCATTCCATCTAGGAATAATATACAAACATAAGTGGGTATTCAAGAGTTCCTACCCCTGAAAGCATTTTGAAAACATATTTGCACATTGGTCAATACAGTTCCTCTTCTGTCCCCTTTATTGGGGCACTAAAATGCCCAGTGTGAGTCTTGGTGGGTGGCAGCCTGCAGGCCAATTATGTCTGAACTGAGAAGCTAAGCAGGTTTGCATTGGACTCAAATCAGTGGGGAATTCCAGGGCTGTCGGCTTGCCTGGAAAGTTGAAAACAATATCTCAGAAGAAGGCAATGGGCAAGCTTCTATTACCAGTGCTTTTCACACCTGGCAACTTTGCTGGTGGGAGAATTCTGGGAATTGAAGTCCGCACATCTTAAAGATGCCACATTTGAGAAACATTATCCATTGCACAGGAAGTGCATGTGGGCGCCCATGAAATAATAAGGAGTAGTAAAGAACTGACCCAAAGGGGATTTTATGTTTTGCATACCCGAAGCCCCAATTTCCAGGGATCGCTCAGGAACTTCCAAAAGTCTTGGTAGACCCAGAGAACTCTCAAAATTGTTCTCTAAAGATTGCCATGTTTAATCTGTCAAAATGGAAAAGGATTAATCTTGTGAGAGTAGTCATTCTAAATAGATTTAATATAAAAAAAGAGTTAAAAGTGATGTTTAATGTAAAAATTATTGCTGCTACTTTTTAAAAGATCAAATGTTGTCATTTAAAGAATCAAAGGAGGCAAAAGTTTTGCTGCTCTGTTGATGGATGAGGACTATAGATATTAATCTGCTGAGTGGATGTTTGCTTATTTTTCTTGCCAACTTTCAGATTTATTCCGGGTTCTGCTACTTGTGGCTTTTATCCTTTCTTCACTGGGAGCCTTAGTAAGAAATAGGGTTGAAGATACCCGCCCTCACTTTACTATTGAGGTGGCTTCAACCTCTCCAAAGGCTACCATCATATTTAAATTTCTAATGTGGCAAAAGGAGGGATTTACTAAAACAGAATTGTTGTTGTTGTTGTTGTTAGTTGCGAAGTCGTGTCCGACCCATCGCGACCCCATGGACAACGTTCCTCCAGGCCTTCCTGTCCTCTACCATCTTCTGGAGTCCATTTAAGCTCAGGCCTACTGCTTCAGTGACTCCATCCAGCCACCTCATTCTCTGTCGTCCCCTTCTTCTATTGCCCTCAATCTTTCCCAGCATTAGGCTCTTCTCGATCTTACATTCCAGGTTCCTATGGAAAAAAATCTTTACAGCATCGGACTTTCCTTTCACCACCAGATGCATCCACAGCTGAGCGTCCTTTCGGCTTTGGCCCAGTCGCTTCACTCTTTCTGGCGCTACTAGTACTAGCCCTCTGCTCTTCCCCAGTAGCATATTGGACACCTTCCGACCTGAGGGGCTCATCTTCCAGCGTCATATCTTTTTGCCTTTTAGTACTGTCCATGGGGTTTTCGTGGCAAAGATACTGGAGTGGGTTGCCATTTCCTTCTCCAGTGGATCACATTTTGTCAGAACTCTCTGCTATGACCTGTCCGTCTTGGGTGGCCCTGCACGGCATAGCTCATAACTTCATTGAGTTACTCAAGCCCCTTCGCCACGACAAGGCAGTAATCCATGAAGGAGAAAACAGAATACTATGCTATATATAAAGTAGAGCATTAATAAAATGGAATGGGGAAATTAACTGAGGCAGACAGTCTCTGTCTCCAAGCAGTAGAGCAAATCCAAACCAGTTCTTTAAGCCACAAGCTTAAGTAACTCTTGTTTTCTTCTCAACATTGTAGCTCCTGATCACTCTATCCAGTTTAAAGTAATAGCAGCTGGGATGTGCCACACTTCAAATTCAAAGGGATGTATATATTTGAAATGTGTGGCAGTGTGCATATTGATTATGTTGATTATATGTCATCAAGTTCGTATTGACCCTTGATGACACATAGCACTCCTTAAACCAAGCACATCTTTCCCAGAGATGCACTGAAGCTTTGGAGGACAGCCATGTGATTATGGCAAAAGATGCAGCTCCTTTAAAGAGTTGCCACAGAGAATACATGAGTTGGTCCCAACTTCTTCAAAGCATGTCTTCTCTGAATCTGAAGTCTTAAAAGGACCAAATAAGGCTTTCCTTGTGTTATACTGAGTGGGTGGAAAAATCTTTTAAAACAGTATCTGAACCACATTCCACTAAACCAAAGGGCAATGAAAACGTTTGGAGCAGTTTGGCAAAACCAAGCTGGTAAAAATTTTCTGAGAATAGAACAAAACTAGAGTATCTTTTTGAGGTTGAAACAAAATTCTTGGATCACTGGTGTTTTCTTTTTTCAAGCTCAAAATGTTGCGAATTCAGAGTGTTTTGGACAACTTCAACTATTACATATTCCTGTTTTTTACTTGTGATATAATACTAACTTGTTTAACTTTTTGGCTACAGCTCAAAATCAATGCATTTTTTCTTAAAAATGCCATATTTCAGTCAGTGGGATTATTACCATCAGATCCCATACAGTACAGATGAATGCACAACAATACACTGAATTGAACTGTCTCAGTGTACATGTCAAGAATTCAACCTTTTCAAATTCTTATACAAAATGTCCTAACAGGAATTATTTGGACTGCTTAAGAACTGGCATGCATCCAACAATTTTTTTTACTTCTCTGAATTTTCATCACAAAATGCTTACAAGATTAAATGTACTTTTGCGTAGCATTTTGAGAGAATATACATATATACAGAGTGAAAGAGAAAAAGAGAAAGGGGACAGGTAGACAGTTGGACAGAGGGGACAGGTTAATATAGAACAACAGTAATGCAGAGCTTTAAAGCAGCACTTCATTTCATTAAAGATTCCAGCTAAGCAAGATCACAGAATCAGTTTTAACACCCCCTCTCCAGATGCTGAGAAGCAGAGTAGATCATCCATGATGCTCAAACTCGATCAGGTAAAGTCATATCTATATGATGCATTTAGAGAAGCCCCTTCTTTCTAAGCAAGGCTGCCAATTCAAGACCAAGAGGTAGGATGTCTTTTTCACAGATCCTATGTGAAAATGGCATAATACTGAGAACATGGAATGCACTTCAGTTATCAGAAAAGTGCAAAGAATGCTACTTGCATGATACAGAAGTAAAACAGATGCGCACAAGTCAAGGGGTACATGTGACTACTCAGTGCTTTCAGTGTGGTCCCCACTGATCCTACAAAAGTTATCCACAAATTGTTAATGTTTAATATATCAGAAGGAATCAGTATATAATTATAGCATACTTTAAAGTAAATGTCAATCAAATCAAATTTTGCTATCCTGGCCCCATGACGTTTCCAACCTGCCTTTTGTGGCTTAAATGCATTCCTGGGTCTAAAAAAAGTTGCATAATTCAGTTTTAATCATTCATGATTTTCAAAGGTGGCATTCAAAATGATTCTTTTTAGCTAATTGGGATTCTCAGATTTAATACCTGTATAAGCAACTGAGTTCTTGGAACATCTGGCAGCTTGTGATGCCCACCTGCATACTAGTTAGTTCTTTGAGCACCTTGTCACGGACACTTTTGGAAATTTCAGTGATAGCTCCCTGATATCTTCAGAGTATTGCTACTCTGATAAGGGAAGGCCAAGGGGCCTCCTTTGATATTGGAGAAGGCTTTTAGAAGGACTCTACCCTGGGCCCTCGAGCAACTTCTTTCAGATATTAAACATGCTCCTATAAATACATCTGGCAATTCACAGTATGAGCATAATTTGAGATGTTTGTTTTTCTGCCAAATAGATCAAATATACCTAGCATTAGAAGGGAGGACAAAAAATGTATGCATATCATAAAAGGAAAATTATCACATTTGAAACTTTCTCAAACATTGTTTTGTAAGCATCTTACTATGATCGCCTCTCTTCATTTGTATCAACTTGCAAATATCATATAATTATTACATAATTTTCAACCTATACCTTCCATAATTAGCTAACCTCCACACACCCCCATCCCCAAATCTTTTTCTCCACTGGCTGTTCTTCATCAGAAAACTATTCAGTGACAGAAGAAAGGACATTGAGATTAAGGAGAGACCACAGTGATGTACAAAAAAAAAAGGTGCTTTAATGAATGTGAGAGATACTGTGCTGACACTCGGGGGAGGTCTTGAGCAATTCTTCACAAGCACTTTTGAAGCATGCACAGTCTAGTAAATCCCAGAAAGTCTATTAAATCAAGCCCCATTTAGCTTTGCAAGCCAAGCTGCAACATTCTTACAAACTCTGCCAAAACCAAATCAAATTGTTGTAGGTATCCAATTGGATTCTACTCATCAAAGTGCTTCAGAAGTTCAATTTGTAAAGATGATGAAATGAAGCTTCATCAAATCAAGTCATCCCACTGAACAACTGCATAGTCTTTACTATTAAGATTCTTCTTTTTTAAATAAAGTTTCTTGCTTCCTTGCTTTTCTGGTCCTTTTCCATCTGTATAACAGCTGTTCCAGAAACTGGCACTATATATACACCTCTCATATGTGCCAGAACCTTTCCTTTTATTGCGGCGGCTTATATGTTTTTCCTGTTCCAAGCAAAGGTGATAAACATCAACCTCTGTTTCCTCACCTGCAGCCTTAGCAAAACTTCATTTCTTTCCACTTGTTGATGGGAACAAGGAGCTCTTCAAAGCAGTAAGGTTAACAACAGGGTTTTTCACTGCGAACCTGTTTTGAGTCTGACAATATGCTAAGCTTAGTAGCTTAATCAAGATCCATTCAGAAAACTGGAACATGAATGTTACAAATTACTGTAAGCTTTTGTTTGAGATTCTTCATTTACATTTAAGGTATAAGGAAGCAACTGTGCACATGCATGCACAGAAAAACAGAGCAATATAAATCAAAGTAATCATGATTAGCATAGTTAAACAGGATGCCTGAAGCTTCATGAATAGTTATAGCATTTCACTTGCCCCATCCCCTTGAGAAGTTTTCAAACTTCTGATGCAGAAACAAAAGCTAGAGCCTTTTTATGAAGCCTCACACTGAGGGCAAAGGTAGCCCAACCTAATATATGCTGGTGAGGACAAAACATTCACACTAGTGAGTCCTGCAAAAGTTAAAGTAGAACTGTCAAACATTTGCCGTTAACAGTGAGGAATTCATGCTGAGCATTTGCATCAAATTGCAACAAATCTTTATAATGAGTGCCCCTAGGTCCCTTGCAAAATCTATTCGGCAAGAATACAGGTTACAACTATTCATTTAGTGACCATTTGATGTTACAACAGTAGTGAAAAAAGTGACTTACAGTCAGTCCTTGCACTTATAATCATTGCAGGGTTCCCATGGTCACGTGATCAAAATTTGGGTGCTTGGCAGCATGTGATCACCGTTTGTTCTCTTCCCAGCCGGTTTCTGACAAGCAAAGTCAATGGGTGAATCCCGATTCGCTTAACAACCATATGATTCCCCTAACAACCACAGTGATTCACTTAACAACAATGGCAAAAAAGATAAATTTGGGCATGAATCACTTAACAACTGCCTTGCTTAGCAACCGAAAATCTGATCCCAATTGCGGCCATAGATTGAAGACTGCCTATTTAAGCAACTTAAATCAAATGATAAGTTGATTCCTAACTGCCTAAATATTATCACATGGAACAATGAAACATGTTTAGGGACCCAGGATATATCGTGTTTTTCATGGTATCACATCACAATATAATATAACAGGTAAATATCCTAACAAACATAATATGATAATGAAATGTCTCTTATAGCCCTACTAGTAGTAGTAATAACAAAAACATAAATACAATAATGTTACTTATCTAGCTTCTTGAAATGCTTTTCCTGCTTGTTCCATACAGGAAAAATATCTTCCTGATAATATTTAATATAAAGTTTATGTATTAATATTATCAATATTGAATGTTGTTCATTCACATTTTTATCAGCTTAATGAATTGTAAACAGACATGGAATCTAAAATACTTAAAATTGTAGGCAGTTATGAGTAAGGCAAAATTATGCCATAAATGTTTTGTAATGCTTTGTCATTGCATTTATATTCCAGATTACCTATTTTACTAGCCATATGTAGCCCAATGTCTTTTAAATATGGTCCTTGGATCTCAAGAGGAAGAAAATGGGTGTTTTATGTGCCAAGTGCTTGCATTGCCTTGTGACAAGGTGAATTGCCCTGGTGGCCTGCGGTGGTTAAAGGTTTGTGGGTTTTTTTCTCCTGTGGACCAAACCCAGACTCAGTGCCATACGAATACCAAGAAGCTGATTAAAATTAGAATCTGCCTTCTAGCTATAAACCTATAAAAGGTGAGAAGCGTGAGGTAATGGAGGTTGTTGGACTCTCCTAGATTGTTTTGTGTGGTATGGACTGGCAATATTGTGTTGCTCATGGAGGAGAAATCCAGCAGGACCTGAGACAGGAAAACTGGAGAATAAACTCCCCCCCCCCCAGGGAACAGGGCTGACTTTTTCAGACAACAGGTGAGATATCAACTTGGACAGGTTGACTAAGATGTTGGAATCCAGGAAGCTTTCCCCCCACACACACTCACCACAAAGAGTCATTTCCCCGTCTTCCTGTTTTCCTGAGGCTAGAAGTGAGCCCAGAAGTAAAAGCACAAGGGTAGGCAGGCTATGCAATCATAGCTGCCATTTTGACTGATTTGACCTGTGCTTCAGGCAATTTCTTGGTTCTGGTAGCATCTCTTGTTCTCCCTTTTTCCATGCTATAATCCGCATCTTTCTTTTTAACAGAGGCTTCAATTTTCAATGCGCGAGATTGTTGAAACTTATAGAGTGAATGCTGTTCAAGGGATGAGATCAGCTCTCTTGTTTTTCTTTTTTAATACTGTATCTCCTTTCAGGGACATGATCTTGGGGATTTGGGGTTGTGGGAAATTCTACAGGCTGTACAAAATAAATGCTTTGCATGCAACCCCCAGCCCAGGGGATTATCTGCAGTAATAAAATTGAGTCAGAAATTTAAAACCTATTTTGCAATACAGTAATATGAAAAGAATTCTTCGTGGACATTTCTACTTGAGATGGGATTAGACCCACATTTCTTGCTTAAATGGTTAAATATTTTGTGAAATGTGGAAACAAAAAAAGAATGATCTGGGTGTTTGTTTTGTTTGTTTTGTTTTTCAGAAGTAAACATTAGAAACAAAGAGCTGGGAGAGTAACATACTTAGTGTTCAGGATATGTAGTTTGAATATGAACTTTTCGGCAAAGGTGAACATTCTACTGTTCAGAAAATAGTTTGAAAAATAAGGGCAATTATAGGAAATGATAAACAGGACTGTAAATCTTTCATGGATATGGTCCATGGCTCAAACATCAGGAGCTTGGGAAAAGCTTAACCAAGTAAAATTTCTTTCCCAGCACATAAGGAAGTATCTGGTTTTGATTAAGAAAGTGGCTGTCCAAAAGACAGTGATTGGGATAATGGTAGTTAGTGATAAAAGTTCTTCTGGAAAGGAAAAAAAGCCCATTTTTTCTCTACTTTCCAGAAGGAAGGAAAAAATTTGAAGCAAGAATTTGCCACTTTTCATATAATATTGCAGTGTTATCAGTTGGCAATCTAAGAGAGGGGCATTTTTGTTTTTATTGTACTAGCCTTTTCCTACTGAATATAAGAAAAATTTTCCTGGAATTCTACTAAGTTATAAAAAAAAAATACACTTAACAATGAAACGTAAAGTGTAGAGAAACCAACATTTTTGTAATATGTTGATATTCAACCAATGGGCCATTTTTGCTGCACATTAACTACAATCTAAAAAGTAAATATGGTTTCATTAGAGGAAGTCTCTATAATAAAATTAGTAGGAAATTGATGCAATATTTTTAAAAACACTTTTAAAAGCCACCAGTAGGCAACAACAAGATGGCTGGCACCAAGGCATTTACAGAAGGCTATCAAATAAGTCACAATGATATCCAAGACCATACAAAGCTCTGATTGCCTTTGTGCCTAAGACAGGACTAGAATTCTTGGTCTTCCAATGTCAGGCATCGCATGCGAAGTTCCAATTAAACTGATTTATTACTACTCATGCCTATGCACAGGTGTCTAGTCAATGAACTGTTAGCCCTATTTTGATGCTAGATAAAGGTTAACAGAATTCAAACTGAGTTGGACTTAGTCTGTTTGTGGCTATGTAGCAATTCTAGGCTGATTCCTTTCTTGACTCCACCCCCATTTTCTGCCATTCTTTCCCTTACACCAGTTCTTAGCCTGATGCCTTAAAAAGTATAGCAAACTGGCTCTTAGCAGATCTTTATGACCCACCAGGTCTTACCAGTTTGAGGAAGGGGACCATATGATTCCTAATAAATAGCTGCCTTGTGATGAGCTATGCTTGTAATGACAATCATTATTCTCCCCCAGCCATAAAAGTTTCTTACCCCTATTTTAATTTTCCTATAACTAAAAAGCTGAATAACTCAAGAAGTGAATATGGTCAATGACACAGCAGATTTTCCAGATATGCTTATTATTGAACAGTTGTATCAGTGTGTGTGTGTGTGTTGTATCTTGAAATCAAGAGTGATTTGAGGGTACAACACACACACAAACACAGAAGAAACTTTCTGAACAGGTTCCCATAGTTTTCTTGGCCTCATTTTTCAGAAGTGGTTGACTCCTTCTTAAGACTGGGAGAGAGTGACTGTGCCAAAGTAACCCAGCTAGTTTCCTGCTTAAAGTGGGATTAAATCACTTGGTCTACCAGCTTCTAGGCCACTACTATACCAAACTGATTTTCAGTAGCAAATATAGCTGACTATAAAATATCAATATATTATGCAATATACCTCTATTAATCAGATAAGGAGGCTAAGCAGCACAAGTTGTAGAGTTATTGCATAACTACAACATCATTCCAGCACAGGGTTTCACTTTTCTAAATGAAACATACTCTTTTTATAGCCTCCTTTTTAGTTTTCCATGTTATACTTTATTTTTGTCCAATAAATCCTGACCTCTGCTGGCTTGAGTAAGATGCTAATATATAGTACAAAGAAAGGAAAACATAAGGTTGAATATCTCCACATAATTATGTTAGCAGGGAGACTGTTGGTCTCTGATGAAATAAGCTGCAAAACATCTTACTATTGGATTCTGAGTGGTGTGTAAAGTCTTCAGCAACCATCAAGTATGTTAGGGAAGAGAATTATTTGAATGATTTGATCTGGTCATGTTTGGTATCATTTCAGTGATGATGTACAGTTTCTCTTTTGATAAAAATGGAAAGGTGTTGAACTGTTTTACACTTCAGCTTCATTCAGAGAATACAGGTAGTCCTAGACTTATGACCAGTCATTTATTGACTATTTGAAGTTATGACAGACCCCCAAAAGCTACTTAATACTGCCAAAGCCTAGTTCAGTACCTGGAAGTTGTGAGGGTCCTGTTGGTAGGGATACAGTTAAAGTAAATCCAAAGAGGAAAACATTACAGTACAGTTGGCCACTGAGGTCCTTTTTTTCACTGGGGTCTCTTCTTATAGTGGTACCACTCCAAAGATGGTACATACCACTTGGAGTGTCCTTCTGGACTTGTGACTCCTACAGAAGAGCAGATGAAGGCAGCAGTATTGGCTGGTTTGCCAGTTTTGGCTTCCTAGGTAGGAGGATCTTGCTGCAGTGACTCATGCCCTCATCATCACCTGTTGCAATGTGGTCTAAATACTGGTTACCAGATGGCTTCCAGATTGCAATTCAACAGGCTGGTGTTAACCTGTAAACCCCTACATGGCTTGGCAATCAGTTACCTGAATATCTAATTGGAATCAGTCCAACTAGTTCAATATACTCAGGAGAAAATACTAGTAGTACCTCTTCCAGTGCTGTATGAACAGTGCATGAGATTTTCATATGTTATATATAGTATGTTTAAATGTGTGTTATGTATGTGTGAACTCTGAGAGCAAGCAACTAAATTTCATTTTTAATGTGTGCTGTTGTGCCCACAGTGAAAAATGACAATAAAGGTTATCTAATATCTAATCTAATATCTAATATCATGATGATCCTGGGGATGATACAGTCAGAGCCTGGGTTCTGCTTAGCCAGTCAAATGGTTAAGTCAAATGGCCAGTCAAAACTGCTTCAAGCAGGTCTCCTCTTCTCTCTTGGCCAATCCTTTACAACATAATTCTGCTTTTGGCAGTCTTTCCAAATGGGCTCTTCCCCATATCCAAGAATTGTCTCTCCCATTTTTCTTTCCACTTCTGTGAAACCTTGCAGTCAGTGGTGGGATTCAGTCGGTTCACACCGATTCGGTAGAACCAGTAGCTATTTTTTTATTGACTTTGGCGAACCGGCTGATGCCCTAGACCTTTTTTGTATGGATGCCACTTCTGGAAGTCCATTTTGAGCTGGGGAGGCTTTCCAAGCTCAGAACAGACTTCCGGAAGTGGTGTCCATGCACTTCCAGTGGGCCATTCTGGGCCTGGGAGGCCTCCCCAGCTCAAAACAGACTTCCAGAAGTGGCGTCCATGCAGAGAACCGGTTGTTCAGGAATCCCACCACTGCTTGCAGTATACTGTGAGGGCTTGGAGGAAAGGCAAGACAAATGTGGATGTGGGTATGAGCATGCAGGCACACCTTTTTAGCCATCAGTTCTCTGACACTGCAGAAAAATGAAAGAAGAAAGAAGTTGGGGAAGCTCCCCCTCCCCAAGTATATCTCTCTCACAAGGATCTGGCACATAGTACCTGATCTACATGTGTGCAGGAGCATTTTCTGATATATGCCAGTAGTCCACTGAAATTCTGAAAAACCTGACACATGTCAAAAATGCCAATGCCTTCCTGCTCAGACACAGTCACCATGACCTCACTGGAAGTCTCCAACAATGACTGGATGATTCTAAAAGTTGCCATAAGTTGCTAGTGACTTATTGAGGGAGCTCAACGTCTGTCTTCTTGGGCTAAGTGTGGATTCAGTGTGTTTCTGGAACTTAATCTTTTTATGCTACTTCTCCATTTTCATCTTATCTCCCAGAGTCCTGCCTATCTGCCTTGTGTGTTAAAAGAGGCTATATGTGATGCTCTCTAATTGAGTTGTAGCTATTAGATGTTTCTTCAACTAGTACTAATAGCAGCAGCAGCAGCAATAGAAATAGTTCCCTACTGACCCCTGTGCAGATTTAGTCCAAATTCTGTGCAGATTTAGTCCAAACCCCCTCAAAAGATTTATGCATGCTGCATACACAACACCACTACTTGCCATGCATTAGCTACAGACATGTGTTTCTAGTCAGACCTTGCTTCTCAGTTGAACTCATTCTCCTTGTCCTGGTCGATTGAGATTGTTGGACTTTTCCATTAGAGAACACAGTGCACCCAGACAGATGTGAAATGCTCTCCAATTCCCTTCACACCCAGATGTTGACCATGCTTGCCTGCTGCTCAATCCCTGCTGGAAACCCATTGATTTTCCATAGTGGGATTTCTGGATGTGAAGATTGTGCTCTAAAAAAGCTGAGTAACCTGGCCAGCTGGGAAAGTTGGCAGGTGATCACTAACTCCTGCCTCTAGATCTCAACATGACAGGAAAGAGCACTAAATTCACCTACACTTCAATCTCCATGCACCTTTATAACACTCAAAACAGTCTAGGTCACTGTCATATGTTTCACAGGATTTGATTTTTCATAAGAATAAAAAGTTAACCTTGCTCCATGCCCACCTGCCAAGAGTCAGTCAGAACTCTACTATGAGATACTTACTGTTGTTTTTGAAAACAGGTTCATTTGAGGAGGAAGACTTAAGAGGCAGCTATCCTATTTATCACCACTCAGCTTGTAAGATTAGAAGAGCTCCTGGTGAGGCAACCTACAGCTTTATGCATATTTATTGACTGGCTTGGGCATGTGGTAAGCACTCTCCTGATAGTCTAAGTTAAAGCCAATCAATCACCACATAAATATATCTACTGTATATTCACCTTAGCCCTTCATTAGCATTCATTAGCAATTAATCAGCACAGCAGTAGCTCCTGAAAGTTCAACAATCCATAAGGTACATTTACATTAAATATGTGCAAGTGAGCATGTTCCCCACTTCTGTTTTGCCTGCCCTTTCAGGAATGAAAAACACCAATAGGCTGCATAAATGCTGAAAAGATAATGCTTCCAGGTTTATATTCTGCTATATAGTTACTGTATGTTTCTAAGAAAGAAGTAACTAAGATTCTTTCACAAAATGACTTTTGGGGGAACTGCATGATAATCAAGAGTAACTATAGGATGTGGTAAAAATAAAAGTCAAGATAGCAGCCACAATGGTGTGATAGAAGCTCAACCAAAAAATAGGCAGAACTTCAATCACCTTAGCCAACACAGTGCTAGGCTGCATTAACAGAGGGATAGAATCAAGATCACGTGAAGTATTAATACCACTTTACAATGCCTTGGTAAGGCCACACCTGGAATACTGCATCCAGTTTTGGTCACCACGATGTAAAAAAGATGTTGAGACTCTAGAAAGAGTACAGAGAAGAGCAACAAAGATGATTAGGGGACTGGAGGCTAAAACATATAAGGAATGGTTGCTAGAATTGGGTATGTCTAGTTTAATGAAGAGAAGGATGAGGGGGGACATGATAGCAGTGTTCCAATATCTCAGGGGCTGCCACAAAGAAGAGGGAGTCAAGCTATTTTCCAAAGCGCCTGAGGGCAGGACAAGAAGCAACGGATGGAAACTAATCAAGGAGAGAAGCAACCTAGAACTAAGGAGAAACTTCCTGACAGTTAGAACATTTAACCAGTCGAAATGGTATAGGGTTACCTGCCTGAGCAGGGGGTTGGACTTGATGACCTCCAAAGTCCCTTCCAACTTTATTATTATTATTATTATTATTATTATTATTATTATTATTATTATTATTATTATTATTATTATTATTGTTGTTGTTGTTGTTGTTGTTGTTGTTGTCGTTGTCGTTGTCGTTGTCGTTGTCGTTGTCGTTGTCGTCATTGTCGTTGTCGTTGCCGTTGCTGTTGCTGTTGTTTATTTATTTTGTTGGCCACATTATGCAGATGCCCCTGACAATAATTCTCTTTGGCTTAATCTTTTTACTTGACAATTAGCCATACCTTTGACAGATAATTTGTCCAAATACACATTGTATCAAGTCTGACATCTACAAACGTGGTATAGCTCCAACATAATGTACACCTAGATAACTTAGGTTTGTAGCCTAGGGATCCTATTAATTGCAGTCTGTCCTTTGGGCAGTGATGTGTTCACTGGGTTAGAATCACTTTTTACCAGCAAAACTGTTACCCCAATTTTCAGTCCACCATGAAAAACTGGCAAGAATTTCTGTCTCTGTGTGAATGTGCTGCGATATTTTTTATAGACCATTGCAATATCCATTTGCACTGTCTTTGTGAATGTTTGTCTCTCTTTGTATGAACATAAAGTTGAATGTAAATAAGAAAAGCTTCATCATATATACAGTTCAGGAATGGCAATGGAGAATTAGTTGTACCGAGGAACTCTAAAATCTGGAAAGCTTTTTAGAGTGAATATTTTTGCGGCATACACAAATATCTTCATCAGTACAAAAACAATTATAAAACTGTCCTAGGGAGAGAAAATGGAGATGCAGACCAACTGAATTGTCATCTAAAACTGCAAATCAGAAGTTCTGTCATAAAACTTTTTAGTGTTTCTTTCCAAGGTAACTTCAGATCTTAAAATGTTTCTTCCTCAAAATACTATTTTCTAGTCAGAAATTTTGTGTTTGAATGTTACAGATATAGCTGCCTTTCATTTTGTCTTAATTAGCATGCACTAAAAACAACCAGTTTCATCCCAGACAGCACTGCAAATAATGGTTTTGAGGCCATTACAATTCCATGGAAATGTGTTGTTTTTTGTTTTCTCCACAGGAATGGCTTACAAGATAGATCTGGCTAGAATGAACATTTTCCTCTATAAAATTAAGATTCACTCCCCATTCTTTGCTCTGTTGCCTCATTTTGACAGGATGACAGGGAGTACTAAACACACATCCCATAAAATCTTTAACATCCAAGGAGAGCAATCTTAGGTTCCAGGATTATTCTAAAGAGTTTTTTTCCTGATCCTTGTTTATGATATGCTCTTGCACAGTCAATCTTCTCATCTCTTGTGAAAGAAACCAAGCTTTCCAACTTTACTTTTTCAATTAAAAAAGAAAGCAAATTTGGTAGAGTTTGTAGCAAAAAAATGAAACAAAAACACAGAGCCAACTCTTCACTATTTCTGGACTTTTTTTTTTTTTTTTTAACAGAATGGCACCAGACGGGGTGGTGAAGGAAGCTCACTTTCCTATTGCCTAGGCAGACTCCAGATAAGACATACTTGAGTTTCTCAACCCTATGGGCAGCCATAATAGCAGAGCAGATTTTGGGGACATCTTAAACATTAGTACATAAAGGCATCTGTCAGAAAATCACACCCTTCTGATGCCTGTTTCTGACAGTCCCCCTGACATGGGGAAAATGATTTGCAAGGAAGATGCTCTGTTCAAGTCTTTATAGCCAAAGGGCTGTCAACACTTTACAAACCTGTGAATATCAAAAGAACAGTATTGGGATCTTAAGCACTGGTATGGCACAAAGGTCTGTTCTACATTTTTAAAAAGAAGTCACCCTTTTCATTCTGTGCTGCCTCCATAAGACAAAATGGTCTTCTGCAGGAACAAAGGCAAGAAACTCCCTATATGTACAGCAGAAAACTTTTGAATTTGGCTTCAGAGACCTTGCAAGAAGCATTCCATCCACAGACTGTCCAGCTTAGAAAATTGATCACAGGAGCTGGACAACTGTACTATATGTATATATGCATCTGCATCTTTTATGTGAACTACTTTTTTTTACATATTCAAATGCTGGATATAAGTTACACATCAAGGTGTAACATGAGCAATCAGATTGCATATTGTACTAACAGAGGCCAAACCACAGAGACAAGCAGATGAAAAAGGCCAGAGAAAAGCCAGATGCTTAGAAAGAGCTGTACTACTCCTAACAAGTCTTCTGGTTCTCTTGTAACTGTCTGCTTATCCTGCACTGTTAGATTTTGCCACTGCCTGATTACTGATGTTCTAACCAGCACATAGCTACAGCTACAAACCTATGGTGTACTGAAAGATGGGATAAAACAATGCTTGAATTCCTGCTCTATGGCTTGAGCTGAGAGATATTGGCTCACCATACATTATACAAAAGGAATTGATTTGTAGATAAATGATAGCCCTCAGAGACTCGGAATACCAGACTGGCACCTTGTAGTTCATTAAATTGATTACATTAAGAAATGCCCAAGAAAATAAAATAAACTATAGTGGTTTTTTTTTTAAAATCCAATCAGTGCAGCAAAGCATAAGAAGCTAGCTCCTCTGGGGAATGGGGGGGGGGGTTGAAAAAAGTGAGGGGCTTACATCTGATGATTTGGACAGCTTGGAAAATAATTATAAGTATTAATATGGATGCTTAGAATGTAGATAACAGTTGACTAGGGAAAAAGAGATGCGTAGACATGCCATTTATACTACTTTGAAAAGCCATTGTTAGGCTCCTTTGAAAATTCTTAAGCTGTCAGGAATATTATTCATTGGGCTGGTTAATTGACTTAATCCCATGATTTGGACTCATGTATTTAATGCATAATTTTTGATTGTCTGCGCAGTTACACTAACATGATTTATACCTGCCTTCTCTAATTGTAGAGACAATGTTCTCCTGGGCTTGTTCTTTGGGAAGAAACTTTTTCACTCTCCCCACCCCACCCCATTTTAGATGATGCTGAACTATGAGCCATGATTTCAAGTTCTGACTTTTTCTTTCTTTTGTTGCTTTTTAAATATTTCTTCTGATCCAGTAGGTCAGAGTCTCCAAACTTGGCAACTTTAGGACTTCTGGACTTCAGCTCCCAGAATTCCCCAGCTAGTTGGCTGTGGAAATTTGGGAGTTGAAGTCCACAAGTCTTAAAGTTGCCAAGTTTGGAGACCCCTGCAGTTAGTCATTCTTCTAGCTCTCTCTTGCTGTCTCTGATAAACTGGTCTCTTGACCTTTGATATTACTTAGCCAATCCCAATGACTTCACTAATTTTTGATTATATTTCTCCTTGCTGTGCCAAACCCACTACAGATAGTCCTCAACTTACTATCATTTGTTTAGCGATTGTTGAAAGTTACAATGGCACTGGAAAAAAGGGACTTATGAGCATCCTCGCACTTATGACCACTGCAGCATCCTCATGATCACATGATCAAAATTCAGGCACTTGCCAACTGGCGTGTATTTACAATGGCTGCAGCATTTCAGGGTCATCTGATTGTCAATTCTGTTTTTCCTAGCCAGCTTCCGACAAGATTTGCTTAATGACTCATGATGTATTCAATAACTCCTCAGGATTAAAATAAATAAAATAAAATAAAATAGGCTTGTGTCTAATTATATATGTCACAATACTATGCAATTCTGTTCCTTCATAACATCTTGCATCTGGCAACCTAAGCAAGCAATTTTTATGGATTTTTAAAAGCAGTTCCTAACAATAAAGAACAATTGGAAATACATTTAGAGGAACCTCTTCAATATTTCAGTACAGTTTATTGTTTTATTTATCTACAGATTGATTAGCTGATGAAATATTTTTAATACAACCTCTGGGGTATGACAGATATAATTTCTAGTGACCCAAATGAATTAAGGGAAGTTTTAATTTGAGATTCTGAATAGATATTTAAAATATAACCATGGGATGTTTCTTTTACTATATTCTTCTGTCTGTCTGTCTGTCTGTCCGTCCGTCCGTCCGTCCATTTCACTATTCTTCTAAATATTGAATACAAACAGAATGGAAAAAGTCAGCATAAACTAGAAATACTATCAATGATACATTTTAAATATCTCTTAGAAAGCAAATGTGAATGTAAAAGGATATATAGAACATGCTTTACCTTTAAACTCTGAATTATTTCAGAAATAAAGAGCTAGATATTGTAATGAATTCTTAATAGTCTCATATTTCTAAATGTCAAATTGTTCTTACTGAGATCTATTTCCAGATGGGCTCTTAATCTACTGATAAAACAATAGAATGAATCAAAGTCTGGTTTCATTTATGCTTTAACATAGTCTTGGAAGAAAGCCAACAATGTCTGGTTAAAGCAAACATACTTGGTGAACAGGCTGTCCTTTTCTCACAGTTCTGGTCAGCTGTGTCTGCTGGGTGTGGTCAAAATACCAAGATGGCAGTCAGGACAGAGCAAAGTGCGAAGTTCTGCCTATTTGTTTTGTATTTGTTGCAAGTGACCGTATCTTGCAGAAACACCTGGCCTTGGAAGAGGAGGACTCTGTAAATCAGATTTGGAGACTAATAGCGGGACTGTATGCAGCAGTTGAGATATAGGGAAATTTTTGCTAAAGGAAGTCCATTTGAAACATGAATAAAAATTTTTGGGAGCTTGAACTTAGTTTTCTTGATATTTTCTTGACATTTTCTTTCTAAAATGAGTGTTTGGCAGTAAGAATGTATGTGATTTTATTTTAGACTTTTTTTTTTTAAAAAAGCATGCTTCCACAGTTATTTGATTGATAGAGGACAATATGTGTAACTCAGAGATGAAATAAGGGGTCCCTGATGCTCTCGGAACTTATTTTCTTGCAGACATTTCATTACCCAAATTAGGTAACTAGCACTGATAATGTTACCTAGTTTGGGTAATGAAACATCTGCAAGACAACAACCGAGCTCAGAGAGCATTAAGGACCCTTCAGTTATTTGCTGTTTGGGAGACCCAATATTTGAACTCAGCCCTTAGGTGGTAGTTTGTGAGTCATTGGCAATTTTGGAAGAATTTGTCAGAGGAAAGAATATTTTTCTCTGCATTTAAATGTTTATTTTTTTAAAGGACAGAAAGATGAATTATATATAAAGAATGAAAGCAAAGAAAGAAGCAAAAGAAGATAATAAAGGAGTGAGAAGAAGTTAAAACTTTGAAATCCGTTACTGTAATGAATTGTAATAATTTGTGACTTTTATATATTTGCTTGTTCCATTTAATTTCTGTCTTAATATTTGGAGTACAAAACCCTAAGATCTGTATAATAACATATATTACTGTGATGAAGTCTACTTGTGATGTGTTCAATCTAAGTTGCATCTCATTTAAAAGTTCTGTTGTGTTCTATTAACTAAATGAGGAAGACTTGGAAGGCTATTGGATGAGAAATTCTGGGGATTTAATAATCAGAATTGGCTACTTTTTATTGATTAGAGAGAATGCTAATTGTGTAGTGGTTAAGGCATCAGATCAGAAACCAGGAGAATGTTAGCTCTAGTCCCACTTTAGACGTGAAAGTCATCTGGGTGACTTTGGGCCAGTCACTCTCTCTCTCAGCCCAACCCACCTCACAGGATTGTTGTTGTGGGGAAAATAAGAGGAAAAAGGAATATTGTGTGTGCCTTTGGTAACTTGAGTTATTTATAAAAATGATAAAGGGTGGTTATAAATAAATAAATTACTAAAAGCCATTTTCCTTTCAATGGTAAATGGGAATAGTTGTGATACTGGACAAGAATATGCCATGATAACTGCTGGCAGAGTGAAATCTAAGTAAAATGGAAATAGACTCATTCTAAAGAACAAAAAATATCAATTCTTAAAGGAAATCATCCTTAAGACAATAAAATGACATGTACCCAATGAGAACTGTAGCCATGCAATTAAAAGATGCTTGCTCCTTGAAAGGAAGGCTGTGGCAAACCTTGGCAACAAAGGTCCATATAGTCAAAGCTATGGTCTTCCCAGTAGTACTGTATGACTGTGAAGTTGGACCATAAGGAAGGCTGAATGCCAAAAATTGGTGCTTTCAAATTGTGATGTTGGAGAAGACTCTTGAGAGTCCCTAGGACTGCAAGGAGATCAAATCAGTCAATCTTAAAGGAAATTGACTGACTGTTCTTTAGAAGGACAGATACTGAAGCTGAACCTCAAATACTTTGGCCACCAAATGAGAAGAGAACACTATTGGAAAAGACCCTGATAATGGGAAAGATTGAAGGCAAAAGGAGAAGGGGATGGCAGAGCATGAGATGGTTAGATAGTGCCATCAACGCAATGAATATGAATTGGGGCAAATTCTGGGACACAAATTTTGGGACAAGAGGCCTGGCGTGCTATGGTCCATAGGGTTGCAAAGAGTCAGATGTGACTTAGTGACTGAACAACAACAATGAGAATTGTGGGAGAATAATGCTTTTGTCATGGTTCTGACAGATGAAACTCTTCAAAAGAACTTCGAGGCATTGTTTACCTTAAAGAATCTTTTATTCGAGAAACAAAGTATCGGCACTACATAGTCGAAACCAAAAACTAAATTCCCCTCCCCTGGATACAAAGTATCAAAGCACAATTCCCTCCTCCAATAAACAGTCATAAATCACATTCCCCAATTAGCTTGAAGCACGGGCTTTCTCCCCAGCTCTCCAGCCCGCCAAAACTCTATCAACTCTGGGCCCAATGACCTTGGATTCATACGGCTGAGTTATTATTGTTATGATTAGCTTGACTCTCATCCACATTCCCCCTCCCAGCATCAACTAACTCTAAAAGCAATAGAGAAAAATGGCTGCATTTCCATCTGTTGTCAAAGCAAAAACATCTGATGTTAGCAGCATTGACAGCTTTTGCAAAAAACCCCACACCAGAATTGAAGTACTTAGTGATGACTGAAGCAGTTCCACTCAAATAAATATGGAACAACAATGACTTTGATGAGTTCCACTCTCAGTGGTGACTATTTATATCCCATGAAATAAAAAGGGAGACCTGAAAAGAGGCAAAGGCAACTTGCTTTACAATGCAGCATTAATAATTAAGAATGACATTAGAACGAGAAAAGATTGCAGAGCATGGGAGCAATGAATAACGATAATCTTGGCTCATCTTGAATGTCACTCAGATTTGTCACTGAAGTGCATGTAACTTTCTTTGGATTATTCCAAAGTTATTTAAATTGGCTAATCTCTGCTAAACATTTTGTTATTTTTACTTATCCCAGCACATGAATTTTTATAAGGCTGATAATAGGTCTCTATTTGTTTGGACAAAAGAATTATTCCAACAGCTGTCAAGAAACATTTATCTTGCTACATTCATGAACCTGGGAAGCAAAATCACTAAACAACTTGCCAGACTTCAAGTTCCCTAGTGATACGAACTTCAGATCACAGAAAGTATTTCTTATCAAACTGGACTGTGTTTTTACAAAACTGGATATGATGCAGATTTGTGCTTGCTATGAGTCACGACTCTGACTAAAGTTCAAAGTAAGTGGGGTGAGTGCTCATCTTTCTCTGTTTTGGGGAAGGGGAGGATTTATTTTTCTTATTATTTTCCTCTTGTTTTATTTCACAATATAAGAATCTCCCTATAGCATTTTATAATCTAGATGTGCTGAAATTATATAATCTACTTCAAAGAAACTCTAGAAATGATATCAGAGTTCTTTGTGTCTCTGAGCTTGGTTATTTGCTTGCTAACATTTCATTACCAGACTAGATCACATCATCAGCGCTAGTAGGTGGGGGTTTAGTTATTGTTGATATGCTGTAGCTTGCCCTGCCAGTATTGATGGAATGTGATTTTCTCCTTGGTAGTTTCTTGATTGGGGTATTGTTTTCTGCTAAATTGTTTGTCTGGTCTTAATTCCTGCTTATCTAGGTTGGTTGCTGGAAAGGATATGTTCTGGTCTTTTTATTTCCTTTGTTTTTTTATTGAATCTTTTGAATGATGTGTAAATGTGGTTTGTCTCTCTGTGTCCATTGATGCTGATTTGTCTGAATGCTAAGTTTCCAGAATTTTCCTAGCATCTTTAGATTTACTTTGGCCTAACTTGTTCCATGTTTATACCTGCCTTGGGAAGCTCTGGGGATAGTCCAGTGTGAATTGGACTTCAGTTTAAAAGATTAGAAAAAAAAATTCTCCCATCATTTTGTAATCTGAATCTAAAGTTAACAATGTAAAGTACCTAAATAGCTTTATTGTGAAATATGCAGCAAGTTAGGTTATTACTAGAAAGCTTACTCTGCTTGCCTAAATTCAACTAAATCTCCAGTATAAATATCAAGAGTTCCCATCAACTCATTATGTATGATTCTAAGTCTTTTAATTTGTCTTCAAAGCTAGGCCCCCATTAGAGGAACTTATATATAAAAAAATACATCCAGAACATTTTAAATGAGTATCATGGGAAATCTTATCTTAAAACTAGATAAAGGAGGGAAAGATTTGTAGTAAAGAATTATATATAGTAGAGGGTTGCGTTTAATAGATCTTGCTTTGAAATAAATTCTAAAGTCAAACAAAACACTACCATGCATCCCCATGAATCATAATATTACATAATATAAATTAGAAATCATCTACAAATTACCAAGATTTAGCAGAACCTTGAATCACATTTGGCTAGGTTGGGCAACATGCAGCCATAGGAAGTTGGATTTTTAGTCCTTTTTAATTTGGGGTAATTGAGGAGTTTCAGACATCGATAATGCTGAGAAGGGTGGAAGAAAATGGAAGACAACCAGCAGTGAGTAGATGAAGTTGATTATAGTGGTGGTGGATGTCCATTAGGAGACTTAGATGACCAGGTTTGAAGACAGATCACCCTACAGCAGATCTATCCATGTTCCTAAGAGTGAACACCAATGTGATGGCATGTGATGGCAATGTAATGGCACTGGGGAATTTCAGAAACAAAATGGGTGCCTTAAAGTTTGCATCCCTTAGTAGTATGTCATTTAAACTGATACCCTGCCATCAAATCAGGATCTCCTTCTAGCATTTTCAGTTCTTAAAGCTGGAATGTTTCTATAAGAAAACTTTTTATAGTAACAGAGGAGCAATGAGGAATATCTGTGGCACAGATTATCAAGCCACAGGCATGGCTGGAAGCATCAAAATATCTAACTTGAATTGACTAGGGCTAAGCTGCATAAATAAGCCTACCGTAAAGTCTGTATATTAAAAATGAAAACACATGAGATGATTTCTTATCATACCAAACACTTGCATAGTTGACATGACTTTGTCATGGATTACTTCAGTATGAAAAGTGAAACTGGCGATGTCATGTAGAGAGGCTTACTAGGGAAGTCCAAACTCTTAGAAGACTAGATTTGCATTTTAGGATGCTTCAGAAATGATGATGTACCTTTTGTTTAAAGATGGGACAGAATATTCTAAATTTTACGTGGCATTTCAATACCTTTATACATTATGCATTTAAAAAGCGGTGGAGTAGAAATGTAAATATCTAATAGTCAGCACTGTTCTAGTATTTCACTGGTGGATGGAATGGGATAATTGCAAGATCCTTTATTCCCATGAAAACCGCATTTAACTCTCAGAGTAATTTCAACTGTCTCTTGCAAATTCACAATTCTGAATATTGCAAGAATGAGTCTGTTCTGTCCTAGCTGCCCACTATATGAGGTAAGAGAGGTAGAGGACAGAGAAAAAAAAAAGACAAAGAAATGCTTAAATAAAAGATGCGGTGGGGGGAAGTTCTAGAAAATAAATAAATGGGTGACTTAATTCCTTCATCCTTGTCCATTAATAGCCCTCCATAAATTACTTCTGCAGGATTACACCCTCAGAAGGAAAAAGGTTCTTCAGCCCCACTTTATTCTGATATATAATTATAACAATTTATCATCCAGAAACATCACCAATTTTATTTTCTGAATATAATGTAATACTCTCATTCATGAGAAATCATGCTTACCAACAGAGAAGTAAGGGATCCACATTTAGAGAAATATGCATTTATAAATGGTAGCCCTTTGTAGATGGGATACTTTCCTTCCTAACTTCAATTACTACTTGCTGGTTAGAGCAAACTGGTAGCAAAGCTGTACTTGTTCAATAACTGAATTTATTATACAGAATTCCATTTTCTTTCCCCAATGCACTCAAGGGAAAATGGTGCCTGTACACCATACACATCTGTGAAATTCTAGAGCAAGTCCAGGCTGAAGTGTAATAGGAATTTTGTCCTCCTATTAATGTCCTCCTTCTGTTACCTAATAATTAATTTGGCTATACTTTAAATCATGATTCACTTATGAGTTGAGAAAAAGTACATTGTCAATTTATCCACACTATCCAATTGATTCATTGCTGGAAAGAAGAACAGAAATGAATAATGATATCTTGAATTAATCTCCCGCTGTCAGTTTGTTTTGCTTAGTTTCAAAGTACGTTTTCCCTCCTCAAATCTCGTGTCTGCAGAGCAATGAATACTATCTGAACTTGGTTATTTTCTTGCAGACATTTCATTACTAAACTAGATAACATTATCAGTGCTAATAGGGAGTGAGATTTGATCTCATTTTATATACTTGTGGCTTGCCTAGTCAGTGTTGGTAAGAATGGTCTTGGTGGTTCCTTGATTGGGCTGTTGTTTACTGTTAGCTTGTTTGGCAGTTTCTTGATTTAGGTATTGTTTGCTTCTTGGTTGTTGGTCTAATGTTAATCTTAGTGTTAATCTTTGTTCATATGGGTGTTGATTGCTGGTAAAGATGTGTTTTAGTTTTTTGTTTCCTTTTTGGCTTTTTGATTGTCTCTTTTGAATGGTATGTAGATGTTGTTTTTGTCTATGTGCCTGTTGATGGCTGTTTTGTTCATTTTGATATGATTATGGCTTTTTAACTAATATGTGGCTGATCATACAATGGTTCAAGTTGGCTTAGTGTATTGTATATACACAAACAATGTGGGGTATCAAACATGCTTATGGCTTTGTGTCTAGATGAACCAACAAACTAATTCTTATTCAAGAAAGTATGGTTAAGTGAACTGGTTTGGCTTGAAATATGAACACAATGATTTTGTGTCCAGGTGCCCCCTCGTAAATACGCAAATGAAAAATAAAAATATAAGTTATAAATCAAAGCTGATGCTTTTTTATTTCTTTTCTCAAAGGTTTTTTTTTTTTTTTTTGTAAAGGCTGGTACCTCTTCTGCAAACTATTGGTCCTGGACTGGATTTTAATGCATAACTAACAGTTGCAACTTGGATGACAGAAGCTCAGCTTTATACATCATTCAGTTGGCAAAATCAGCAGAGCTTCTGTTTCTTAATGGTGTCATTTTGACTGAATGCTATTAACAGATTACCTCTGCCTAGGGCAATGGAGCATGTGCAAGAGAAAGATAACCTTGTGTTCATAATTTAATATTAACTGTTTTCTCCATAATACTTCTTTCCAGTACATTAACAATAAACCAGTATGGCCTTGTCCCCATAGTCATATTCTTGAAGTTTTTTTTTTTTAAATGGGGGGATTACATGATAGAAAATTCCTAAAGATTTTCCTGTGAAATATTACAAATTACTCAATAGTTCTTGTCAGCAGTGGGGGTAGTAAAACCAACTGGCTTAGATTCAATAGAATTTAATTCCTCCAATTTAGCTTTGCCACACTTCAAAGGGTGCTCTTATGAATTGTCTTGGTGGAAAAAAAAATTAACAGTAATTTCCTCTTATACTGAAAGCTCTCAGTTGTGTTTAACATAGTGAGATCAAGAAATGATTTTTTTAAGAAGCGAATATTCTGACACAGTTTGATATAAAAGTCTAAGCCATTTACAGAAAACTCTTTATGGAATTTTCATCCTATTCCATTCCCGGGAGCTAAATTTATATGGTGCCATAACTATCATAGCACGAGAGCATTAGCTTTCTCACTCTGTGAGCGGTTCCATGCAGTTGGAGGGCCCTATCGCTTGCCACCACTCACACACGCGAGCATTACGGGTTTATCTCATCTTCTATAGTGAGTACTTGGCCCAATTCATTCCTGTAGGCTACTTTACTAATAACCTATTTCTTATCAGGGCCTTTCCACCTCAGCTTGTGATCAAAGAACCAATTAATGGAATGGAGAAAGGTGAAGCATTCAAATAATAGGGACAGCTGTTTTTCTCTGTTAGAGAAAATCCATTTGTATTGTTATCACCTTCTCCAAGTTCCTCAGTCCCTGCTTAATTCAGGAGTTGCCTCTTTCTGCTGATGACTGGAAAAAAAAGTCACAATGAACTCCAAAGAGAACTAGGGAAGAAAATCACTGTATTTCAACTGGGCTCTGCTGTTATCAACTTGAAAGTGAAACACAACAAAAACAACAACAACAACAGCAGCAGCAAGCAGATAAGAAGAATCTCCTACAAAGACCTTGCCATTTTTTTTGTCATTTTCAAACTTGTCTTCTTTCATCACCTTTTTCATTATTGATGCCCATGCTCTCTTCTGCTTAGCTGTCAAAATCAGAGAGACAGACACAGATGATATCTTGAGTTTTACATCAATTGAAAAGTAATTATACGAGGAAAAAGAGTTGTAACTGGCCAGCATGAATAATGTTTCGGCACAGAGAGAAGCTCTTAAGCATTTGCTGCCATTCAGAACTAATTTGGCAAGTTGGCTTTTTCCACTGATCCATTTTAGGATTGAGTAAATAATAATAATAACATATACTAGCCTGATACATTACAACATACTAGGTTGTTGGGAAGAACTTGATGCATATGAAGGGCAACACCAAAGAACTAATAGCTATGGCTTCCCATTGTAAATTATAATAATAACAAATTATAATAAAGTTGCCTGACTCCCAGAGACTCTGTGTGGTTTACAAATGATTAAAAAGATTTAAAAGCTAGTAAAAGTATAAGGGGAAGAGAATGATCCTGAATATAGTTAGCTTTCTAATATGTGCTTTCTGATTCATATTTCCATAGACCAGTGATGATGAACCTATGACATGTGTGTCCAAGGTGACATGCCATGATATTTTGGTAACATGCCAGCATTTAACACCTGACAACAACAATTCTCAAAAGCACACCCCATTTTTGCACAATTTTTGGAGGCTGTGGAAGTTGCACAAGAATGGGGTTTGTACTTGCATGGCCTCTGGAAGTGGCAAGAAGGGCCACGCTCTTGTGCATCCTTGGGAGCCAAGGTTTTTTTGGAAGTGGTTTGCTACTGGCTCTTTCCTAGGGCTGAAAGAGAGTGACTGGCCCAAGGTCACCTAGCTGGTTTCATGCTGAATTCAGGGTCTCCTACTTTCTAGCCTTGGGCTTAATCACTACCCCAAAATGGATCTAATAAATTAATTATACTGTATGAATATATTAATGCAATTGAAAGGAGGGCTTCTGTAAAACCTAGTTTATTTTTTTAAGAATTACAAACCAGGCTTTGATAATTGGTTATGAATACAGTAAGGTCAACGATCTGGCTACCCCAAGTACATCTAGGCATTAATGCTTTGTGGAGTTATGCCTCTTAGTAAGTACTTGGTTTTTACAGTTGGCTGATCACCGGGATCTATCCCTGGTGTGCCTCTATTTCCTTTGCCCAGCTGGGGGTATGTCTTGCTCTCCTTCTGAAGCTGCTTGAGCCACTTCTTGTCCTGTCTGGCAATAGAACTGAGCCCAGATAATGATTTTCTCTTCCCCCTGTCTTTTGCAAAAGATAATGTCCATTTCTTTGTGTGGGGAAAGAGAAGAAATTGCTCCTTGAAAATAGTGGGTGAATAAAAACTGTGTGCATCATGATGAAAGTGCACAAAGCGGCAGGATATGTTGTGAGCAGAACCCCCCTGCTGCTTGCACACAGTGAAGCCACTGGTAGTGCGGAATCACAGACTCTGTATTAGATGGGAGAAATCAAGATGCATAATGCATTTGCTTGTCAAAGCATACATAAGTGATAAAGGGACCGCATGGGAACAAAATATATGTGGTATTAAAATGTATTAAAAAGATTCTCAGGCCTAAGTTCACTTCTGAAGTATCAGATATGCACTGCCTACTTTTCAAAGGTACAACTTATTTTACTGAATATACTTTGGAAATGCTTAATAAAATTGAGTCCCTGATCTTTACTTATATTCCTTTTAATTTGCTTGCCTCTTGTCGAAGGGATGCTAAGCAATAAAATGAAAAATAAAATTGAATCTAAAGAATAAATTCAGTTGTACAGTTCTGTTTTCCATTATGTATAGCAGAAATTGGGAAAACATTAGGGTTACATTTCTGCTTTGCTTGTATCATAATGCTGCATGAATGAATTGAAAGCAGACAAAGTGGATCAGTTGACAGGACGTGAGTAAGGGCTCAATGGAAACCAAGAGGATGAGAAGTGCATGGATTGGGACTGGCAGAGTTGAAGAACTGAGAAGCTAAGGAACCTGGATCTGGATTGAGTCCAGTAAGTAGGAGTTGCAGGGAATCAAGTGGGAACAAGACAAGACAAGGAGAGTGGAAAGTGCTCTATGAGAGTTTCACAACGAAAGTAAGGTGTTGAAAGGTGTGAATGTGTTCTGATTTTAAAATGTATCACCTCTCTTTAAAGAGGCTTCTTGTCAATTCTCTCAGAAGATGATGATGGTGGAGAAGGATTCATTCCCTTTGAGTTCAATTTTTGGGTAAAATTATTGTTCGGGGTTTATATAATTATGCAAATCTGTCTGTAGATCTGTAAGGTTATTGTTTGATTCATTAAATTAGAACTGCTCCCAACCATTTCTGAATGCAAGTAATGAAGTAGTTTTTCCATTTCTGGAAATTTTTCTTTTCAGTCTTACTGGATTTGTGGAAGGTGAGGCAAATGATCTTTAATGGTGCTTGCTGGTTGGAGAGCTAACAGCAGACTTGGTCGAAGGCTTTTGGATAGAAATTAGAAAAGGAATCAGGACAGTTTCTCAAATTTGACTAGCTCCTTTCTAATAAATGAGGCCAGGCAAAAGTGCTTTATTGATAAGAGTGCAGGAGGAGAACTAAGCATCTCTAGAGTCAGATATCGCTGTGATATACCTGGTGAACACCAGAAGCTCTCTGTAAGATAAATGCCCTTTTGAATTTCTTCAACAAATCTATATGGACAGATATTGGGTGGAATGGTGGATGATTTCTCTAAGTTGCTCTAGAAATGCATGAGGATGATCTTGAGAGACAGGGAAAGAGATGGCAGGACCTTCATCCTACCATATCTTGGTCTCCATGGAATTAAATACAAATAGAGTATTCTCCCATGATATTCTTCTGAATTTTTTTTTCTTTTGAAAGAAAGTCTAAAGCAGGGGTTCCCAACCAGGGATGCGGAAACTTGGGTTTAGAAGTTTCAAAATTAGAGTGTATATGCATAATTTGTTTCGAACTTTTGTAAAGGATGCGAGAATATATCCAAAGCATTCTAGGGGTGTGAGATATAGAAAAAGTTGGGAACCGCTGGTTTAAAACAAATCTCATTCTGGAGAGAGAGACAGGGGGAGAGAATTTAAAGAACAAAATGCAGAATTTCTCTGTCCTATAGCAACATTTCTTTCCAAGTATGTTTTTATGATTGGTGGAAGGTACGTCTATAGACCAGCTGTAGTGGGGATCTACTCAGCTGTGCAGGATTCCAGGCATTAGAGCTGGAACCCACTCCACTGAGAATTATTGCTTAACGGGAATAACTGCTTCTGGCAAACCAGTTCCTGACTTTACCATTTTTGACTATTGCAATCTAGGTTTTAGTCATGAGTCACTCAAGGACTGGCTGGTTAGTCAAAAGTTGTTCAAATCCAACCAGAAACCAGATTTTTGCCTCAAACTGAAAGGCATCTCAGCTTGAGCCATGGAATTGCAGCCAATGGGGGGAAAATGGAATTTAACAATCAGCAATGTGGTAGATGATTAAGATGAAGTGGAATGAGAACTTAAATCTTTCTGCTATCAATTTATAGTGCTTTCTTGCTCTTCCTCAATGGTCCACCTGGAAATATGTATAGGATATCAACTAAAGTTCTTCCCCATAATATGTGATTTGCTGACATTTCTCCCCAATCCCTCTTTCTTAAAAAGGAATTCCATCCAGAAACATGGGAGAAAGGAAAGATTGAGATTATGAAACATATTTAAAGGTGCCAAAATGATGAAGAACAATACAGTATGAAGCTCCTCTTCTTCCCCTGAAGGCAAAGCAAACATTAGGTAGGAAAGCAAAATAAAGAATTTTGTCTGCACTTGTCACTGGCATATCTATTCTGGAAAGGCAGTAGTAAATTTTGATATAATCCTTTAAGTTAGTCTCACTGGGTTCCTTCTAGTTTCTGTTGGTTTCACCCGGGAGACCAGAGAATTAATAGACAGATTACTTGACGCTTATCTTTCAAACTAGGAAAATTGGCAGTAAAGCTATTTCAGTGACATCGCAAAGTATATTCCAGGAGAACTTTAGTTGCAAATAACACAGCTTTTTCCCTTTACAAAGGTAAGACAGTTTTATAAGTAAAACTAAATTTGCCACTTAAAAATATCACATACAGGCTGGGTTCCCCAAAAATATTAGACCAGGACTAGGTTAAACTTGGGTTAGGTAGCTTGTAGTTCATCATGTTATGTGAACAAGGCCATCAGTCCATCCTTTGCATGATTTATGAATTATGGAATTGATTGTAGTTTAACAAAATAGCAGCAAATTACATTAAGCTGGGTTTAGAGCATTGTGTGAAACCAGCCAGAGAGCTGGTTTTATGCAACTTGAATGATGCTTGCCATTTAAAACAGATTCCCATATGTATAATGACTGGAAAATAATAAGGGCTTGATTTCATCTTCCTATTAAGCAGCAGCTGTTATTTAGCATTCTGCTGGATTTGACATAACTTAATATCTTGCCCTTCATTTATTAAACTGATCTGGTGGCTCAAAGTGAGAAAAATAAATGCAAATTAAAGATAAGTAAACAAGAGGAATTGATCACAGATGAGCAGAACTGGGAAAAATTGGACTGAACTTTGATATGAATAAAAAAAAATACTGTGCCACCCATGGTACAGTATGAAGATGGCTTACAACAGGGCTCTCCAATCTGTGGGCAGCGGCCCACTACCAGGCTGTGGCCTAATCGCCACTGGGCCGCAGGAGTAGCCGGTCAGTGAGCGCACATCCACACACACACCTCTACCCACGCAAGCGTTGCTGTGAGCATTGCGGGTGGTTGCGGCTTCACTTGCATGAGTGTTGCCATGGGCGCTCGTGGTCCCACTTGTGCGAGCGTAATCACAGGTATTTGCGGCTGCCACAGGCAGTTTCGGCCCGACTTGTGCAAGCCTTGTTGTGGGCACTTGCAGCCCCACTCACATGAGCATCGCCATGAATATTATGGGCACTGATGTGGTGCATGCATGTGCATATGCGCCTGTCCCTCTCAAAAAAACATCTCCTCTTTCCCTCCTCTTCCCACTCTGGGCCGCCAACCCGGAAAGGTTGCGGAACTCTGGTTTACAATATTAGTCAGAAAGCACTATGTTTCAATACCAGTAGAACCACAGCTACTGTGACTGTGATATGAGGCTTATTGGCTTTTGTGCAACAATAAAGATTTTATCCCATATTTTAAAGTCTGTTAATGGAATGCAAATAGGAAGCCTCACTTTAAAGTAGACCATAGTTCCATTTAATCCAGTATTGTCAACATCAATTGGCAAAGGTTATCCAAGGTTTTCTTAAATTCTGTGGCCTTTTCCCAAAATAAATTCCTAAATATGATGTAGAAATGTTAATACAATATATGAAAGTAGATGATGGTGATGATGATGATGATAATGATATGAAGACTAGCAGCCATTGTTCTAGGAAAGAATAAGGAGGAAGATATATTTGGCTTTGCTGGGTCATAATGGCATTTGAAAGTTTTAAAAATATGTTATTATCATGCCAGAAAAAGCAATAAAGCATCATAGAGGAGTTATGACTTACACATTTTTCTTGTAACATTCAGTGCAACATGGCTTTGTTCAAATAGCAGTTAACATATACTTGGTTGGCTTGACCAGAGCTCTATATTGTTTCCTACATTGATGCTTTTGTTCAAAGTGTTGTAGTCTTGTTAGGGAGTCAGTTTCCCAACTAAGGTCACTAAATGCGATGCATTTTTAAGTGCAGTCAATCTGAGCCTTTCACTTAAGAGACTCAGAACATCAGTTCACAGAAGCATAGCTCAGAAATAATTTATACAATCAATTAAAGAACATTATCAAGGGATGATTTGACAACTGTTGCCATGCCAACCAGCATGGCAGATAGCATTTCAACGTTCAAAGGCTGCACCTGGTGATAGACATAGCAGATTTTGAGGGCTCTGGCAGAATCACAGATGCCCAAAGGTGTGGCAGAGACGTGATTTAGAAGCCTGATGTGATGCCTTTTTCGTGGTGAAAGGGTGTTGATAACATGTTGTTCACTCCCTCATTCCAAATTCTGTCATTTTTCATTCCTAGATGAAATCTGAAAGTGAGAATGCACTTTGCAGGCTGAGAAAATATGATAGCAAAATGGATGATGCTCATTTGCAGCCTGAGATAATTAAAAAAAAGTGTGCGCCAGTGTGTTTATGAAAAGCCTGTTAATCAGCCACAACTTCACTATCCTTAATGGCTGCATGTTCTACACTTCCAATTATTATTAGGAATTCTAGTGTGCAAAAGGCATTGGCTGCATTTAAATGTGAACCTAGGAACCTAAGAAGCCCAATCAAAGGATTAGCCTAACTGGTTTCTGAAGCCTGATTAACAGATCCATTTGGTTTCATCACCATGTATTTCCAGTTGTAATTTAAAGTGCTGGCTTTGCCTGCACATAAGTATGTAAAAGCCAAGATATAATAAAGACTAACACATTCCATATTATTCTTCCACACACTGCATTTGGCAAGAGCAATGTTGCATTTCATTCAATTGGTTTCTGAAATATTAGGATGGGCCTTATCCAGAACCTTTTACATAGCAGTATTCTTAAGACAGACATATTTATTTATTTATTTGTTTGTTTATTTATTACAATCTTCCTTGATTACAACTGATTACTATATAATTGCCTTTTTAAGTGGTGTTTGTTATGGCAAATGGTTTTAGGAGGTATAGAAACTACCTTGATTTTTCTGCAAAGAAATCATGGTAGCTAAATATCCTAAATAAACACACAATATCATAAGTTTTGGATTGGCACATCTCTTTGTCTGCCCTTCTGTAACATTCAGTATTGTTAAAGAAGTGTTATTATTTTAAACAGAAAATCATGCTAAGTATTTCAACATTATAATATAATATACAATAAAGAAAGAAAGAAAGAAAAAAGAAAGAAAGAAAGAAAGAAAGAAAAGGGAAAGGATGAAAGAAAGAAAAAGAAAAGAAGGAAAGGGAAGGAAGGAAAGAAGAAAGAAAGAAAGATGAAAAGAGTTGTTTTGTTAAGGAGGAAGCAGGTTTTTGTTAAGAAGTATCATCATTCCTGCTTAGAAGGATGGGATATGATTACTTAAGCCAACTGCCTTTACTATATACATTGAAATGCAAGATGTAAATATCTTAAATAATTGATTCTAGTCAGTTTCACAATGATTGTGGTTGCGTTTGTGGCTGTATAATCTGTGGGACAGGGAGCCAAGTGGTTCTCAAATGATTATGCAAAGCACACTGCAAACCTCTGCTCCCGAACTATCCTCCAAATGCTATGGGAAAGGACATATTTTTCATACCTGGAGAAGGAAGAAGAAGAGGAAGTCATCACAGATCCTAAGGTCAGATTATCCCCATCTCCACTACTGGGCCAATTCTGAATAACTGCGTTTTGAAAGAGAAGCAAGAGAAGGCAGTGCCTAAGCAAGGGCTTCATCCATTCATCGTTCAAGACTCATGTAAGACCAGCTGTTTTGAGAAAAGGAAGATCATTGGAAAAGTGAATGAAAACATATCATCACACAACTATTTCTGTATTAGTTGGAGAAATCCATTGATGAACATGGAATATTAACTGGATTTGTGAAAGCATCTTGTCCACAAGTTGATTAGCAGTGTGATTAAATTGCATCAGTAGAAAATTGGTCATGGATTGTTATTATTAGTTATGTTCCATTCTGGTCATACCTTTCTAGAGGACTGTGCCTAGTTTTAAGTGCCAGATTTTATGAAGGATTCAAACAAGCATAGAACAGCCTCCAGAGAAGTGAAAAGAACATGATCAAGTGATAAAACAAGTTATAAGGAAAGACTGAATGAAACAAGCATGCTTAGCATAGTGAAAATGTGACAGGGGAGGGATATAATAAGGTCATTCAAGTATCTGAAAGGGTGGAAAAAGCCATGAATTCTTCATCTCAAAGTGCAGGACCTAGAATAATGGATGTAATCTATAATGAGAGAGATTTCATTTGAAAATTAGGAAAGCTTCCTCAAATAAGAGCATTTTGACAGTTGAATCAATTACCTTGGTGGACTTCCCATCAATAGAGGCGTTCAAGCAAAGACAGGCCACCTCTCTGTTGAAAATGCTGTAATTGGGATTCCTGGAATGAGTAATGTCAGGCAGTTGGGGATGATTGGACTTAGTGACCTAAAATATCCTTTAGGGCTTTCAAGAAAAGTGAACACTCAGTAGGAGGGGGTCAGGAGGCAGTTCATGCCAACACTTAGGCCAGCTGAGGCTTTTTTGGTTAGGTTATATTATTGTTTTGACAATCCCTACTGATAGAATTCTTGCATTGCATGAAGGAATGAGTCTTCTGTGCATCTATGGAATTGGGAAGGCCTGGAAACATTTTTCTAGGCAACTAACTTTCCATCAGTGTAGCATACCTTTTCTCCCTTAACATAGAGCTTCCAAATTACACCTGCAAAAATCTGGATGAAAGTTTTTTATCTAGTCTGTCTCCAGATTACTGCAGCTTGGATCTGGTGGATGCATCATTTTTTAAAGAATATTGTTGGGAAGTTTCTCATAAACAACAACGGAGGAAAGAAAATTTTTCAACAAGTTCTTCATTTCTTCTCTGCACTCTCTACCCATCTCTGAATTCTTGAAAGAAGATTTTTCCACTGAAACTAGCTTTGAACCATACACTAAGTCATAGATAGATATAGAAGTAGAAGCAGAGATAAGTAAGTAAAGCTGGTTGCAGAGATATCTTTTTCTATATCTGGCCACTAATATTTGAAATATAAAAAAGTGAAAGGGGGCATGACTTTATCTAGGAAAAGAAGCCATTACTTGTTTAAAACAAATCATTCTGCCTTAAAAATTAAGTGAGCTTTCTCCACTAACATTTCTACAGGTGCTTTGGAGAATAACTTGACTTCCTCTTTGTGACAACCCCTGAGATATTGGAACACTGCTATCATGTCACCCCTAGTCCTTCTCTTCATTAAATTAGACCAGGGGTGGGAAACCTTGGCTCTTTTATGACTTATGGACTTCAACTCCCAGAATTCCTGAGCCAGCATGGATGGCTCAGGAATTCTGGGAGTTGAAGTCCACAAGTCATAAAAGAGCCAAGGTTCCCCACTCCTGAACTAGACATACCCAATTCCAGCAACCGTTCTTTATATGTTTTAGCCTCCAGTCCCCTAATCATCTTTGTTGCTCTTCTTTGTACTCTTTCTAGAGTCTCAACATCTTTTTTACATCATGGTGACCAAAACTGTATTCCAAGTATGGCCTTACCAAGGCATTGTAAAGTGGTATTAACACTTCACGTGATCTTGATTCTATCCCTCTGTTAATGCAGCCTAGCACGGTGTTGACTTTTTTGGCAGCTGCACCATACTGCTGGCTCATATTTAAGTGATTGTCCACTAGGATTCTGAGATCCCTTTCACAGTTACTACTATTGAGCAAGATATCACCTATACTGTACATGTGCATTTGGTTTTTCTTGCCTAAATATAGAACCTTACTTTTTTCACCATTGTATTTCATTTTGTTAGATAGCGCCCAATGTTCAAGTCTGTCAAGATCCTTCTATATCTTAAGCCTATCTTCTGGAGTGTTGGCTATTCCTGCCAGCTTGCTGTCGTCTGCAAATTTGATGAGTTCCCCATCTATCCCCTCATCCCAATCATTGATGAAGATGTTGAAGAGCACTGGGCCCAGAACAGAGCCCTGGGGCACCCCACTACACACTTCCCTCCATGTAGATGCGGTTCCATTGAGGACCACACGCTGAGTATGGCCGGTTGTGGTCTACTTTATCAAATGCCTTAATGAAGTCCAAATAAATTATATCCAAAGCATTCCTCTGGTCCACTAATTTTGTCACCTGGTCAAAGAATGCAATAAAATTTGTCTGGCATGATCTGTTTTTGACAAATCCATGTTGACTTTTGGTTATAACTTTGTTTTGCCTCTGGGTGTTCGCTGATTCATTGCTTGATTATCTTTTCCAGATGATGTCTGCTTATTTTCTTTACTATGTGAGATGTGTTTCTGCCTAAACCTTTTTTTAACATAGTTGATAACTATCCTGGCTGAATCATAGAAGCCACACCTTTGAGTGGATCTCTCACCTGGGGGTAAAAAATAGAAAAGCAATACAATTCTGAAAAAAATCTGGATTTTTGCCATGATTTTAATTCTGTTTGCTCCCTCTCCAAAGCTTGGGTTTTCCTCTGAGTTTTCTGGAGATATATGTACATTCTATACTGAACGCTGGCAACTATTATCCCAGTCCTATAAAAAAAATATCCAGTTAATATTGTCTTGGTTTTTCCCCCAACTGCTTCTTCCCACCTTACCACAGTTATCAAAGTGTAATTAACACTCTATGTGGGAAGATCAAGGATTATCATTAAATTTGTAAGCCCTAACTGTAAGCAAGGAGAAATATAGTTCTATATAGCCTGTATAAAAATAAGTTTTTTGATAGCCTGGAGATATTTATGGTAATGAATTCAACCCATTCCTCTGGGAACAGACATCTTGAACATCTGAAAGGGAGGGGATAAAGAAAAAGGAAAGGATCAAATGCCAAAGTGTTTTACATTCTATTATGCATATGAGCAAGATGCATAATTATGTGAAAGATACTCAAAATTCAGAGTTCAGATAACAGATTTTACAGGATGAAGTGCACTTGCTGGTCTCTGCCAACATGAGTTCCATAAAAGCAAGACTTAGTAATATAAAAATATCAGAAAATATTCTGAAATTCTGCAAAATATTCTAGCTACATTATTTCATAAGGGAAAGCAACCTCCCAAGACCTCAAAACATTCCTTTTGGTAAAACACGGATGATAACAACAACAACAACAACAGCAAACAACAACAACAACAACAACAACAGTAGTAGTAGTAGTAGTAGTATCAGGAGTCTAGTAGCACCAATGTTCTTAAAAAGAACAAGCTTTCATGAATGGCATAAAGTAAAGATCTGATGAAGTGAGCAAATGTTATTAATGTGTCTTTAATAACATTTGTTGGTTCAGTAAGTTGCTACCAGACTCCTAATTTCTTGCCATCATAAACTAACATGGCTCTCCTCCTACAAGATCCTGCTTGAAAATTCATGAAATGTTGGCATTGTTGTCTAAAATTCCTTGAGAGGTAAGTCACTTTATTTTTTTAAGTGTTGTGGTTCTGCAGGCACCACCTAGGGAGCACCATGAATTCTAAGCCATCTTTAAGGTGGTATATTGTCAATCCCCTTGTTAGCAAGTTGCATCTATGTAGGGGTTGAATAGGTGCAGCACACTGCCATATTCAGCAGCCCCACACATCTCATAATTTCTATACCCTTTGCTCCAATAAAGCAGCCTAAAGGTCACCCCCTTTTGACTTAATGCCTCACCTACTGAAATAGATAACAGGCTTAGTTCCTTCTTCTATCTTCCTGTCATTGTTCCTTAACTAGTTGTTTACCTTATAATATGTAACTAGAAAGTAATTGGTTAGATGAAAGAAGCATTCCATGAATCAGCAAATGTAAAACATCTAATGATTAAGAAAGCTTGTGTCTGTATCAAAAGAATATAAAAAGCAATAAACACGACAGTGGTCGTCAGCTCAGCTTCTGCTCACAAGATGCGTGTGACTGCTTCTTAGCGACAACACATCTAGTTAATCTTAATCAGGGCTTTTTTTCTCATAGAACGCTCAGAACGGAGTTCCGGCACCTTTTTTGGATGGAACCTTGTAGGGTAGGCAAGGTGGGTTGTATGACATGTGTGAGTTCCGGCACCTTTTTGTTTTACAAAAAAAGCACTGATCTTAACAAATCTAAGCCCTTAAAACATCCGATTGTATAGTGAAGAAACACATGTCTAAATGATAACACTTCAGACCATCGGAGAAATGTGTCCATACATTTGAAAAAGATGATCAGTGAAGAGGAAGTCAAAACATAATAACAAAACAGATACAGACATCCAATAGAAAAGTGTTATCTGTACCTTCATTCTCAAATGACATCATCCCTGAACAGCTTGATCACACATTTGTGCAATACAGAAAAGAAGACAACAATTTTAGAGAAGATTTTCATCACATTTGCTGTATGAGAGACTGGCATCTGATGCCCTTCTAAAACTAGTGCATAAATTTTACATTGCATTCTAATCTTAGATAATTTTTACAAGATGATGCATCATAGGCAATGTTACCAGAGAAATTGCCTAGAATGTATAATGGTTCTTTGAATCTTTGCTAGGAATATTAATGACATGAAGGAATTTTTTTAATCATGTTTGGTGGACATCTAAACAAGCCAAAATGTTCTGGATACAAGTACAATTGATTCCAACAATTTTAAAGATTAAATACAACTGAAACCACAGACTTTTCTTTTGGGACTAACGAATAGTTCTGAAAAAAGTCATGGAATATTGTTTTTATGTATGACAACTGCAGTGAGACTATTATATGCACAAAAGTGGAAAGGCTTGACACTACCTACAACAGAGGAATGAATGGCTGGTGAAGATATGGAACTTGTGGAGATGGCTAAATTAACCTCATTGATTAGAGAAAAAAACAATTATTTACATTTATGGTTGATTGAAAACCCCTTATAGACTTTTTGCATGAAACAGAAAAAATGAGGCTATGATTGTGGCTTTGTATATTAGAAAAAAAATGTGAGTTTTTTTGTAATCATATAGTAAGAGAGAATTTTGTAAATGTACTCATATTTGTTGCACAGGAAGTCAGAAACTTACTTCTGAGATATGGTAGTACTATTTTTATTTTATCATAAAGCATTCATGGATTGCCAGTACATATTGATGTATTCTATAATAAGATATATTTTTGTGAATGGAACTTAAAAGCTTATCAAATAGGATACCCTATTGGTATTTTTAAAAATAAAATTAAGTCTTGTCCTTAGGGAAGAAAACGTACAGGTAAGGATACTATTTCTGAATATGCTGCAACTTTCATACAATTATGCTAGACTTGCTTTGTGATCTATCCACAAATGTCTTTGCTTTAAAAAATTAAGCAGAAAGATCTTTATATTTTTTTCTCCCAATATAATTTAATTGTAACTTGATTTTTTCTTATAAGTTTAGAATGGTGAGTACTTCTTATTGATACTCAGTATAAAGGGACTTTAAGCCAAATGGACATGGTTTTAGGTATTATGGAGAAGTTTTATTTGGGCCTCCCATTCTGAAACAGAGAGAGAGAGAGAGAGAGATAAAGAATCAGAATGTATGTGTAAAATAACCATTTCCATATGTGTATTGGCTGGTACTTCAAGCTAGTGTGGAAAAAGGTTTTCCCTTTGTGTCTCATCATTTGTACGCTTTTATTCTTCTCTTGTCCTTTCAGATGACTTTAAAATTTGATGAGAGCAATAAGCCTTAAAGCAACATGGTCAGTAGTGACACATTCATCTATCTTACTATCTCTTACTAAGAGTTTCATGAAAGAGTAGGGTTAAAAAAAAGTAGTCTGTAAAGGACAAAAAATCCATTCAACATATGGCATTTATACATTAAAAAACATTTAGATTAGAAGGTTTCTGAGACAGGCTCCATTTGTTAGCACTTCACATCTGTTGTCTTGAGATAGCATCTCTTTTGGTCAAATAAAATGGTTAGCACAAAAAAAAGGTAAATTATTAAAAATCTGTGTGCTTTAGAACAGAGTTTAATGTGGTTTCCCACTCCCCTAGAAAGTAAATTTATCATTCTGAGAGTTTTAGGGTTCCTTTAATCTTCAGGGCAATATCTGAGAATAATGGTCAAGGCCATTAATACTACAGCAACAAAAAGCCAAGTTGGTTGGAAAACTGCTGGATTGGATTTGCAAAACAAAAGTAAGAAAGGAGGCCTTTACTAAAAATACTTTAGTTATCTGCCTTGATGTTTTGGGGAAGAAAGATGAAATGGATCAGATAAATATCTTTTGTTTGCAGAGGAGTGACTCCCATTGAATAGATTTTGATTATCTTAGAGTTCTTCTTTATGTGAGGTTACAGTTTGGAAATCAAAGATAAACAAGGCCAAGAAGATCTGTGTATCATTTCTTTATGCTGAATTTGTGAAGGTGTGAAATTTGCAATTAAAAGATAAACAAGGAGTAGGAGAGCCAGTGTAAGCATTGAATGGGAGGGAGGGAGAGGGGAAGAAGGGAGGGACAGAGGGAGGAGAGAGAGAGAGAGAGAGACAGACTGTGAGACAAATATAAGAAAGAATCAATTGCTGCTTATGCCAATGGAGTGTGGAAATATAGACCAGAGGTTCTGGGGAAAAATAGATTTCAAGGTAGGAAGTTAAATCAGGTCAGGTAGATAGAAATCAGAAGCCTCAAAGAATAGATGAATTTACAATATTAGAATTATTTGCATTTTTTATTCACTGCGTTGTTTGAAAAGAGTGAAGTCCATTTGAACTGATAGGGAATCAGATTGCTGGGGCCTAGCCTTATATGGCTGGGGGCCAGGCTATTTGAAGGACTGCCTCTCCCTCGTTACATCCACTAGATTCACCAGGATGGGAAAGTAGGGTATGCTGCAGGTCCTAACTATTAGGGATGCATGTTTGGTGGGTCAACCCAAAAAAGGGCCTTCTCAGTGCTTGGCCATTTTTTGTAGAACATAATTCCCCTGGAGGTACATTTGGCCCCATCATGTTGCTTTTCCAAGAGCCCTGAAGACATGGTTTTGTCAGTGGGCCTGGAGACCATGAATGGAGATGGGGTTGATTAAGTGGTTGATTCGATTGTGTTGCTGCTATCATGAGGGAAAGTATGGCTTCTTATGTTGTGGATTTTTAATGTTGTAAGCCTCTTGGGGTCACCTGTGTGTGAGTTGGGCAGCCTTATAAATTTATTTAATAAACTGAATATCAAAATACTCCTAAGAGAAAGTTATAGAACCAGTGTATTCAGTTTGAGATGAATTATTCCTACAAAATGAAGATTAAATTGATTTTAATTATCAAGCCTCTGACAGGGTAAATTAGGCAATATTTATGATGATATCTGATAACCATTATAAGGCCAAATGCCAATGTACAAAACTGCAAAAGCTGGAGCTATTTGGAGAAAGAACCACAAATTGATGTACTTCTATCTAAGGCTAGTAGCTACCAAACCAAGCTGGGAGAATTGAAGAGCTTGAAACATTTATTGAATAAAAGAATCCTGATTAGTTGAAGATAGTTGGCAAGTTATGCTTACCTTCAAGTATACATTCTGTAAGAATTACAAGGAAGTGTAATTAAGAAAAACAAATTTCATAGTAGAGAATTTTTATAAAAGGTTAAATTATTAATTATTAAAATATTCAAAAACAAAAAAGGAATTAAATCTTTGGCAAAGAAATGCAAACAGAAAAGTAGTAATAGAAATGAACAAGAATTACCTCTTCTGATCTGGTGGGCTTTGATGATAGATTTTTGGATTAAGACATTTTGCAAGAACTTGTTGCCATCTTGTGTGATTTTGATGCTGTGTCACCTACACCTACATCTGAAACACAATACTACTACTAAAGGAGGGCAGAATGGCTGAATGAATAATTTGCATTTTTGTGACTTCACTGTAGAAAATGTTTATGTCTAAGTGTCAGTGAAGATCCTCAGTCATCCAGGTAGAGTTGTCTGGAAGTTAAGTCATGGCAACTGCACTTCTTTTGTTGGTTTGAAACGTTTCGCTACTTATCTATGTAGCTTCTTCAGTGAGCAAGTTGGTTGGGGGACCCCATATATATGTCTACCAGAGAGGTATCATTCCTCACCTAATCTGGATAGGCTCCTTAGGGGAGTAGGCAGAGAGTTGTTGGAATGTTAATGTTTCAACTCCTAAATCCTTTACACTAGGTGGGTCATTAAGTGTGGCCTCCCTGGTGAACCTGTGAAGTTGTCTTAATCTTCCTGGAGACTTACGAAAGAGCAGCATAAAAATGATGTCTAGGCTTGAACTGATATGCTAGGAAGGGATTCTAAGAGAACAGAAGTGTAAATGATGAGGGTCTGACTATGCCTGTATCAACAAGTTAAAAATGAGTAAACTAACAATTCCCAATAATGTCATTCAAAATATGTAAAGAACTTAAATACTGAAATTGCTTCTAAAAAGCCTGTTGGAGATTAAGCCTTGCTGAAGAACAATCAGTGCAAATGAGAATCCCATAAACCTTTGAGATTGTTTAAGAATGTCAACAAACATCTGGATAGAAATGATTCAATAGAGTGTGTGTCAATGTTCAAAGGCTTTTGGCAAATTTCTTCTTTGCAGTCATAAGATGACTAGACTGAGCCATCATCTTTTTAGGGTCCAGTGAACACTTAGCTTGTTGGTGGATTATTTTAAAGGAAACATACAAATACAGTCTCTAACTCTGTGACAACATCCAGATATTCATTCATTTGCACAGCTATAGTTTTAATTTTCTGATTTCAAACTATCAAGCTTGAATATTTCTGAGGCATCTGTTCTTGTATACTTGCTTATCTATTTTTGTTCAATTTAGCATATTTTTTACTGAGGAAAAAGGTTTAAGATGGGAATTGAGGACTATGACTCAGATGTCAACATCTCATGGAAGGAATCGTGCAACATTTTATGCAATGAAATCTATGAAGTTTCTAGTTTTGTTATCAACATCCTTCCACACCCACAGGAACATATGGTCCTTCTGTTTGTGCAAATAAGCAACTATTGCTTGAAGTAGATGTTTCGACTAACACTGTGTCTAATTACAAAAAACAAACGCATGTATGTATGATCTCTGTTAACTGCCTTTCTCATCAAGCTTCTCTCTGCATTCTGGTTAATCCAAAACAGCCTTTTTGCTGAAGAACAGGCAGATGGATAATAGACAGTCCCCTCTGCAATCTGAACCTGGTTTAGGGTGCAAGCCAGAGACTAACAGTCTGTTCTATATGTGACTTGGTTGTATTGTCCTTGAGAATACATCGTACAGTATTAAGACTGGAAACCATCCCATATTTAGACCCAAGGTGCAACTTGGGTGTTTTTAGTTTTAAAGATAACAACTGAAGGAATACCAACATCCTCTACAGTTAATAATAATATTTTGAAAATCAGGAGAGGTTTGGGGGCACCTTTTCTGATTAACCAATTTATTTAAAAACATGAGCTTTTGTGAGCTAAACTAACCCTGTTCTTTACCTATGATCTTTAAGAGGCCTTTTGGGGACTTATTTGATATTACATGTAATTGATAAGGCATCTTTTAAGCAAGAGCAACTGTGTACATGCCTGCTAAGTTTATATTAGGAGGAGGAGGAGGTTACTCAAATAAAGCTGTGGAGACCTACAGGTAGTTCTCGACTTACAACTGTTCAATGTTATGATGCATCTCCCAAATCCATTCCAAAATTTCAATGCTTCTCCCCATGGTTAAGTGACCAAATTTTGGGGACTTGACAACCAGTCTTCATTTACATCCATTTGCAAATGTGGTTATATGATTTATATTTTTGCCCAAACCCGTCATTTACTTCTTGTTTTTGGAAAAAATTGTCCAATAGTAAACAATGGATTTGCTTAATGACCATGATGTTTGCTTAATGACTGCTGCAAAAAAGATCATAAACTTGGATCAGCAGGCTCCATTATGGTCATAAGTCAAGGATTACCTATAC